>LR812534.1:45798612-46393612 GCA_903798195.1 Danio kyathit
TTTCAAGTGTTTACATGTGCATCATTGGAGGTTGTAGTAGGTTTATAAGATAGTCAGGTGGGCTGGAGGGGGGGATATTTCACACTTTTCAGTCAGATGGGTTGCTTTTGTTAGTGTTTATTTACATTTTGAGTTTGGTTGACGACTACCCTCCACGTTTATTTTATCCACATTCACTTCTATTGTTACTAGTTCAATTCTAAACCCAATCTTGTGTTTTTTTTTTTTTTTTTTTTTAATGAAGGGAGAGTCTATGGCAGAGCACATGATGATGCCCATGAACCACGGCCAGGGAAACGGGGGTCTGCATGGCTACCGGATGGGCATGAATGGAGGCCTGCAGGCAGGCCTCCAGCAGCACATTCCCCAGCCTGGCTTGAGAGCCATGCCCAATGGACAGATGATGCACTATGGAGCGGGGCCTCAGGGAAACATGGAGGCCGCCATGCGCCAGAGGGCCAACATGGTGGGGCCTATAAATGGACAGATGGGTCACCACCAAATGCAGTCAACTAACATGATGTTCAACAACCAGGGCCAGCCACAGCAGCATCACGTTCAGCAGCACCAACAGCAGCAGCATCAACAACACCACCACATGCAGCAACAACAGCCTCAGCCACAACAACAACAACAACAACAACAGCAGCAGCAACAGCAGTACATGACTGGGGGTCTCACTTCCCAGCAGCTCATGGCCAGCATGCACCTTCAGAAACTCAACACGCAGTACCACGGGCACCCATTGGGACACATGAATGGCAACCATATGGGGAATGGGGCGCAGTTCCGCATGAGTCAAGCTCAGCTAAGCAACATGCAGCACATGCCTGGCCCAGCTCTCAGTCTTAATGGTATGGATGCCGATTTGATCGACGAAGAGGTTTTGACGTCGTTGGTCATGGAGCTAGGACTGGATAGGGTGCAAGAACTCCCTGAACTCTTCCTGGGACAAAACGAGTTTGACTTCATATCGGACTTTGTGAGCAAACAGCAGCCGAGCACCGTTAGCTGCTGAGACAGGTCTGTTTGGACGCTTCGAGGCGGGATTTGATTATCAATATGGGTTTTTTTTATTGGGACCACCATCACCAAAACCAGAGGTGGCCAAATGCCCCTCAGAAACGAGTGGTTAAGCTCCTGTCAGGACTACAGTTCTACTTCTGGCTGGAACGCCAAAAAAACAACGTTCCATGGATGAATGTAACAACACTTCAGAACTGTGAACTTGGTGCAATGTAAAGACACTCAAACATTTATTTGTCTTTGATGCAGTTTTACATTTAAAAATGTATTTATTTATTGCTTATTCAGATGTATTAACATAGAACAAAAAGCAGCAATGACCTTAAGAACCTGTGGTTTATGGGGTAACTCCCAGAATGGGATTGCTGAATTTGTTCTTTTTGATTTAGACCCAAAAAGTGTGTTCATTGACCCAAACTGTAAGTCTGTTGGACGGTAAATGTTCAGTATACCCAAAACCACTGCTTGCTTACAATAGTCTTGATACAACTGGTCTGTCTGAGCTTTAGAATTGCCTTAAATCGAGTTGCTTTTATTTATTTGTTCCCCCTTCCCAAATCCCAACAGTCCAAGAGGGCTCAAACCTATGTGTGACTTGTAATAAAGATGGCCAAGTTTTAACTTTGGCCTAATTTTTCATCAATCTCTTTATTTTTGCCTTATTCAAATTTATTTGCCTTTTTATAAGGCATTATTGTAAGATTCTAAGTAACATTTTATATCAAAAGCAAACCTAAAAAGCTTGACTTGGATGTCTGGTTCAACAATTCAATGAGCTATTTAAGATCTTTGCTAGCTCTAATAATCTTCAGTGGTCAAATCAGTTACTCCGCTACCCATCTATCATTTTATTAAGGGTATGTTCACAATTGCATTTTCAAAATATTGTGTGCCATATCATGTCCAGCTATATGATTTTCCAAAAACAGCTGCGCTTGTAAAATCCCAAAATGCTGTTATCATGTAAATCCTAAGTCTCAAACTCAACTCCGGGAGGGCCGGAGCTCTGAACAGTTGTGCCCCAACTCTATCAAACAAGGCTAATACACATAATCAAGGTGTTGAAAAGAGTAATGAACCCCTTCATCCGCTGGATCAGCTGCGTTTGATAGGGTAGGAGCAGAGCTGCAGCCCTCCAGGAATTGAGTTTGAGACTTATGATGTAAATGAATAAGCAAAATGTGTTTAAAGGGGTAGTTCACACAAATTATTTACACACTATTTACTCTCCCTCAAGTAGTTCTAAACCTTTGAGTTTCTTCTGTTGTACACAAAAGATAAAATTTGGAAAGCCTGTAACCATTGACTTCCATATTAGGAAAAACAAATAATATGACAGTCAATGTTTACAGGTTTCCAATTGATATTTGTTCAACAGAAGAATCTCATATAGGTTTGAAACATGGGGTTAGTAAATTATATTTTAGGTTTAACTATCTCTTAAGTTTAGTCAAGAAAAAATATGAGGGTGAATTTAAATTGTTTAAACCTTTGCGCATATCTCTTTCAATTTAGAAATGGAAAGATATTGTGTGTCTTGCATTTTCCCCCTTTCATCAAATACAACACAAGTGTACTTCAGTGTTCTTTTAATCCCACTGACTTTCAGTGTACAGACCAACACATTCTTCAAAATGCCTATTGTGTTCTGCAGAATTAAGTCCTAAAGGTTTGTAACAGCCTGAGGGGTGAGTAAATAATGACCTTCATTGAGTTTCTAGAGTGTGAACCATTGCTTTAACTGGTGCTAAGATGTGCCATTAGAGACAATAATGGCTGTACAGTTAAAATCTGTTAGTATTGTTGGCATACCACAGGTTTTACTGCCTAGCCCCTTTTGGTTAAACTCAACTGACTAGTTTCATGCTGAGTATAAAGTGATTGAATGAATTTCACTCCAACTGCTACTTTATGTGCTCCTATTATTAGGTCTCGTACACAAGTCTGCTTGTGCAGCAAGAGCCTTTTACCTACTTTGCATGTAATAAAGGTGTGTATGGGGGAGGTAGCGGAAACTGTCCAGGTTAATCTGTGCTTACCTTGACATTACAAGGCTTTATTTGAACCCTGGGCCTGTGTTTTTTGTCCAGGGAATAGAGGGCAAAGTGTTGTCCATTTACGGACGTGTAGTGGTGAAGGGGGTTCAGGCAGGGGGGGGAAGGGTGAAGATTGCAGTGACAAGCCGTTAACGCTCCACTGTCACTTCCTGTTTCTTCTCAGCGGAGGAAGGGCTTCAAGAAAGTCAATTGAGGTTACTTGGTAGAAGCACTTGTATTGGATTCCTCTTTGAACACTGTAGTGTCAGTATTAGCCTTAATAATACAATCTGTGAATGCTAAAGGGACAGGAATGAGCTAACAGGCACTGTTGGAATGCTCTAGTTTTGGCTCCACCCTGTTTATTTTTAAAAACTACACTATTTGTTAGTCTCTGAGTAACTTGTTCTTGCTGGCATTGGTTATCTTATGTTTAGATGGTATGTGTTGATGTCAATCTATTGAACCTAGTATTGTGCTATTAGCAAAATAGAAACTTAATGTTGTGCTCATGGATTAAGCTGAAGTGTGTTATAGATATAGTGTCCTACTAAGTATAGATTCCTGTTCAGGTCTATTATTTCAGATTGATCCTTTAGACACAATATCCAGGTAGTAGAGTATGTATGTATATTTATATACACTCACCGGCTACTTTATTAGGTACACCTTACTAGTACCTGGTTGGACCCCCTTTTGCCTTCAGAACTGCCTTAATCCTTCGTGGCATAGATTCAACAAGGTACTGGAAATATTCCTCAGATATTTTGGTCCATATTGACATGATAGCATCACGCAGTTGCTGCAGATTTGTTGGCTGCACATCCATGATGTGAATCTCCCATGCCACCACATCCCAAAGGTGCTCTATTGGATTGAGTTCTGGTGACTGTGGAGGCCAAAGTAACTTAAATCACCTTTCTTCCCTATTTCGATGCTCGGTTTGAACTGCAGCAGATTGTATTGACCACGTCTACATGCCTCACATGGCATGTGATTGACTGATTAGAAATTTGCATTAATGAGCAGTTGGACAGCGAGTATATATTTGTTGTGTTTCCAGTCTAAATATCTCAATTCTTAAATCAAGAAGCATTTTCTAGACAAGAAAAATATTGTTCTGTTTTCAGAAATAATCAGCAAAAATGAAGGGAGATTTTCCTTAAAACAAGTAAAATAATCTGCTTGTGGGCTAAGCAAAATATTCTTGTTTTCGATTTGAAGTAAGTTTATTTTTCTCACCCTTTTGGCAGATTTTTTTTGCTTGGAAAATCTCACATAATTTTGACATAATTGTTCTGAAAACAAGACTGTGTGTCGCTTGTCTAGAAAATGCTTCTTGATGTAAGAAATTTGAGATATTTGGACTAGAAATAAGACAAAAACCAAGTTAGAAAATATTTTTTTGCAGTTTATATATTTGGATGTTTGGATTTTTTAAGAAATTAAAAAGAAATTTTATTCAGCATTAATCTGATCAGAGTAAAGAGATTTATAACATTACAAAATATATTTATATTTCTAACATACTGTTATTTTGCCATTTTAAATATATTTCTAATCAATAAATTCTGAAAAAAAGTTTCAGAAAAAGTGAAATTCTAAAAAAAAATAAAAAAAAAAACAAATCACAGTTTCTATGAAGAATATTTAGAAAAATGACTGTTTTTGAGCACTATTTAAGCATGTTACACTCTCAGAAATAAAGGTACATGAGAACTGTCACTGGGGTGGTACCTCAAGGGTACATATTAGTACTTAGAAAGTACAAAAGTGTTCCTCTTAAAATTTTTAGGTACTAATAAATACTTTTGAGGTACCAATATGGACTCTAAGTACAATTGTGTACCTTTTGAAAAGGTACCACCCCAGTGACAGCTGTCATGTACCTTTATTTCTGAGAGTGTAACATGATGACTGAAGACTGAAATAACTGCTGCTGAAAATAACTTTTTCCATCCAAAATAAATGATATTTTAAAATAAATGAAACTAGAAAGTTAATAAAAGAAATAAGGCAAGGCAAGTTTATTATATAGCACATTTCATACACAATGGTAATTTAAAGTGCTTTACATAAAACAGAATAAAAGAAACAAGAATATAAAAATTGATTAAAACGTGTTACAACAGGTTATAAAAGAATGAAAAAGAAAAGAAAGACGATCTGTCGAATGTAGCACAATGCTCATTCGGTAAAGGCACAGCTAAACAGATGTGTCTTAAGTCTTGATTTGAATATACCTAATGTTGGTGTATAAATAAATGCAACATTAATGAGCATAAGACACGTACCAAGCCCAAAATTTCTGAACTTTGTGTAAATACATCCATAATTAGTATTTTATTTTATTAACACTCAGTTAAACTCGTTTGCAATGTTTAAAATCATTTGTAAACTTTAAAGAACCTATCTGTTACGTGGAATGACATGGCTGTTTTAATGCTTCAATTGTAGATTGTAAATAAGCAGCGAGGACAACATGTGCCAACTGACATTTAATTCAGCATTTATAGATAGAAACAGCTCAAAAGAAAGTCTACAGCGCACCTTTGAAATGAACGATGGGGGTTTTCAGTTCAAGATGTATCAGTAATCTCACATCTTCTCTGGGGAATTCAGCTGTCTTTGTGAACTTTGCAATGTCAAACAGATAAATATGTACACAACAGGGAAAGAGAAGGTGTGTGTGGTTACTTTCTAAGGTGATGAAACATGCAACTATTGGGAAAAAACAACCATGTAACATCCCTGGGCGTCCTTGGCCGGCCCTAAAATGACACCGCCAATCTGTCTGTTAGATAGGAAATGGGTGTGAGCAATTATTACTTTCAGTTCTTAGCTGATTGTTTCTGCGCAGAGAAAAATGTAATTTATCATAATTATCTTCATGCTCAGAAGCATTGCCTCTTAGTATTACGCCATCATATTGTTTTAGTCTCTGTCCAACTATTGGTGTAATTCCACCTTTGGGGAACCAGACTAGACATAAGCTAAGCAGGGTGTGACAGGAGCCATTCACTGTTGACTGTTTTTTGCAGTCTCTCTCTGAGGCCACCCACAATAATCTCTAAACACACACATGAACACACACCTACTGTTCTCTCAGAGGGAGCTTTTCGAATCACTAGAATGAGCAAACGACATGGTCATTAAACAAGAAATGTCTTGTTTTTTAAAAAAATAAAGCCACTTACTGAAATTGAGAAGGGTAGTTTGGGAAATTCTGGGTAGGGTTTTACCCAGGTGCCTTGAAGGATCCCAGAGACCACCTCTTGTGAAGCATTTCACACAGTCAGCAATTTTTTTAAACTGTTGTCCTGACAATGGAGTTTACTAATTCAAGTCAGGTCTAAAAGCAAATGCGATATTGATTTAATATATACTCAACAGCCACTTTATTAGGCACACCTGCCCAACTGCTCGTTCACGCAGGCTTCTAATCAGCCAATCACATGGCAGCAACTCAATGCATTTAGGCATGTAGACATGGTCAAGACGATCTGATGCAGTTCAAACCGAGCAACAGAATGGAAAAGAAAGGTGATTAAAGTGACTTTGAATGTAGCATGGTTGTTAATGCCAGATGGGCTGGTCTGAGTATTTCAGAAACTGCTGATCTACTGATATTTTCATGCACAACCATCTCTAGGGTTTACAGAAAATGGTCCGAAAAGGAGAAAATATCCAGTGAGCAGCAGTTCTGTGGGTGCAAATTCCTTGTTGATGCCAGAGGTCAGAGGAGAATGGCCAGACTGGTTCCAGCTGAGCATCTCTGAACGCACAACACATTGAACTTTGAGGCAGATGGGCTACAGCAGCAAAAGACCACATTTCTTGAATCTATGACATGAAGGATTAAGGCAGTTCGGAAGGCAAAAGTGGGTCCAACCCGGTACTAGTACGGTGTACCTAAAAAGTGGCCAGTGAGTGTTAATATTTGGTCGAGTTATATTTTAGACATAATATTGTCTGTTTCTTTTCTGTTTTACATATAAAATAGTTCCAAACACAGTCACCAAAAAAAAAAAAAAACAGCAACATTTGCAACACTGCAATGTCTCCTTCCTAAATGAATCTGTTTCTGGACGACTAATTTGAGTCAATGATTTAGTGATCTTTTCGTAAAAACAGTAGGTGCGTCCCAAATTGCATACTTATGCACTATTCTACACCATTTTGTAGTATAAATAGTGTATTCACACTGAAGTAGTGCATTCACACTGAAAACTTTAAACATAATAAGTGCACTTTAAATACCGGAATGATGCACTTATTGAGCCGTTAAAATGAAGTGTGGAATGATGGACACTTCACGCATTCAATGGCCGCAGCTTTGCTCATGTAGCGGAAGAGGCGGAGCTATCGGGCGCACATGTTGGATAACTTTATTTCTTTTGGATTGTGAAAGCTGTATTCTCCTACAAGAGTGATTATACCACCTATCGATGGTGAATGCGGTTATACTCATGGCAGGTATTATTTGGTACTTTGGTCATTAATTTCACTAATTTGGCAACTGTCAAACGTCATCAGGGAATCGGTTTGAATTTCCGCTTAGTAAAAAACTATTAGTGTTCCATTTGGGACGACACTACATACATATACTATGTTGTTAAGTGTGTAAGTGCATAGTGTTTAGTGTGCCATTTGGGATGCAGCTAGTCACTTGCTTGATTTCTAAATGAATCAGATGTTTTGAACAAATTGTTTGAATGAAGGATTTAATCCATAATTCATTAAGGATGCCTTGTCTACCGAAGCATTTTTTTCTTGAGCTGAGTGTTTGTTTTCTGTTGTTGTCAAAGGTAGTGTCGCATTTTTTGAGTGCATTTAGTGTAGTGATGCTCTGGGTGGGTGTTTTGTGATCAGCGCTGAGCCTGTGTTTTTGACATTGCAAGTTGAAAAGCAGCAGCCATCAGTGTTACATTTAAGCTAGCCGTCCAATCAGAGTGCAGAAGGGGTGGCACAATACCACACAACTTTTAACAAATAAACGATACAGCACACTACAACTTGTAACTGTGTCAAGTACTCAACTTTAACAGGCAGACGAGCTCATCACTGTAAGTTCCAAAAGCAATGGACCAATCAGAAGAGCTCGGAGGTGGGGCAAGTGTTGCAAACTTTTTTTTTAAAATAGAAAGTTGGAAATGACCACTGTTTTATTTACCGTTATATGATGGCGGAGGAAGCCAGATATGCTGAGTTATAAAGAATGTAACTTCAAGTGCTTTTCATAACATTGTTTTCCAATTTCTAACAGATCTGTTGTTGTAGTTATTACAGAGTGTGCATAATATCGCGTCAGTCACTTGGACCTCGTGGTATATGCTGTGTTTTTTTTTAATTCTTTTCTGAGCACTTCCAAAGACTATAGAATATATAAGACATGTCACCTGTATAGTTTTGAATGGGGTAAAGTGTAAAGATCAATATGGCGAATGAAGGCCTGCCTACAGGAGCCAATCATTGATCGCTATAGACTGACGTTTCTCTAGAGGATGATGTGTGTTTTTATGACAGTTTTTGTGGTCAACAAACACGCTGGAATCTCAGCGAATACTTGCTTCACAGACATATGAAATATATTCACATAAGGCTTGAAATCTGTACTTTTAAATGAACCAACTATACTTGAAAACAAAAGTTTTTTTTGGCTTTCTAAACTGTATGAAATGAACACGAGGTAGAGTATGTCCTGTCAAATGCATGACATACACATGACAGCAATTACTCAAACGCCCACAGACTTGTAAACAAAGAGTCGCTGTCTTTTCTGGAGGAGATTCACCTTCAAGACCAAGTTGTCTTCAGCAGACCAGCGCAATCCGACAAAGCATTATTTAGAGGATGATGATGTGTAGAATGGCCATAAATGAGGTTTGTGTCGTGATCTCGTTTCTTTTGAGTGTGCATGCGCATTAGCAACCTGAAAACATGTCGATTTTGTTTGATTCAGATGTTTAAAAATGAAACTTATGAGATGGTTTTTGTTTAATTTTAAAGTTGTTAATGTTGTTTAACAGTTTTGGAGAATTTCATGTTTCCCCATTCAGACAGAATGCCCGAGCATACAGCCTGAGGGGGTTTCAAAGATGGCCGCCAAGTGAAATGACTTTGGAGCCGCGTCTCGCATCTTTAGAAGCAAAGACGTGTTCGGTTTGAATAAGCTCTGAGATAGAAATTGATTGTACTTATGGTTTTAGAATCTAACCAGTACAGGACTAAACAAGCCAAGATACCATTGCAAATCAATGTTTCTATTGAAAAAACAATCTGTCACAATTGCTAACAAATCCACATTCAAAAGCCAACACCAATTTTAAAGCTTCCAGAAATAAGAAAAATTGCCAGTTAAAATGTCTGGAAATTGTATCTGTCAGCACAAGAAGTACGAGCAGCCTAATGGTTATATTAAAATATCTTCTGAAGAAATAAAGAATCCCATATTACATTTCATTAAATGAGTAGACTAGTCATTCAGCAGCAGATCTGACAGATTCACTCAGTTGATTCAACACATGCAAACCCTGATTTATGAATAACTGTGGAAAAAAATAATTAAAAAAGTAATTCATGTGGAGTAATATCAAGTCCAACTACACAGGTTTTCATGTGTTTGTATTTGCATGAGAAGCCTCAAAGGAGCACTGCTATGCAAATCAAAAATATGTCAATAAATTTTGCGCCCAGCAACAAACTCATTCATTTCATTTTGAAACTTTTATTTTGAATATTTTTGATTGAGAATCCTATGCAAATTTGATCCTTCACAGCTCTGGCTGTTAAATGCAAATGCTGTTCACACCAAGAATAACTATAGCTACTGTCAACAACCATCTTTGTATTTAACTACTGGCATGATGATCTTATCTTTGTTAATACTTTTCACTAATCATTCCAGCGGTACCCAGCTAGCAAAATTCATGTGGCTCAAATCCAGCCCACACCAGACACTTACATCCGGCCCACATACCGCATGGAATGATGGCACTTGTGCGGTTCGCTCCTGTTTGCCAGATCTGTGCCACAATTGGGCCATAGCAATATCACATATCAGCCAGAATTCAACCAAATGAACCAGAACTGACCCTATTCTGGGCCACAGATTGCTTTTATTCTGGCCCATATCTGGCCCACACCAGACACGTACATCTGGACCACATACTGAATTGAATGATGGCTCTAGGGCGGTCCGCTCCTGTTTGTCAGATCTGGGCTACAAATAAGCAAAAGCAATACCACACATTAGCCAGAATTCAACCAAATGAACCAGAACTAACCCTATTCTGGGTCACAGTTTGCTTTTATTCTGGCCCAGATCTGTCCTACACCTTATTCTTGCTGGCTGTGGCAAAGTACAAAAATCCCAGCATGCATTGCAGTATGAATACATTATATAGCTTATTGATGCTACAGTTTTCCTTATTTTCTTTTGATTCTGCTGTTTATGTTGACGTTGTTGATTTTGTCACTTTTAGTATCCTGTTTGTGATGTTTGTGACTTTTGTTCATTTTGTTTTTCTTTACCATTGTTGAGGTTCATACGCTGATTATTGATGTCTCTGTGAGCAGAAGTTGAACCATAGATTTTTTCTAGCTGATAAACCTTCCTAATTCTGTGGCATGTGCAAGCATGTTATTACGTTACTTCTAATAATGGATTAAACATTGGCTAACATCAGTGAATTATATTATTTCATCACAGGTTGTGCCTCACTTAATTTTTTATTTTTTATTTTTTTACTTGGCTTGTTTGCTGTAATGAATGAACTTTTCAAGCAAAGTTCTTAAAAGTTACAGCAGCCCAAAAGAAAATTATATTAAGAGGCTATGAGCCCAACTAAAGCAAACACTTTTCTCCATGATGGTGACTTTAGTCTATGTGATCCACATATGTTTTAAGATAACTGGGCCACATTTTCCATATCTTCTCTGGGCCGCTTTAGGCTCACAGACCCATTAGCCAAAGCTAACTGTGCCAAATATTTGCCAAAAGTGGCCCACATATTTTTTAAAATAACTGGGCCGCATTTGCCATATTTTCTCTGGGCCACATTAGGCTTACAGCCGCAATAGCCAGAGCTTACTGTGCCAAATATTTGTCAAAAGTGGTCCACATATGTCTTAAGATAACTGGGCCACATTTGCACTTACACATGTGAGCCACTTTAGGTTTAGACCCAGATTACCCTTAAATGGCTATGCCATATTTTTGCCAACTGTGGCACACATTTGTCCTTAAATGGCCCATATATGAATTTGAATCTTTGACCCCCCTTTGCCATTGTACAGTTGGGCCACTTCAGGCTCACGTTTATTTTGCCTGGGCCGAAGGAATACCACCAGTGCCGCATAACTGCATAAAGTGGCCCACATTCCTATGCTATCTGGGTATAACCTGTTATTTTTCAGGGTCTGTATGCACAAAACATTTTATATTACCATTAAGAGTTCTCCTAAACAGCAGTTTTTAGTTCAGTTTTCTCTTAAAGCTGCAGAGACAAACATTTACTAAGTCTAAAGCTAATGGTAAAACCAGAGGTGATCTATATGAGCTGCTATGGATGATGTCAGAATGAATATTAACTATACACACAGTGATTGGCTGATGGAGACGAGCCTCTGTCAGAGATTTATTCATGGAAACTTTGTGGAGCACCCTATTGTGGCCACATTCAAATAAATGCAGGCTAAGGGAAGAATTGCACTCTAAATAGTACACTACCTGACAAAAGTCTTGTCGTTGATCACTGTTGTAAGAGCAAAAAATAATAACTTGACTTCTAGTTGATCATTGTTGTAAGAGCAACAAATAATAACTTGACTTCTAGTTGATCATTGTTGTAAGAGCAACAAATAATAACTTGACTTCTAGTTGATCATTTGGAAAAGTGGCAGAAGGTAGATCTTTACAATGAATCATCTGTTGAACTGCATCTCAATCACCACAAATACTGCAGAAGACCTATTGGGACCCGCATGGACCCAAGATTTTCACAGATATCAGTCAAGTTTGGTGAAGGAAAAATCATGGTTTGATGTTACATTCAGTATGGGGGTGTGTAAAAGATCTGCAGAGTGAATGGCAACATCAACACCCTGAGGTATCAAGACATTTGTGCTGCCCATTACATTACAAACCACAGGATAGCGCTCCTCATACTTCAGCCTCCACATCAAAGTTCCTGAAAGCAAAGAAGGTCAAGGTGCTCCAGGATTGGCCAGCCCAGTCCCCAGGATGATCATTATTGAGCATGTCTGGGGTAAGATGAAGGAGGCATTGAAGATAAATCCAAAGAATCTTGATGAACTCTGGGAGTCCTGCAAGAACGCTTTCTTTGCCATTCCAGATGACTTTATTAATAAGTTATTTGAGTCATTGCAGAGATGTATGGAGGCAGTCCTTCAAGCTCATTCATGTCCTTCATGTCATACACAATATTAATTCTATTTTCCACTGCACCATTACTTTATATTCTATACTGTGCATTATTTCTGTTAAGTGACAAGACTTATGACCAACTAGAAGTCAAGTTATTATTTGGTGTTCCTTAATCTTGTATAGGCGACAAAACTTTTGACAGGTAGTGTATGTGGTAACCCTTTATTTTGATGGTCCATTTGAGTATTAGTAGACTGTCTGCTTAATATCTGCTGATACCGCTCCTTCAACAGACATTTAACTGACTATAAGAAACTTAGCAAGTACATGTCAACTTACACTAACCCTAACCCCAACCTAACAGTCTACTTATATCTAATGAGAATTAGTTGGCATGTAGATGCAATGTAACTTAAATTCAGCAAACGGACATTTAAAATAAAGTGTGACCGCTTTTAATGTTACAGTCATTAAATAAAGATTTTCTTTCAATGTTACAAGGTAATGTATTCTTTATATAAAAACAATTAAGCAAATGAGTTCAGATGCAAAAACCACTAAGTGCCATCTGAAATTACATTCTAAAATGAGCATTTTTATCAGCTTCCTATATTTATGTTCAGTAATTTTACATTAAAGGCCAAGAAAGGAATCTATTCTTTGCCATAAACAAGAAACTACTGAACCTACAGAGAAATAATAAAAAAAAAATTCAAAGGGCACTATCTGAACTCATTTGATTAATTGTCTGAATTTTTCAAATATACCTTGAAATATGTTATGTTTAACAGAACAAGGAAATTTTCACAGTATGTCTGATAATATTTTTTCCTCTAGAGAAAGTCTTATTTTTATTAATTGCTCCTTTAAGCTATTTATTTTTCGATAGTCTACAGAACAAACCATATTTAGTCAAATATTATTTACTGTCATCATGGCAAATATCAGGGCAACCCAGTGGCGCAGTAGGTAGTGCTGTTGCCTCACAGCAAGAACGTCGCTGGGTCGTAGGTTCGAACCTCGGCTGGGCTGGGTCAGTTGGCGTTTCTGTGTGGAGTTTGCATGTTCTCCCTGGGTTCGCGTGGGTTTCCTCCGGGTACTCCGGTTTCCCCCACAGTCCAAAGACATGCAGTACAGGTGAATTGGGTAAGCTAAATTGTCCATAGTGTATAAGTGTGAATGTGTGTGTGGAAGTTCCCAGAGATGGGTTGCGCCTGGAAGGGCATCCGCTGCGTAAAATCGTGCTGGATAAGTTGGCGGTTCATTCCGCTGTGGCGACCCCGCAAGGGACAAAGCCGACAAGAAAATGAATGAATGAATGAATGGCAAATATCAAATAAATCAGTTATTAGAAATGAGTTATTAATATTATTATGTTTAGAAATGTTCTGAAAAAATCTTCCCTCCGTAAAACAGAAATTGGGGGATAAAATAAACAGGGGGCGCTAATAATTCAGGGGGGCTAATATTTCTGACTTCAACTGTATATGTCCAGGGCCTTTAGTGACTTAAGAATCCTCTTCACTACTGCTAACATTTAGGAGCTTTAGTGCTAAACGCATTGTGAAACATGTCTAGAGCAAAAATTTAGCCGTCGTAAATTTAGGACTAACAGACCAATTGTTTTTAAGATATTATCCGAAATAGCAACTTTCAGTCTTGAGATGTTTGTGAATACAGTCTCTGATCTTGAAACAAGTCTAACTATCATACTTTTGCGTGAATGAGCCTTTAGTCTGATTGATTATAGAAAATAAATAATTATGCGTTAAAAAACTTCATCAAGTTTTACTTTCTTATGTGGAATGGTGTTAAAATACACTTGTAACTTGGTTATAAATGACTTTCACTGCTTGCCCTAATTTAACCCAGAACTAGAGTTTCTTACTTGACTAGGAGGATGTTTTGTATCCAAATTACTTTCATGCATATTGCTGCAATAAAAAGTCCCCATTGGGTTCTTTGAACAAAGTTTCTAAACAACCACTTCAGGTTCTCCAAGATCTTTTAGATCCTTTATATTTAAGCCAAAGATTTATTAGATAGTCCAAAGCACACCAACTAATGTCCCTATCACAGAAGCTTCAGAGTATCATATCAGAGACAAAAATGCAGGAAGAGTGAGATGGGTGGAGCACGCATTGACATGTTTTCCCTTCCGTCCACTGGCTTTTTTTTCAAATAAAAACATTTTTTCAGAGTTCAATTGGTTTTGCCCTTACGCTGACCATTCATGCGTGAACGTAGGCAAGAAATTGATTGTGATGGACCGCACTTCCTGCTCTTGTTTCGCCTGACTGCCAGCCAGCAACCCTAATTTGGAGCCCTCGATGAGCTTCAGTTAGACCTGATAGCTCTAGCTACTTATAAAAAAAAGTCTCAATTATGAATATTCATCAGCGATCTTCACACATATTGATATCTTCATTATATAGGTGCGAATGACGGTGCCACGATATGACATGTTTAGACAGGCCCTGGCACCGAAAATGTTTGACAGCTAAAAATGGCAGGAGATTTGCCTCCCACCATTCCCCTCCCCTTCCACTGTTTATTGCCTTGGGCTTTTGAAGTTAAGGGCACTGTGTAAATTATTCATTTTCCTGTGTGAAGCTTACCTCTCAGCCAGGCCAGCTTCAACAAGCCAAGGTAGGAGTGGCACTGTTTGTTGTTTGTTCGGTGTTGTGCGTGTATGTATGTGTGTGTGTGTGTGTGTGTGGAGGCGGCCTTAAGTTTTGTGTGTTAATCTTATCGGTAAACACTCGACTACCGATATGCCTCAGGTCTGAGAACGCCAGGCTTTAACATAAACGACCTATATGGGCAGATGGACGCCGTTGAACGTGAGCTTTCCAGGTGAGGTCATCCAAGTGAATGTCTCCAGACAATCTCGAGCACACAGTTTTGGCAGGTCGAGACAGAGCAGATTGAGAAAGCTATATGGGTTTTGATATTACCCACTAGAGATTACTATCACGCTGACAAAGTGACGCACAAGCGGCAACATTTCCCAAACATCACCAGGGCAGAATGGTTTCTGAGATGAGATGCACAACAGCATCAGGCGGGCGAGCTACAAAGCTGTAAAAACATTGCGTGTGGGCTGAAAGTGGTCAAAACCTATATCGCAGATGGTAGGAACGAACCCAGCACCCTCTGGCACACAGCAGTGTGTCTGCGCTCTAAGCATTCAGAGTATTCGAGGAGCCCGACAGACACATTTTTATATTTGTAGCATGTCTGGCTGAGAAAGCACCTGTCTGCTCTTCCGATTGGATACCACTGAGCTCGCTGGAAGCTCCTGAATTCTAAATATACACGCTGTGATTGCAAAGGCTGGAAATCACGGTTTATATTCTGTTTCTTGACACATCTCAGAAGTCCATTGTGAAGCATATTTGTGGGAATGTTCTTCTGATACAAATTAGGTAATTACAGAAAATAATTTCGATTATTTTAGATTTGTCGATCTATTTGTCATTTCATACAAGCATTTGATTTGCACCCTTTTTGTAATCGACTGCAAAGCTTGCATTTAGATCTTACTCTGTTCAATCAACCATTGGATATAATAATAATATTAATTCCTTACATTTATACAGCACTTTTCTGGACCCCCAACGGATCTTCTCATCCACCACCAATGTGCAGTATCCACCTGGATGATGCAATGGCAGCCATATTGCAACAGACTGCACACCACACACCAGCTGATTGGTGGAGAGGAGACAGAGTGATGAAGCCAGTTATGATATGGGGATAGTTAAGCCTGGTTCATCCTCGACGCATGCACTTGAATGTGACATCATTGCTGGGTTTGCGGATGTTTGCTTTGGGTGTGCGCGACATTCGGCTGGCGGAGCGCACTTTTTTTTGAGACTCGAGCGAACAGTTCGCATGACGCCACGTTTGATTTGAGTTGAATATGAAACACTGAAGAGATTTTGTCTGAAACAGGTACGACTGTATAGACATCTTTATAATCCGTGATCATAGAGATAACCAGATAATCAATATTTCTTGGCTAAAAATTGCAACAGCCGTGGGAAAGGAGGAATGTTTTTGTTAAAACCAAAAGAAGCCATGTCAAAAGTGGAGACCCAGGTACACAATTACAGAAATATGTTTTTCCACCAGTCATAGGTTTAACACTGATGTATATGTTACAATTTTGAATTTAAAACAATGTAATTGCTACAAAACTAAAATTAAAGAATAAATTATTTATTCGATAACTGGAAGTGAATATTTGAACCTATCATTTTACGATATACTGATGGCCTGTTTTCTAGGCGTTATTGGTAATAATGGTCAGAAATGTTGGACCATTATTGCCTTTTGCAATCCATGTTCTGTTGTCATTAATATTTTAATACATTTTAATAGGTAAAACTGTCTGAGATATGAATAAAAGCAAGTGATGCATCAAAGTTTGATTAAAAAAATCTTGAAAGGTTATAAAAATCCTTATAATCATTAAAATAATTAATAAAAAATAATTAGTTTAAAAATACTCAACGATATTAATGATATGACGTAGTTTTGGAAACTTTCTACTCCTCTGTGTATCCGTCTGACTTTACTGTCAGTCTCTTTTGACCGCCCCCTGTCATTTTAAAGAATATCACAATGGCGAACACAACAAGTGTAAAAGCCTCGTCCGTTTCGTGAGGTGCGCGCACTCAGCAAAGGTCTACGATGCAGCACCAGGCGATGGTCTAAATCCATCTTTAGGAGTCCATGATGGATAGAGGCCAGTGGGCAAATTTGGCCAGGATGCTGGGGTTAAACCCCTACTTATTTTCAAAGGACATCCTGAGATTTTTAATATCCACAGAGTCAGGACCTCGATTTAACATATGATTTGAAAGACGGCACTCACTGAGCAGTGTAAAGTCCCCATTAATACACTGGCGCATTAGGACCCACACAGACCGTGGATCTGCAATGTTTTTTATTATATTGTGACTGAAAAATATTTTTTTCTATCTCATCTTAATAGGTATACTTCAAGCAAAATCAGAGAAGAAATGAGTAAGATGATTTCAACAGTTTTAGGCCAATACAGGAGTCTGAATCAACTTGCCAAAGCAAACTTTCCAGAAAAGTTTGGTAAACACCTTCAAATTTGTCAGCGGTGACAACATAATATGTAGGTTGTGGCTCTAAAGGCCCTGCCTTCCTTAGTGTCGAAACCTTGTGTAGTTTAGAATTTCTTTGTTTTGTCTAAATCAGATGTCTTTGAATAAAAATATAAATGAAGATTATAAAAAGTCTTTCTTTTTTAATATATAAGGGCTTTAAGCCATCTGTGTGTGGATTTCAAAAACAGCATTGTCTGAGTGTTTTTTTTTCTGTTGTGTTACATGAATATTTGCAAGTGTCGTGACTAATTGCTGCGCGTTTCTTCAGTTGTTTGTGTTGTGGCCAATTGCAGCGCGTTTCCTCAGTTGTTTGTGTTGCGGCCAATTGCAGCGGGTTTCCTCAGTTGTTTGTGTTGCGGCCAATTGCAGCGCGTTTCCTCAGTTGTTTATGTTGCGGCCAATTGCAGCGGGTTTCCTCAGTTGTTTGTGCTGTGACCAATTGCTGTGCGTTTCCTCAGTTGTTTGTGTTGTGGCCAATTGCACCGCGTTTCTTCAGTTGTTTGTGTTGTGACCAATTGCTGCGCATCGCATTTCTTCAGTTGTTTGTGGTGTGTCCAATTGCTGTGCGTTTCTTCAGTTGTTTGTGTTGTGACTAATTGCTGCGCGTTTCTTCAGTTGTTTGTGTTGTGACTAATTGCTGCGCGTTTCCTCAGTTGTTTGTGTTGTGTCCAATTGCTGCACGTTTCTTAAATTGTGTTGTGACCAATTGCTGAGCGTTTTTTAAATTGTTTGTGTTGTGACCAATTGCTGCGTGTTTCTTCAGTTGTTTGTGTTGAGTCCAACTGCTGCGTGTTTCTTAAATTGTTTGTGTTGTGACCAATTGCTGAGCGTTTTTTAAATTGTTTGTGTTGTGACCAATTGCTGCGTGTTTCTTCAGTTGTTTGTGTTGTGAGAATTTGCAACACGTGTGCTGTCAAATTGATGAAGATCGTTTCTATATTTGCTGGTGTTTTTGGTAATTCTTAAATTGCAGCGCGTTAAGCTTTCTCGGCCACCGTAAATTAGCTTAGCAACATGGTAGTATTAAAGTGTATTGAAAAGTCACAAACAAGGAAAAAAAAATTAACAAATCGGTTTTAAAGTCCATGAAGGTGTTTGCTTTCTGTTAAACTCCATTTTCTCCACAATAACCTAACTGAGTTATGATGACCTTGATGACACCTAGACACTACAGCCAGACTAAAACCACCGGGTGTTTTTGAGAGGATACAAAGCACTCCAGTTAATTCAATCAAAGCTCAGAGTTGTGATAATCTGAAGCAAACAAACTAAGTCTGACTAAAATCCGGAGATGCTGTAATCACGCAGGCAGCACAGTGAAACTCCAAAGCGGTCTATAGCACGTTGGTTCTTCCAGTATGATAGAGATGGGGTTTTCCACACTACAAACTATGGAGGGATTTGTAAGTCACGTGAGTGATATTAACACTGTATTTGTGTACCATAGGCTATAGTGTGCACACAAAAAACTGACTTCGAGTTATTTGGTCAACGTGTAGCACAGTGAGAGGCTCCTTCCTGTTTCTTGATAATGTGGTAAGATTTACAGTATGCGACATGCTCTACTCGGCTTTACACGCGCACCCATGTCAGTCAGAGAAAACCGCCACAAACACTTTCACTATATGCTGTGGTACTCAGAAATGGTCCCATTATTGACAACCGTTACTGATTTGCTTTAATACCACATAAATGATGTCACTGACAAAAATGACTTTCCTGCAGTTCAAACGAAACAATGTGTATTTCATATTAACCCTCGTCAAGACATCGATAGTAACTGTACAGTATGACGTTTTACCAATGTTGTAGTCTACATTCAGGTCTATATTATTTTCAGTCAGAAAAACAAAAGAAATAAAGAAGGTTGTGCTGCCCTCATGTGGTTGACTAATAAATCAGCTTGTCTATGACCACAAAGTGCTAGCCATTTAAAAAGACATATAAAACAGCAGAATGTATTTGTATCTAAATAAGTTAAATGTATTTTAAAGCACTAAAACATTAATTAAATCTCAATAATAATAAAAAAATCATTCAATAAAGCCACTTCTCCTTTTTTACTTTTCACTGGCAGGGCACCCATGATGAAAATCAACTTTTGTAAGCTGGTTTGGACTGATCTGTGTGTAGGTCTGACATATTGGAGTGATATAAACACATCATTCATTCATTCGTTCATTTTCCTTCGGCTTATTAGTCCCTCATTCCCACAGCGAAATGAACCAACTTATCCAGCATATGTTTTACACAGCGGGTGCCCTTCCAGCTACAACCCAGTACTAGGAAATGTACACTGACATATTGGAGTGACATAAACACAAGTGTCTTTTTAAAAATTCCTGACGTTAAAATAGGACCCAAACGTGAAGTAACGTTAGGAGTGTACCACCGAATTCATTGACAGGCGCCATGTTTCTATAATAACATGTATACAAGTCCACGAAACATTTTTTTTGCAAATAACCCTGCTGAAAAAACAGCTTAAACCAGCCTAAGCTGGTTGGCTGGTTTTAGCTGGTCGATCAGCCTGGTTTTAGAGGGGGTTTGGCCATTTCCAGGCTGGTTTCCAGCCATTTCCAGCCTAGTCTTAGCTGGTCAGGCTGGGAGTTGACCAGCTAAAACCAGCTTGACCAGCCAAAACCAGCCATGTCCAGCTTAAACCAGGCTGGTCAAGCTGGTTTTAGCTTGTTTAAGCTGGTCATTTTCCAGCCTGACCAGCTAAGTGTGTGTGTGTGTGTGTGTGTGTGTACTGCAAATGGCATTTGTGTGTGACTCATCATTTCAGAAAGGTTTGAATAAACTCCACAACAAATACATGAAATAAACTTACGTGGTATTTTTGACTAATGAGCTGTATTTTAGCTTCACCCGAGTCTGTTTATCTGTCATAATGCATAATGAGAAGCAGACACACACATGGGAACGGTGGGCGGGGAGAAGCAGCTCATTTGCATTTAAAGCCACAGGCTACAAAACATTACAAATATACTCAAGACACCAAAATAGGCAGAATCTGGAGGCTATAATAAATAATCTGATGGGTAT
Source organism: Danio kyathit (assembly GCA_903798195.1). Classification (NCBI taxonomy): domain Eukaryota; kingdom Metazoa; phylum Chordata; class Actinopteri; order Cypriniformes; family Danionidae; genus Danio; species Danio kyathit. Next base: position 45,819,255 of record LR812534.1, read on the forward strand.
TTTGAGCTGAAACTTTACAGACACATTCTGGAGACACCAAAAGCTTATCTTACATCTTGTAAAGGTGTCCTTTAACAGAAATGTAATGTGTGAACTAGCTGCTTTTTACAGAATGTCATTTTTGCATCATATATAAAAATGTTGTATAATAAAAGTGAATCTGTGATTTGACAAATGACTAATTTTTATAAGTTTAAAATGTTTTTAAAACAGCATGTTTTAATACGTGTGTGTACTGCAAATGGCATTTGTGTGTCTCATCATTTCAGAAAGGTTTGAATAAACTCCACCACAAATACATAAAATAAGCTTACGTGGTATTTTGGACTAATGAGCTGTATTTCAGCTTCATCTGAGTCTATCTCTGTCACTGTGCTGTTTATCTGACGTAACACATGATGAGAAGCAGACACGCACATGGGAACGGTGGGCGGGGAGAAGCAGCTCATTTGCATTTAAAGCTACAGGCTACAAAAACGGTTACAATGTACTCAGACACCAAAATGGGCAGATTCTGGAGGCTATAATAAATTATCTGATGGGTATTTTGAGCTGAAACTTTACAGACACATTCTGAAGACACCAAAGGCTTATCTTACGTCTTATAAAAGGGCTAAAATAGGTGCCCTTTAAAGAAATATAATCTATGAACAAGATATTTTTTTCAGAATGTCATTTTTGCACAAGTGTTGTACAATAAAAGCAAATCTGTGATCTGGCAAAAGACAAAACACAAAATAAAAACAGAAGAAAAGCTCCATATTTTTTTTTATTTTGAAGCTTATGGAGTATAACGCTGTTATTTTATGCACTCTAACCATGTTGTATAAAAAGTACAAACAACAAAGACAATGTAAACATCAACACGATATGAAATACAGGCAGTAAAGCTGCAGTCACACTAGACTTCCTTTCACATGCATCTGAAATCAAGTGCATACTAAAAAGTCTGCTGCTTTGTTTTGACCTGCTAATTGGTATAAGAAAAACACATCTGGCTAACAGAAGATCTAAATGCCACTGACTGACCTCTTCATACAATGAAAATAAACTTAAATACTGAACCGTCTGCAGTGCTGCTACAAATTGGAGTAGATTTCGAACATAGAAGAAACATTTCGAACAATGTTATTTGCCATTTACAATTGATTCAAACAGATGGCATGGATCCTCTTGCACATATTTGATAACTGACCAATATATTTGGATGCTCAAAGTCTAGTGTGACCACATCGTAACTTCTAAATGCGTAAAGTGTATAAAGTGGATGAGTTGTGGTCTTTGAGGTGTCCGTCCGGAGCGATCTCCAGCATGATGGAGGAGTTCTAGTGTTTCTTTGAGTTGATCAGTCTTGTATAAAAGCCATAGAAAACACCATTATTAATGTACGATGAAAAAATATACAATTAAATGTACGTCTCAAAAATCGAGGCCCAAAAAACGGCCTGTATACTGTCCACTTCACTGCTTCAGTCAAGTTTGAACAGGTAAAATGTTCTAGAACGATACAACCGTAAGTGTAACGTGAGAATAACCGTAAGAACATCAGTTATAAAAAACGATTATAACAGTGCTATAATTAATAACCAAATTCACTAAGAACGGGAAAAAAGGAGTATTGAATGAAATGGAGGGAAAAGAGGCAGGAGAAAAGCTTCCCAATCCTCTGCTACAGTACTGGGGGATTTAAGAATCCCAGCATGCCGTGCATTTTGAAATGTGCTTAGAAGGGGTAATGTTTGAGGTTGAAACAGTGCCATTATGGTAAACGCCCCTCTTTCAGTCTGTCAATGTGGAAAGAGAGTTTAAGGGCAGGACCCAACTTTAGCCCCATGTATTTCATCATGACATCACTGCGGAGCAACAGGAGAGCTTTGCCATCGATTTCCTGTAACACAAGAGTATCACTCAGACCTGAGAATGTTAAGCATTTCATTTATTCATTCATTTTCTTTCCGGCTTAGCCCCTTTAATAATCAGGGGTCGCCACTGCGGAATGAACCACAAACTTATCCAGCATATGTTTTATGTAGCAGATGCCCTTCCAGCTGCAACCCATAACTGGGAAACACCCATACACTCTCATTCATACACATACACTACGGACAATTTAGCTTACCCAATTCACCTATAGCGCATGCCTTTGGACATGTGGGGAAAACCGGAGCACCCGGAGGAAACCCACACGAAGACAGGGAGTACATGCAAACTCCTCACAGAAATGCCAACTATTTTTATTTACTCATCCTTTACTTGTTTTAAATCTTTAAGAGTTTCTTTCTTTTGAAAAATATGATATTTTGAAGAAAGCTATGTTCCTGTAACCACAATCAGGATATCTTTCATCCATTCCATATCCGTTTTCAAACAAAAAAAGGAAAACTAAGAAAAAGGACGTTTTTTTGGTTTTTCTTTTGCTCACAAAAAACGGAAAAAACGAGATTTTAGCTCGATTTTAGTTTTTTGCTTTAGGGTAGGAAAACGGATAAACAACTTCGAAATTCATTGTACACATGTAGGCAGTGCTGAAACGCCCTTTTTCCTCTGATTGGTCAACCAATCATATATATATATATATATATATATATATATATATATATATATATATATATATATATATATATATATATATATATATATATATATATATATATATATATATATATATATATATATATATATATAAACAATATTAATTATTATTATTATTATTATTTAGGCATACAGTAGCTCTGAAACAATCATGCAAACCAGCCAGAAATGGTTATTTTTGCTCAGCATCAGGTATACAGCAGCAAGAAGTTTGGTGGCGAACTATAGGCATATTATTATTATTATTATAATTATTTATTCATTCATTAATTTACTTTTCGGCTTAGTCCCTTTATATTATTATTATTATTATTATATAGACCTTGCTTGGCTGCAATCATGCAAACCAGGTTCTGCTCGGAAATGGCTATCTTTGCTCAGCATCAGGTGCACATCAGCAAGATGTTTGGCAGCAAACTATGACCTAATTTTACTGACAAATGTTTAATAATACTGCTAATTTACATTTTTATTTAATTTATGCATACATAATGAAAGCCTGCTAACTGATCAATTGATATAATATGTAAAATTAGTTTATATATACAGTATATATAATTAAACCAAAAACTGAAAATCGAGTCAAAATATCTTTTTTGTTTCTGTTTTTGGTGAGCAAAAAAAATGAAAAACGACCGTTTTCTCAGTTTTTTGTTTGAAAACAGATATGAAATGGACGGAAGATAACCTGATTAACCACTGACCTCTATAGTATTTGTTTGTCCTACATGTAAAGTAAATAGTAACAGGTTTTTAGCTTTCTTCAAAATATCTTCTTTTGTGTTTATAACCACTTGAGGGTGTGTAAATTTTCATTTTTGGGTAAACTACCGCACTCTTTAAGACTCAGTGGTGGCCAGTGGCTATTTGTACAGTAACAAACAATTTATATGGAACGTTTCTTTAAAGTAAAATAGTAACATCAGGCAATATAGCGTTTCCAGTTTTCTGTTCCAACTGTAAGATTGTTAAAATAACAATACAACTTTTTTGTATTCCTCACTTACGTGTTTGCGGAAGAGGTCTGCGTGTGATCCGAGCTGAGGGTCGATATCTCTGATGAATTGCATGACGTCTTCCACTGTCCATAGATTTGGGTCTTGTCCACTGGGTCGCGGGCTTTCCCTAGAGCTCAGAAAGCGTTCTGAACCTAAACAGCAGTCAAAAGGCATCAGTTAAAATTTTGTCAGTTTTTTTAATCCATAAGGTGTTTACATAATTGCATAAAAAAATAAGGTCCAAAAGTCCCTGACCCTGCTTTCAATTCCACCAGGAACGCTCATTTAACCATTTTAAATCCATTCAGCCAATCTCTGGGTCTGGTGAGAGCACTTTTAGCTTAGCTTAGCATAAATCATTGAATCGGGTTAGACCTTTAGCATCTCAATAGCATAGCATTTAAATAATTTTCCTGTTTAAAACTTGACTTCTCTGTAGTTACATTGGGAATGAAGGTATAGTTATATCGACCTAAAAAACAGCAACTTTATACTGTCTGTAGATCTTAGTACAGTGTAACTACAGAAGTGCCAAACTTTAAACAGGAAAGTTATTGAATTTATTAATTATTTTTTAAATTTTTGAGCGAGATGCTGACGGTCGATTCAATTCAAACTATTTGATTGAATCCATTTCCAACTGCTTCTGAAAAAGGTTGAAAGTGTACAAGCTCAAAACTTTTTAAAACTTTTTTTTATACCTGTATTAAGTACCCTAATGGAGCTAATAATATGCCAAAATAATCTGAATTTGAATTGTGTACATTTGAATTATTAACAATTGTAATTTAATAGAGCTAAATATTTACATGCTATCAAAAAATGTTTTGAATATGAATTTCTTAACTTGAATTTAAATTTCTTAATTTTAATTTCTTAACTTCAATATTGAACATCTGAAATTTAAGACAACTGAATTTTTTTAAGTCTGAATTTTATAGACGTATTTTCAAACTTAGTATAGTCAGTATAGGTCAGAATCAGCTCTATATCCCTCAAAACACTGAAAGCTTTAGCAAGTTTGATTAACCAATAAGATTGAGAATGAATTTGGTTCAATGAAGCATGTATATATATTACACAAACTACTGAAAATAGCTGACCCATGATAGTCATTGCTAGCATATCTGAAGGACATCACTGGACCTTTGCTGGACCCCCTGCAGTTTGCCTATAGAGCAAACCGGTCTGTGGATGATGCAGTCAACATGGGACTGCATTATACCCTACAACATCTGGACAAACCATGGAACTACGCAAGGATACTGTTTGTGGACTTCAGTTCTGCCTTTAACACCATCGTCCCGTCACTGCTCGAGTACAGACTGAGCCAGCCCTCGGTTCCTAGCTCTGTCTGTCAATGGATCACCAGCTTTCTGACAGATAGACAACAGCTAGTCAGAATGGGCAAAATCACATCCGACAGCCGCACCATCAGCACTAGTGCCCCCCAGGGATGTGTTCTATCCCCACTGCTCTTCTCCCTGTACACCAACGACTGCACCGCAAAAGACCCCTCCATCAAGCTCTTGAAGTTTGCTGATGACACTACTGTAATCGGCCTCATCCGGAACGGTGACGAGTCTGCATACAGACAGGAGGTGGAGCGGCTGGCTTTATGGTGCAGATATAACAACCTGGAGCTGAACACGCTCAAAACAGTGGAGATGATAGTGGACTTTAGGAGAAACCCCCCTGCACTCCCCCCACTCACCATCATGAACAGCACTGTGGCTGCAGTAAAGTCATTCAGGTTCCTGGGCACCACCATCTCTCAGGATCTGAAGTGGGACATTCACATAGACTCTATTGTGAAGAAAGCTCAGCAGAGACTGTACTTCCTTTGTGAGCTGAGAAAGTTCAACCTGCCACAGGAGCTGCTCGTACAGTTCTACTCAGCTGTCATCCAAACCATCCTCTGCACTTCAATCACCGTCTGGTTCAGCTCAGCTGCCAAAACTGACCTCCGTAGACTACAGCGAATAGTCCGGACTGCTGAACGAATCACTGGCACTGCCCTTCCTACACTTCAAGAACTGTACTCTTCCAGAGTGAGTAAAAGGGCTCGCAAAATCACTCTGGACGCCTCGCACCCAGCACACTACCTGTTCGAACTGTTACCATCTGGTCAGCGCTACAGAGCACCAAGCACAAAAACAGCCAGACACAGGAAAAGCTTTTTTCCTTAGGCCATCTATCTCATGAACAGTTAAATATTCCCCTACTGTGCAATAAACGAGCAATACTTTCTCATACGCACTTGTACACAGCACCTTATAACAATATACAATGCAATTCTTTCTCATACGCATTTGTACACAGCACCTTATAACTTGTATATTTATAACAAATGTGTACATACAACTCAACATTCAGATCCTTTGACTAACGGCATCTATGTTTAATGTTTATCGTCTTATTTCATATTCATTTTGTGTTGTCACTCGTCACTTTATGTACACTGGAAGCTTTTGTAGCCAAAGCAAATTCCTTGTGTGTGTGAAGCACACTTGGCAATAAAACTGATTCTGATAGTCAATTTGCAGAAGAATGGTCTTCTCCTGGGTTAAACAAACGCCAGCAAACTCATGCAGCTCTGTCAATAGGCTAAAATGCTTAGTTTGACTTTTCTGTGATCGTCTACTCTTCCCTGTTGATGACCCCTGACCTACTTTCTGCGCAATCTGAATTTCTGGTTTTGAATTTTAGAATATTGAATTTGATGCTCTGAATTTCTTCATCTTGAAAACTCAAAATTGCATTTTTACAAACACAATATCTGCAATCTATGAATTTAGAACCCAAAAAATCTGAAGTTTAAAAATACGTCTATAAGATTCAGTTGTCTTAAATTTCAGATGTTCAATATTCAAGTTAAGAAATTAAAATTAAAATGAAGAAATTCAAATTCAAAAAATGTTTTTAATAGCATGTAAATATTCAGCTTTATTAAATTACAATTGTTAATAATTCAAATGAACACAATTCAAATTCAGATTGTTCTGGCATTTTATTAGCTCCATATACCCTCGACTTGTGATCAGAATGATGAAAATTTATACCAGTTATAAACATGGACAAAAACTGAAAATGACATAAATATCAAAAGTCTTGCATGTGATTAGTAACATAGAAATAATGCCCGACTGTTCCTAAAATGACAGGTTTAAACTGAATTATCAGATCACAATCAGAATTGGAAAGTGAGAGCGTAATTGAGCACACAAGGAATTTGTTTTGGTGACTTGTCTGATTTAACATCAGACACAGAACAAACAAACAAACAAACAAACAAAACAGTAAAAGCGTGAGAGAGCTCTACTCAACAATATCAGGTTAAAATTAAATCTTAAATCCATGATTTTCACTGTAAGACACAGGTGTAAAACTCAGTTCCTGGAGGGCTGCAGCTCGGCAGTTAAGTTTCAACCCTGCTTCAACACACTTACCTGTAGGTTTCAACAAGCCTGAAGGACTCAATTAGTTTGAGCATGTGTGTTTAATTAGGGTTAAAGCTAAACTGTGCAGAGCTGTGGCCCTCCTTTGACACCTGTGCTGTAAGAATTCAGAGCTTCAGAGTGCAAATCAATAGTGTTAACAGTGTCTCGTTTGTGTACCTGTTGAGCCCAGACGATGCAGTTTTCCCGGTGAGTTGCTATTCTGAGACAGGGAACGCTTTGTTAAGCTGTGTCCAGGAGATAAGTGCGTTTTCTCCAAAACGTCAGAGCTGCCAACCCCATTTTCCATGAGGAACGGTTCTGATCAAGTGCAAATATACAAAAACACCTTATATAAATCTTACAAAAGAGTTAAATGGTTAAATCAGGGTTTCTGCAGGTATATAACTATCAAATTTAAGACTTTTTAAAACCATTATGAATGAAATTTCAGACTTCTAGAAGACTAAATGCTAAGGATTTTTTTCTCATGTCCCGGTTGGTCCAATGGAAAATATTTTCATTTCTTAACGACATATTTTAAATAATATATCAAAACAAGCAAACCCTGGTTCACATACTCTCAACATAACTTTACTTATAAACTACAATAAACTAAATGTATGCACGCCAGTCTGTCCAGGAGGTTTGTTAAAAGTTTTATTGAGATGTATTGTTGGTGATTAGATGTGTGTCGACCCAATTGTGTGTTTACATGGACATAAAAAAATTAGAAGAGCTGCAACACAATATTTCAGTCAATTTAAGACTTTACAAGGCCTTAAATTTAGTTTTTGAAATGTAAGACATTTTAAGACCCCACGGACACCCTGTAAATACTGTAATAGCAGTGAAACAGTGTGAAATACCTTCAGAGGAGAGACGGTGGTTTTTACATATTTTGTGTGGTACAGGTTTGCTGTTATAGGCGTCATGCTGGAGGAATCTCTTAGTGCCCCGACCAGGTCCAGAACTCAGACTTTCTGCAAAGTTTCTTCTCTCTAAAACACACATGAAGCACTCTTTTTTACTGGGTGACAATACTGGGTGAGAGTAGATGTGTTTGCATGATCGCTGACCTGTGTACGTCCGACTGTCATAGTGAACTCCTCCAAGAGGGACGGGCTGATTGCCGAATAATGCGTCGCAGTGCAGGTTGTGACAGAGTTTCTCCAGGAAGCGCAGCACGTACGTCACACTGTTCACTGCCGGCAGTGTTAGAGTGTGTTGCTGCTGCTCAAAGCAGGCTGTTAAAAGTCAAAAGAGCAAAGTTTAGTGGTTACTAGGGCTGTTATTTAGTATTGTTTTAGAAGGGTTAGATGCCTTATGTTTATTTGTCAATTTATGTAAATGAATTGTTTTGTATTTACTTTTATATTTACGTTTAGGTGTACTTTAAAGTTGTACAGTTTCAGCTTAAAATACCCATCAGATTATTTATTATACCATGGTTTCCGCTACATCATTCTTCCATGGCGGGGCGCCACACCAAAATTCATCCCGCCACGGCTACATTACTGCTTCTCATTCAAAACATTCAGTCGTTTTTTTTAATAGCGGGTTATAATCGCAGCAGAACATATTAAAAGGTAAGTGAATTATAACAGCGCAAACTTTTCTGTAATCGTAGTGCTGTGCGTTATTTGTTTAACCCTTTAAGGTGACATGGTGACTGACTGACAGATGGTTGAGGCCAGCAAACACGACGTAGCTTTCAGTTAAGATGAACACAGTTTCCATAATTATACTTTAAAAATAAAGGTCTATGGCTCTGCATACAATGACTTTATCTTGCTGGAGTTTATAGCAGTTTCACTTTATTTCAGGACACATTAATGCCACTCTGTAGGTTTATTGGAGACATTCATAAATATTCCTTGCAAATCTAATAAATGTTAGAGACATACTATATATATTATATAAACCCACTAAATCACACTTCAGTAGCGTTTGTTTGAGAGCGCACAAGATAATCTGCACTTGAGCAGCGTATATTTGAGGGCGTGCAAAAAGTTTTGTGCACGAGCAGAGGAAATCGGCGTGCAAGCAAAGAGATTTGCATGCTCGTATTACATGAATGCAATCTCGACTTGTAATATTGCGCTCACGACATTTTGTCAGTGAAATAACACCATAGGTGGTTGGTAGATCTGTAAAAAAAAGGCCCAACAGAGTCTGCCGCCACAGCTGAAAAAAATCCTAGAGGAAACATTGTATACCTTTAAGAATATTGGAATTTCCTGCTCTAAACACAATGTAGCTGTTTTTGTTGCCTGTGCCTTTAATGCCAGTTCTCCCCGCCCACCGTTCCCACGTGCCTGTCATGCTGTGTTCACACTAGACGCGAAAGAAGCGAAAGTCAAGCGCGAGTGATTTACATGTTATGTACGATATGCGCATTAACCAATCAGGAGCTTGCTCTTGTGGGGCGTGATTATGACGTAGCGCCTGTTGTTGGTGTCCCAGAGGAAAATCCTCCTGCCCACACCGACAACAGTTCATCAAACTGGGCTCGGCTCAGTCAGAAGCACAGCTGAATGCTTCCATCATCCAGGTTAAGTTTCTGGAGGTGTTTATGAGCTCAAATAGCTGGGTGCACCTCTGAAAGCATCTAGTGGACTCAGACACGGCTCCAAATAAATCAACGCTGTTTTTCAGCCTTCATAAAGCACACAATTTATTTTCTCAATAAAATCCATGTTAGCCATTTAGCAACGAAGCTAGAGTCACTGGGCAGACAGAAGCCCTGCCCATGACGCGAATCCGCGTCTGTTCTGAAGCGAATTTGACGCGTGAATGATACAGATTTGACGCGCGAATGAAGCGGATTTTGACGCGCGAATGAAGCTAGTAAACTCAAATGTTCACGCGTCTATTTACACGTGAATAGCGCGATTTATCCGCGCGTTCCGCGTCTGGTGTGAACACAGCATCAGAGTGTGTCTAAATCTCCGCCTCGGCTGCGTCAGATAAGCAGCACAGTGACAGACATGAAGGAAGCAGATCTCACATAACATTTGTGAGAAATACTACAGTAAGAACTTTCACAATGATTATTTGATGTATTTGTTGTGGAATTTCATAGATGTGTCACACACAATGTCGTTACAAAGTTCACGCACAGACATACAGTGGGCGTGTTTAACTGTGCAATGTTTTTGCACAGCAAATGTGACATGATACATGTTAATATCGACTGCTGTATGGATATCCATTATGTTAATGCAAAATAAACCTGATTTAACGTCCACAAACCGGGATTGAATCATCTTCTTTTATAATTGTACTGACATGTGTCTGTGGTGATGAAATAATGATGGTAAAATCGCTGTAATTCATTACAAACATGCACTGTTTTAAAAACATTTTAAACTTGTAAAACTCATTCTTGATCACATTTGATGTTGATTGATGATCACAGCGAGCTCAACAGATCTTTTAGTCCCGGTTGCTTTGTGCGCGTCCTGTCTTGTGGATATGATTATACATGTTACTATGAAGACATGTTAATACGGGTCTGTCAATCAATTCGGTGGGCAGGGAAACTGCACTCATACGTAATGTTGTGGTGGGCCTCAAAATGGGAGGGATTTGGATCCTATTTTAACATCAGAAAATTTAAGAAAAGAGACATATTGTCTTTATATCACCCCAATATAACTGTGGACACACTATACCTACACACAGTTCTGTCCAAACAGATTACAAAAGATGAATTTCATTCCAGGTGCCCTTTAAACTTTTGACATATTTTACATCTTAAATATATCTAAAAAATTACTTAATGTCCTTTTGTTGCTCTTTTTTTAAAAGTACTGATTCACGGATTGGCAATGTATATATATATATATATATATATATATATATATATATATATATATATATATATATATATATATATATATATATATATATATATATATATATATATATATATATATATATATATTGTAATCCCAACCACAGAAATATATGTTTGTTTATAATCACTAAATTAATTAAAATCATTTACTTAATTGGGATTAATTAAAATAAAACTAAAAATACAATGTGTCGTGTGATTATAAAAATGTAAGCACATCTGATATGACAGCAGACCCTTAAAATACTGCATATTTGTACTATAAACTGCATTATATATTTTTTTTAATGATTAAACTGCACTTAAATTATTCTGTTAGGCATTTATTTTAATAACAAAAATTATTTTAGTTTTATTTAATTATCATAACCCTAGTTTGTACAAGCTGACCTGATATGAGTTCTCCTCCATGGCCAGGTTTAAGGCACGAGAAAACTGTGTTCTGGTTATGTGCACAGTCTACACAGGCCTGAACACACTGCTGCAGCACTGAGGAAGCTCGTCCAGGCCCAAAGTGATCTGGGAGAGACTGGACACGCCGTGCATCCAGATGGGGACCCACGTTCCCATGCTTATTCAGGTACACACACACTGAAACAGGAAAATTGTTAGTAATGCAAGTATGCAACAGTTGAATACTTCTTTGCAATGGTAAAACTGAAAATATACACATGCAGTAGTACCTGTAGGGGCCTGTAGGGCGGCTTTAGGAATTGTGGCATTGTCCATCGGGACTGAGCTGGTGTCCGGCTCTGGAGTGCTACTGCTTGGGGAGGTGGGCATTGGGTTGGGTATCAATCGAGGCTTTCTCTGTGTGAGACAGTAAGGAGGAGTTTGCATCAATAACTGCCTTATAGTGGTCCGTTTGGTTTCTAAGATTAGTACGTTGAAAATGTGAACCTTTACGCCAGGTTTGGGGCCTCGCTTTTTTGGGAGTTTAATGGGATCTGTTGGGTTTTGTTGCACTTTCTGGGTCCAGCTGGCTGGTAGTTTTCCTCTGGGTTTGCTGATAGGCCTACCGGGACCTCCAATTGTTTCTTCAAGCCATGCTGTCTTTTTAGCCCAGCTCAACTAGAAGACAACATAAAAAACACATTCAAACTCAAGTCGATACACTAAAAACTAATGATACCAAGTCAAGTATTTAATAGAAACTTTTTTTACAAGCAACCCAACAAATCAGATGGAAATTAAATGATGGTTTACTGTATATCAGCAGTATTTAACCAGCACAGTAAAGCTGGTGGATGGGACCACAGCTAATAAATATGATGTTGACTTGGAAATGCTTTTATTTTGCATTTAAATACTTAATGTCAGGTGCAAAATAGAGGAATAAAAAATAACACAAAAAGTCTGGAGACATGTTTATTTAAATTTAAACTGCTTTATACCATATTAAGTATGGGTAAAACCATACTTGACAACGCTCACTTCACTCAGATTTATTAACTTTTTACATTTTGAAGGATTTAAATGATGAATATATGGACATATATGGTTATCTCCAATTTGTACCAATACCAGCATTGTTCTTCTAACAATGGGCAAGCAGACATTTTTGAGTAAGTGGCTGCATGATGAAGCTTATTAGAATGCAGTTAGACTTAGAATGATTGAAGATAAGGAAACATGAAATATATCCATTCAAACGCTTTTTTTTCATATTCATAATATCAAGTATCACCAAGCAAGAGTGCTGCTTTTCTGAATACCAGCACAAGTGCTATCATGCAAGTGAAACTGATTTTATTCAACAGTTCAACTGTTAGTATTGCGAGAGTTACATTTCAGACAATATTGTCTGTAATTTGTTTCATTAACAAAAAATAGTGATGCGCTTAATTCATGAATGAATCTCTTTTTACTTAATGAATCTTTCATTTGAATTGAATGAGCTAATGATTCAACGATCGTTTCATACAGATAGAATGTTTTTGTGCCTTTTGTTTTTGATCAAGCATTTATTAGCCATTATCTACATGGTGGTTTTAGTGTCATATATATTTATTCATGCCAGGCTTAAACCAGCCAAGGTACCAGGACCCCTGGCAGGATTCCCACTCTTAGCCAAATGTCAAATTCATCTAAACTTCATCTAAAGAGAAGACTTCGCCTAAAAAGCTGAAATTCATTGGACTATAAAGAGCGGAAAAAACAAGGTGCCATTGTGCTTTGCATGATATTAAAATTGTTAGAGCACGACTATAACTTTTTAATTGATTTAATAGCCATTAAGGTAGCAACAGTGTATAATTTACTTCAGATTTGAAAGAAAATAAATGAGGAAGAGCACTTTGAAGTTGTCATTTTGTAGCTAAAGCTCTTGAAATTAACATGTTTGGCTTCATTAACCGGTACAACCTAATAACTACATTTGACTTAAGGAATAAAATAGCACTGAAAATATCCTAACCATAACAACATGCAAAACGTGTGGAACAAGGTGAGTAATAAAATATGTCATAGAAATATTACATTTTGATGAATGCAAACTAAAATTTAAAGCGACAAACTAAAATCCCTAATATTCCATAACCAAAAACATTCTCTGACATTCAATGCCTGGAATAGACCTTTTAAAATCCCAGGACATTTCAGAAAATGCATGATTTATGGGAACCCTGCCCTGGTTTTATGACCAAAATATCAACCCAGGCTCATTATTGATACGTACCCCTGCATACATTTCTGGACAGTGCGAAATACGTCCCAGGAGGAATGTTTTTTTGGCAGTTTTTGTTTCCACCAGAGGCCGCTCTGTACGCTTTTTCAGATCCTAAATCTCTCTTGCGAGTGCACATTCTCGGTTGTTGCTAGATCGTATATGGCTGCAGCCGGAAGTTAATGAGAATTATCTATATTATTTATTCAATTTCCCATTTATTGTATTTGTATTAACGTCTACCCCCACCCCAACCCTAAACCCAACCGTCACAGTAATGTAAAAACAGTAGTTGTACAGAGTATTATTTATGCTATCTATTCAATTACCCAATAAATTTTATTTTTTAACGCCTACCCCCACCCCAACCCTAAACCCAACTGTCACAGTACTGTAAAAATATTAACTATTGTTATACAGTGTCATAAAAAAATGCTGCTATATTGATTACGTCGGCCGCGTATCCGATCTAGACTTTACCCACATTCTCTTCTCACGTAAATCCTCCAGAGGCTGTTGTCAACTGACTGACTGACTGACCAACCAATCCCATGTTTCAACAACATGAAGACAGCAGCAACTACTAAAATACTCGAATCTGTAAGGACTTTAAAGGGCACCTAGGTTACCCCTTTTTCCAGATTTAATATAAGTCTTTTGTGTCCCCAGAATGTGTCTGTAAAGTTTCAGCTCAAAACGCCCATCAGATTATTTATTATAGCTTTCACTAGTTTGTGTTTTATAGCTCACAACAGATTTTTGCTGTTTTTGTGTCCTGGGCCTTTAAGGTTAGTCCTCCACCGCCCACCGTTTCCACGTGCCTGTCAGCGTGCCTCAGTCTCCGCCCTCGGCTGCCTCAGACAACTGACACAGACATAACGGAAGCAGATCTCACGTAACGTTTGTGAAAAAAACTACAGTAAGAACTTTACCAATGATTATTTGATGCATTTGTTGTGTGGAGCTGCAGGATGAGTCACACACAATGTCGTTACAAAGTTCACGCACACACACAGACACACACACACACAGCACAGACACACACGCACATACATACATCGCGCGCGTTTAGCTTTGCACTGTCTTTGCACGCAAATGTGACAGGATACATGTTAATATCCACTGCTGTATGGATATCTGTTATGTTAATGTACAAAATAAACCTGATTTAACGTCCACAAACCGGGATTGAAGCGTCGTCTTTTATAACTGTACTGACACGCGGCTGTGTTAATGAAGTAAGCTGAAGTAAATCGCTGTAATTCATTACACTCATGCACTGTTTTAAAACATTTAAACTTGTCAAACTCACTCTTGATCACATTTGATGATGATTGATGATCCTAGCAAACTGAACAGACTTTTTATTTACGGTTGATTTGCGCACGTCCTGTCTTGTGGATATGATTACAAACGTTACTACGGAGACATGTCAATACACAGCTGTCAATCAATTCGGTGGGCAGGGGGACCGCACTCCTACGTCAAATTGCGGTCGGTCTCAAAACCGCTCCAATTGGTCCACCGTTTTTATGTTGTTAAATTGAAAAAAAAAGCACTGGGTGTGTTTATATCACCCCAATATGACGGTCTATACACTATACCTACACATATGTCTGTCCAAACAGCTTAAAAAGTAGATTTTTCACCATAGGTGCCCTTTAAATATCGTTTTTACCTTGCTTCCTGGTTTGGGGCCTCGTTTCTTGGGTATTTTAATAGATTCCACTTCTTTGTCAGGTAGGCTTGTCTGAGAACCAAGTGTTCCCTTCTGACCCCAGGGCCCAGACAGTTTGTTTTTCTTGCGGCCAGGCTTACGTTTCTTCTGTGGTGGGGGTCGGCCTGGCGTAGGAGGCATGCCTGTCCCCTCTGTGCCACTGTCTGGCAGGGCACCAAGTGCACCTAGTGTCTTCGGTAACCCAACTGCAAAATATCAAAAACGGAAAGAAAATACAAATCAAACAGGGTATTACAACACAACGTGCAGCTACAAACACAGACGCAGAGGATGAAAAGACGCGCTGTGCAGACCTGACCCATTTTCTCTGAGGCATCTTAACAAAGAAACGTGTTGTGTTACACATTTTTGGAGCTTCTGAAGTGGAACAGATACGAAAAGAAAAATGCAAGAGGGTAAACACAACAAGAAAAGAGGAAGAGATCAGCACGTAAAAATTGAATTGAAATTGAGTACAAAAAGCAGGAGAGTGAAAAGTTCACCAACTTTAACTGATTGAAACATTCATCAGAAATGAAGCCAGAGTAAACAAAAGACACCAGAAAGAATCTAATTGAGCAAACACACTTTAAACACTACCTGTTAGTGATTCCATTGCACTTTGTACTCATCCAACGTAGAAAAATAAAGACTACAAAACCCTCTGAACGAGAGTCTGCTCTTGATCTTGCAATTTGTGGCAACTAAAACTCTCAGTCAGTTCACTTCCTTCCTGCCCTTTAGTTGCGATCTGCTCTCTAAAGCGTTAAAGTCTGCCTATAGTGACACTCTCTTTCTAGTACTGTTATCCCTGAAAGTCTTTTCTACACAAACATGGTGGACTTTCTTTTTGTTCGATCCCAGCTTCTATTACACATGAAGACTTTTACAAATAAAACACCATAACAGCTTGCTTACCCCGACTAGATGTGAAGTTTAGTTTGTATTTAGAGGCCTGACAAGGTTTTTCTCCCACTGCCAAACTCGCTGGCCTTGCGTTGTCTCTTTAACCCTCTTCTCTCATCCCACTCAAACAGTCCCACCAGCTTTTCAATGCGAGGCCTGCTATTGGGCACAGGGTTTGCAGCCGTGCCAGCTGGGTGGATGCCAACCCCTTGTAAACCAAAACTCTCTCTGATTTTCTCTCCATCAAATGTCTTTATTGCTTAAAGGAACAGCTCACCCAAAAATGAAAAGTCAGTCATCATTTATTATTAGCCTCTATGTCACCCAGTGTCGACCACATTGAAAATGCTTTTTTCCGTTTTTCCATTTATACCACCCAGTATAATCATTTACATCTGCTGTAGGTAATGTAACAGCTACAATTTCTCACTAAATTAAACTTACTGTGTTTCGCTAGTTAAGTGATATATCCTCGTGAATTCCTCTGGTATCAAAAGATCTGCTAACAACTGAAATGTGCATTATGCAAATTGAATTAGCCGAATCATCATTGTATGCCTTACTAAAACCCCTGTTGTGATCACCATTGGTGCTGCCCTTGCAGGCTGCTGAAGAACACTCCTTGTCATTCACTTGAACTACAAATCCCATCATATCCTGCAGTCACACACCAGTTTCAGTTCAGCTTCTGATTACACATAGCTGAAGGACATCATCTCTAATAACATGGGCCATATATATACACCATTCACACACACACATCCAGTGCTGAGTCTTGTTTCCACTGTGAACTTACAATGTGTTTTTTTTTTGCCTAGCCATGTTTTGACCCTTTGTTTGCCACTCGTATCGACCCGTTCATCTGTTTCATCGTTTACTCTTTGGTAGTGGTGGGCAAAGCGAGGCTTCATGAAACACTGAAACAGTCGAAGCAAATGTGTCGAAGCTTCGAAACGTTTCGAAGCCGTCTCTATAGTGACACCTAGTGGTCATTTTTTATGTATTGCTCTGGAACAGCTTCAGCAAAGAAACAGTTAAGCAAATTGAGGTCTTAAACCCTACGTTGTAAAGTTGAGGCTTTAAGTGATTTAGCGAAGCGGGGAGAGTTCCAGACTAGCATGTCGAGCTATAGATGGTATTTTTAAAATGCTCTGGTCTTGTAACGTGTTTTGTTTTAACATCCGGTCTGACATCCGAATAAACACTGTGAATAAATATGTCTTGTTTTGGTCATAAAAAGGTAACATTAATAAAATACATCAAGTCATAATTTCAGAGTATTTGTATTAGTTGGGATTCGAACGCGAGCCATCTGGAGCACAGTTACTCTGTGCACACGCATGGTCCACTAAGCTACATGAGAGGGTTTTTTCCAACCTTGTGAGTCAATGCTCGTAATGCTTCTGAAAGGACAAATGCTTGTGTTTGGGTGTTTCGGATCATGCTTTGTTGCAGTGTTTCGAAACACTTGGGCTTCGGGATCTCGACACTGTGTCGAAACGTCAGTTTCACATCAGCCATTCCTACTCTTTGGATTATCTGTGTATTACTGTCTGCTCTGGCCTCTAACCTTGCCTGCCTGACACTCTATTAAAGCTGCATGTGGATTCTACCTCTGTTGTCAAAATCCAGTACATTACAACCTCATTCATTCGCCACCACCAACATTAGTCTAAAACTCAAATATGCAAGACTGTCAAAACTGTGAGAGAGTCCACTACTGTGTAAAAGTTTGAGGTCAGTAAGATAATTTCAAAAGGACATTTTTTATCAGAAAATGCAGTATAAATAGTGCTACTGTCAACTAGTATAACAATTAAAAATGACAATTTTTAAAATTCTATAATGATTAGTGCTACGCAAAACATAATCATGATTAATCCAATAAAAGGCAGCACAGTGGCTCATTGGTTAGCACTGTCGTCTCACAGCAAGAAGGTCGCTTAGTCCTGGCTGGGCCAGTTGGCATTTCTGTGTAGAGTTTGCATATTCTCCCTGTGTTCACATGGGTTTTCCACTGGGTGCTTCGGTTTGCCCCAAAGTCCAAGACATGTGCTTAGGTCAGTGGTTCTCAAACTTTTTTCACCCAAGTACCAACCTCAGAAAAAAATTGTCTCTCCAAGAAACCACCATAATGACCAGTATTAAAATACAGTAGCGTAGTAGTCCTAATTAAGCAGCTACATCATTGCACAGTTCGAAAACGAGGCAGATTAATTACTATTATTAAAAATATGTATTATTGTCAGCCACTTTAAACATTATAAATAGTTTGAACATTACTTGTACTTGCAGACAAAAAACAAACAAAACTTACCGTTTAAATTAAAATGTGCTTTTAAAAGTTAATAAAATATTACTGTTCTTAAAAACTAAAATGAAAACTGCTGTACTTGTAAAGTATTTATGTATAGCAGCCTATTAATCAAAACCTGGAAATGTTGCTTGGACCTGATAAATGAAGGCTATATGTCATATACATATACAATTTTTAAACATTTTAAAAATATAAGTGGCATCACGGTGGCGCAGTGAGTAGCACAATCGCCTCACAGCAAGAAGGTCGCTGGTTCGAGCCTCGGCTGGGTCAGTTGGCATTTCTGTGTGGAGTTTGCATGTTCTCCCCGTGATTGCATGGGTTTTTTCCGGGTGCTCCGGTTTCCCCCACAGTCCAAAGACATGCGCTATAGGTGAATTGGGTAAGCTAAATTGTTCGTACTGTATGTGTGTGAATGAATTGCAGTTGAAAGGGCATCCGCTGCTTAAAACATATGCTGGATAAGTTAGCGGTTGATTCCGCTGTGGCGACCCCAGATTAATAAAGGGACCAAGCCGAAAAGAAAATGAATGAATGAAATATAAGTTGCAAGTACACATGACATATTTGTATATCTTTGAAATATAAAACATTAACTTGTATTTTATATATATGATTTGGAATTACATATTTAAATCAGAAATTAGATCTGCTGCATGTCATTTACAGTAGGGCTATGTGTGTCAGAAAAGCGAGTGATTAAATGCATATATACAGTGCTTGACCAATTCACACGTGCGGTGTTTCTGTGATTTGGCACGAATGAAATCACATCTCAAGTGAACTGTGAAGTTGTGACCACTATTTTCAAGCAGACTCGGGTACAGTTCACAGTGCCTCCGTCTGTGCACACAGAGACTAACTTTAATTACATTCTACCTCTAAACGTCAAGCATGGCAAAGTTGCTTGAGTCTATCAATACGTTCTGTATCTCAGGCCATTTGAATCACATCCAAACTAATTAGCTTAAATCTGAGGTAACAAACTAAACCGAAAGCCACGCTGCTTTACAAAACAAGTAACTTTATATATCAAAAACACACATTATTTTACACAACTACGAACACACATTTTAACACATTTGTAATAATTTTTTTAAGTTATAATTATTAATTATTAGTAAAAATTATTAAAAGATTGTTTTGACATAATTTAAGTGTGTGTGCTGTGTCTTTTTATTATGCATATATAAAAACAGACAGGCATGCATATTCGAGAAAATGCTTATCTTTATATATATTTACAAATTGAAATATCTATGTAACAAAATTGTTTTGTAAAGTTTTGTTTCTATGTATGTGTATCACATATACATAAATAAATATATATAATGCACATACATATATTATGCCAAAACAAACTTTTATTTTAGATGCGATTAATCACAATTAATCTTTGGCCAGCTCTAATAATCATTCAAAAATCATACAAATATTTTCTATGTGTATTTTTTTGTCAAGGCTGAATTTTCAGCTGTATTTACTCCAGCTTTCAGTGTCATGTGATCCTCCAGCAATCATTTAAATATGCTGACTTGAAGCTTTTATTACTATCAGTGCTACCTAATATTATAGAAACCATCATTTCTCCCTCATCTTTATTTGATAAACAAAATGTTAAATACAGAATTGCTATAGAATTCTTTTGATTATAAATGTCACTTTTAATTTAATCCTTGTTAAATAAAACACTATGTGCTGACACCAAACATTTGAACAGTAGTGTATCTAGCACTGACCTTGTTAATTCTGCTCTTCGATTTTTTTGTACCTCTTACCTCCAGTCGACTCTGTGCCTGAATGCTAATGTAAACAGAATTAATCCATGCTGAGTGATCCGCACCTTTAGTGCCTGGTGGCTGCAGGTTGTCTCCAGTGAGCGTGCACCAGCCTACGGGGAAGATGTCTCTGGAATCATAACGGCAGTAGTAATCAAAAGCACCCCGCCAGCCGTCGAAGGTGACCAGCACCTCCACGCCCCTCAGGGCACCCACTGTGGCAGGACAGATGAAGTGGGGATTCTTCCTGTCCACCGCCTCCAGCTTCATCCCTACCTCAAAAAAGTTCTGCTCCGGGGCAGGTGGCTCTTGCTGGAGGGCCAAAAAGATGAAGGGAAATACATCAGAGAAAGAGTAAAGAGATGAAAGGCAAACGTATATACTTAGATTTATTTTTTTTTCACATCAAATGAACCAAAACTTTGAACTTGACTTTGAAACCGTTGTTTGTGTTTGTTGTTTGAAACAGATACCTTATGAAAGATTCGAGCTGGGGCCATTTCTGCTCCGTTGAGTGTCTTTAATAAGAACATGGGCCATGATGATGCGTTCAGGCGAAACCCTAAAGAACACAGAACATTTGGTCAATTATCCCTTCAAGTTTACCAAAGCACATTTTTTTATGAAGGCAAGCTGCTGATTATCTAAGTAACAGAGTTTAACTTAATGTTTTTTTAAAATTTTATAAAATCTCTTTTGAATCAGGAAGAAGTATTGTGCTATATAGAACTGCACAATATATCGTTTATATATTATCACAATATATCAGCAATGTGCGCATCCTCAATAGTCACATCGCAGAATATGCAATGTTGAGTTTGACCAGGAGCTGATGTGATTTGTAAAGTCACGGTTAAGTTTAACCATAATAGAGTGAGTTAATCATCAGTGTTGCCAGATATAGCTGACTTTTTTCCAGCCCAAAAGCTGTCCAAAACCCAAACTTACAAAAAAAAAACGGCCAAAATATTAGATTAATATTTTATTTAATTTTTATTTATTTAAATCGAAATTAACCTAGTTACTGTCATAATGTTTAACCATACAGCAACCAACACCAGCAGTCACAGAATCCTAACATAACCGGATCACATTGAAACACTGCCCCCCTCTCACCCACACACTGCACTTAATGTTGTGTAGATTACCTATTAGAGTATGTTTTACTTTCGAAATGGGGTATAAATTCGTCCTATTTGCCGTTTTCAATTCTTTTAAACATAATTAGAGGCGATGCAGTGGCGCAGTAGGTAGTGGTGTCGCCTCACAGCAAGAAGGTAGCTGGTTGGAGCCTCGGCTGGGTCAGTTGGCATTTCTGTGTGGAGTTTGCATGTTCTTTCCTGCGGGTGGGTTTCCTCCGGGTGCTCTGGTTCTCCACAAGTCCAAAGACATGCGGTACAGGTGAATTTGGTAAGCTAAAATTGTCCGTAGTATATGTGTGTGAATGAGAGTGTGTTTCCCATTGATAGGTTGCAGCTGGAAGGGCATCCGCTGCATAAAACATGTGCTGGATAAGTTGGTGATTCATTCCGCTGTGGCGACCCCAGATTAATAAAGGGACTAAGCCGAAAAGAAAATAAATGAATGAATGAACATAATTAGATGCTGCTTGTCAATCAGACAATGCTTTATTGTTTGTTCTTGCTGTCAATTGCAAAAACAATTATCGATAAAAGTGTTATGGTAAACCGATGTGAGTTTAACTGCAGGCACTGCGTGATGCGCATGCACGCGAAGGGGAGTCCGATTTGTCCAGGGAATCAGATTTGATACAACTTTCCTTCACCTCCTCTTGCGGGTGGGCCCACGCAGTTTGCGCTATGCACTGGTCACTACTAACTGAATGGAGTAGGAGCACACAGTTATGTTTTGTTGAATTAGTTGCATAGAACATTTACGTTTCAAAACCGCCCAAATTTTGCCAACCCACCAATGCCATTTTTTACTCACACAATCAAACTCAAAACCGCCTAATCTGGCAACACTGTTTATTATTTGCATGTGTTTTTAATGCCCATGACTGTGCATTTCAAGAGTTGAAAACATTTGGGCACAAAAAATCATGACGTTTGAAGGTCTTGTTTAGTCCAAGTATCTACTTTTTAAAGCGAAAATGAGGGCGACAAAATGGCTCAGTGGTTAGCACTGTCGCCTCACAGCAAGAAGGTCGCTGGTTTGAGTGCCGGCTTGGTCAGTTGGCATTTCTGTGTGGAGTTTGCAAGTTCTCCCTGTGCTCGTGTGGGTTTCCTCTGGGTGTTCCGGGTTCCCCAATAGTCCAAAGACATGTGTTATAGGTGAATTGGATGAACTAAATTGGCTATAGTGTAATTGTGTGCATGTGAGAGTGTATGGGTGTTTCCCAGTACTCTGTTGCAGCTGAAAGGGCATCTGCTGTGTAAAACATATGCTGGATAAGTTGGCAGTTTATTCCTGCTGTGGCGACCCCTGATGAATAAAGTAACTAAGCCGAAGGAAAATGAATGAATTAAATTCTTCTGAAGGTGAAAACAAAACAATATTTTTACTTCATCTAAAAATTTGTAGATATTTGGACTAAAAACGAGACAAAGCAAAATAAGAAAAGCTATTTATTATTTACTGTTAGACTCCCCAGAAAAATAGAGCTATTCAAACCATCTTGTGAAACTGTATTCATATCACAATATTTAAAACAGCAGATTTTTCCAATATCATGCAGCCCTAATGCTATATATAGCTAAAATGTCAAAACAATATATAGTACACATACAAACAAAGGAGGTAAAATCCCTCAAATATACTCAAATGATGTCATACTTCACTGTTTAGACCCCCAAATCAATTAAAAGATACTGCTAATACGCACTAAAAAAGTGTACTACAATCTTGCTGAAATATTATAATCCTGACCTTTATCTCCGCAATGAAATATCTGTTGGCCAGACACAGGGGTTCATACTTTTTGAACTGTTAATATATTAGCATCTAGAAGGATGCTATTAGCCCAAAGACTGTATACTCCATACATTTTAGTATCTTAAATTAAAATTAGGTTCAAAATAGATTTTCTGATGATTCTAAATATAAAACAACACGACAAATTTAGCAAAGGTTCTGATTTTTTTTTTTGTAAATATTTAATTAATTGTAATGAATGACACATTTAGATTATAAATGAATCATTGCATTTCCCAGAGATGGGTTGCGGGCTGGAAGGGCATCCGCTGCATAAAACAAAATGCTAGATAAGTTGGCGGTTCATTCCGCTGTGGTAACCCCAGATTAATAAAGGGACTAAGCCGAAAAGAAAATGAATGAATTATTGTAAATATACTGATTATTATTATTTATTATTATTACTGTTTTACCATAAAATGGTGATTGTTAAAAGCATAGTTTATTCACATTTTGTTGTATTTTTATTTTCCATTTATTTTTTTATTACTATTATTTTTTTACTACTACTACTATTTACTGTTTACTATGTTTTTAATATATAGGTATGTTCTTTTTTAATTTAAACTTTGTAAATGCTTTGGCAATACATTTGTAATGAATTTAATTTAATTTAATTGAGAGAGAGGGGGGGAGGGAGAGAGAGAGTGATTACGGGAAAGGTTTCAGAGCCAGAAACTTGAATTTGGGTCGTCTGAAGCTCTGCCCAGAAAGCTTCAATGTTAAGTTATTTTCAAAAGGTTATTCCCTCTATTTTGATTGCCACTGTAAATACCAGTGGCTATATCCTGGTCGTTGCAGGAAATTTAACACAATTTACAGCATTATTAATCCAGAGCCTTAGCAAATGGAACAGACTAGACTGCAATCTTCCAACAGCATATAATGACAAATGCACAGGTTTAAAATCACACGTGAGCTCAAGCTGTTTGTTTACAAGGGAGAGGAAGGACCCATATGTTGCATTGTTCATCCAAATGGACGCTCAAGATCTACAATGTTGTCCAACCATTTACCCCAGTTATAGATTGTTTTGCCTGTATGTTTTTTTGACTTGTGTGACTTGCATTTTATGAATCACCAAAGACCACAGTTTTAGCTAAAACTCTTCTTTAATGTTCTACTAAACAAAAAAAGATCACCTACATCTTGGATGGCCTAAGGGTGAATAAATGAACAGCTCGTTTTCATTTTGGTGTGTACTATCCCTTTAATGCGCTGTGAACAGAATTAAACCATGAGATTCTACAACCTGGCGTGCTAAGCATTTGAACAAAACACACGTTGACCCGATGTTCTAATTAGCTGCTGATTAATGTGCTGTCTTCCTCACCTAGTGGCGGCTGCAGCATGCCTCCATTCTTCTCGCAATTCCCAATAGGCTGGATTTCTGCTGAGTCTACCAGGCGCCAGAAATCATTCTTGTTGTCGCTTCCATCTAGTCGCAGGCGGAGGCGAGAGCCCGTCAGGCCCACCACTGTAGCGATGCAGGTGGACGTAGTGTTTCGAGGATCCTGAGCTTCCAGTTTCATGCCAGCCTTAAACTCATTCTCCGGAGGTTCAGTGCTCTGAGAATAAGCCAGTAAGCATTTTTTGTTTTTAAAAGATGTCTTATAGACATCTAAACATAGTCGTTTTGGCTAAAGCAATTAGATGTCTATTAGATTTTCACTGACAGCCCAAGTTTAGCCTTGTTTTAGCCTAGCTGTTTACGTTTAGATGTCTATTAAACATAAAATTGTTTGCTGGGTAAGGGTCACGTTTTTACTTAAAGGGATAGTACACCCCAAAATTTCCTGTTAATTTACTCACCTACAGGTCATCCGAGGTGAAGGTGATGATTTTGAGCTGAATCTGTGGTTCTTGGTTATTCATATAATGGCAGTGAAATAAGATATGTTTTTTAGATGAAAATAAACACATACATATGAGTATAGTCAAACAGATCTCGGCGCATGAGCAAATGTAGGTCTGTTGGTTTAATGCCGGAAGCATATTGCATCACCAGCCCTTATTGATCTGTTTGACCAGGCTGTGGATTAAAGCTAATAATAAGGCTGTGCGATTAATTGAAATCGTATCGAAATCGCGATTTGAATATCTGCGATTTCTAAATCGCCCTACAGCACGATTTTCCCACAGTATGCTATTTAAACAAATCATAACGCAGCATGCCTAAACAGAGCCCAAAAACAGGAGACTGAGCTTAATGACAAATAGCCTGCATAAACAGGGATGATGAGTTCAGCACAAAAGGACTTGGTGCCCAAATAAGTCAACATCTATGCTGTGGGATTACTTTGGATAGAGGAAGGCTGATGTATCGCCGAATCAGGTAATTTGTAAGACCTGTCAGTCACATATCGCGTCTAAAGCGCATGGAAAGCGTGAGGTGCGTCGCTTCCTTCAGCATTCAACACGCTTTGTGCTCACACTTCTTTGTCATTGCTCGGTGACCATCAACTGTTTTCTCAGAGGATGACAAACTAACAAAACATTGCTGCAGTTCCGATACAAGTTTTATTTATAGAGAAAATTAAAAAGCACTGGGTGTTTGTCTGAGATAATTAGTCTACCGAAATGTGTATATTCTACGTACAGTATGAAGCTGATCGCTCAGTTCTTGTTAAGTGACTCGCAGTGCGCTTGCAGCATTCTGAAAGTAGAGATGTTTCCTACGGGGTGTGCATGGAGTACGCGCACACATCACTCCCAATATGCGTGCAAGCCAGGTGCCTTCATTGGAAATAACGAACTTGTGCACACAAAAGCTGCGATATGCAAACAAACTATTTCACGGCAGCGTCACAAAGAGGTCTATGATCTATGCATAACAAAAAAAATCTGTGAACACGTACAAAAGTACACGCAACTACTTCTGACATGTGGTCAAACAGAACATCGAAGCCTATTTGTGTTTGACGGCGTGCACACACATACACCCTGTAGTCTATTTATTTGTTTTGCCATAGTTCTGTTCTAGAGATAATTTGTTACACCTTTACTAGGTGATTTTTATTTTTTTGCCTTATGTCTGTTTTAGAGACAAGTTACAGGTCTTTGATAAAGATCTAATTGTTATTTCCTTTGACAATATGTTTCAGATTTACATTGTAAAACATCTGTGTGTGTCAAAACCGTGATTAAAATCAAAATCACAATATTGTTCAATAAAATCGTGATAGGTTTCTTTTGTCCATATCGCACAGCCCTAGCTAATAATATTGTAATTAGTGTTCAATTTCTTACACGGACCAATCATTTAGCTTCACAAGACCTCAGTGTGTCATCAAGAGCCACGGGGATTGATTTGGACTAGTTTGTATGTGTTTATTTGTAATCTAAAAAAACATATCCCGTTTACTGCCACTCTATACATTACCAGACCCTGGATTCAGCTAAATTTTCTTTAATGTTCTAATGAAGAAATAAAGTCACCTACATCTTGGATGACATAAGGGTGAGTAAATTAACAGGAAATTTCATTTTTGAGTGAACTATCTCTTTAATGTAGTGGTGGAGGAATCAAGTATAACTTCTTTATTTGGTCCATTGTGATGTATTCCACTGTTGCATGATTCAACTCACCTGTTTAAAACACTGAGCGGGAGCAGCGACTGCTCCTGTCTCTTTCAAGTACTTCTCCCAACTAAAATGACCTTAAAAATTAAGAAAACATGTCATTATTAAATGACAGTGCAATACAATCTAAGCCTGAAAGGTGAATATTAAAAATGACAAATGAAAATATTAAGAAATAAGTAGCCTATGTCTAACCAGAGTGAGCTTTAAATGCTGAACATATTTCTAATTAGGTTTCTGACTCAAAGCAGCGAATTTGCTACCTTGAAACTGTGAAGGCACACGAGAGGGGCGACCACTGCGAGGGTGCTTGATACGTTTGCCATCTTTCCACTCATTAGCTACCGGCAGAAGAAAACACTTGGTAATCATTTACCACCTTTATAATTAAATCTGAACCACAAATCACAATATATAATCTAATAATAGTAATAATAAAAAAACACTATTACACTTTTTGTACCTTATATAAGGTTTTATTAATATTTATCTTGTACTGTGAAGGCTATGCAAAATTATTTTACATTATTGTTATATATTTGATTATTTTTATATTTGATTCTTTTTGATTTGATTAGACTTGCCTGGAATTCATATTAGACTAAATGGCAATCAATCAGAAATAATCATAATAACACAGTAACACTATATACTATAATAGTAAAGTATTAAAATGCTGATAGTTTCTACAAAACTATGAATTTGTAAATAATGTATTAACAATGTAATAAAAATCTCACCTTTCTGTGGGACCGGTTTCTTCATGATCCAGCTTTTTTAACCTCTCTGCAATTAGAAAAACACAAAACTGTAATACCTGAAGGATCCAACACCCCCCCCCCCCCCCCCCCCCCCCCCACACTCCCACCCACCCAATCAGTCTGTATTAACGTTGGATGGTTCAGTGGATGGTTTCCTGTGTGTACTAGTCAGCTGTCACTAGTCTCTCATTGTCAACATGCTGAACGGTTAACCATGAACCACTGCCAGCTATATTGCCCAAAGGACAATGAAACTGACATCGATAACACAACTAGCCAAAAGGTATTTATTCTTACACAAACTGAATATTATTTTCCCATTTGTAATGACTTAATAGGTCGCTGGGTCAAACGCTAAACAAGCAGCAGCAGTGACCCAAAAGGTCAATGTGAAGTGGTAAACAACAAGCGACATGTTTGGGCAGCGCTATTAGAGAGACGGAACAATTCATATTCAGCTGGATAATAACATAATAACAACAATACAATAACACGGTAGCATCCCGGTAACCACGCTCGTCGTTTTCCAACACAAGTTAATTTGCTCGCTCGCATCTGATCATTTCAGCTTTTAAACACCCCTCCTTTATGAATAAGCACAGAATAAATCAATAAAACTATATGTACGCGTAGAGATACCTCAAAAGATGGCTTCCTGTCTCCCGGTTTTCCAGATCTCTGTTCAAAAGCAGGGCGCCTTTGAGCGCCAAACACACAGTCCCTCCCTCTCCATAAATGACAGCGACAGAACGTGATTCATCCAAAAGCTTCGAATCTTTTGAATCACTTTCCTTTAATGATTCACTCCAACCGCGCTCTTGAAAATGCGAAAGAGAAATGACTCGGTTCGTGAATATGAATGATTCGTTTGCTTAAAAGACTCGTTCACAAACCAAACACACCACTACAACCTCATTTCACTGGGACGCTACACACTTCAACTAGACAACTCAAACAAAACATCATCATTCATTCTTTCTGACATGCAAAATCATACCAAAGTTTTCGAGGACGCTTTATGTGCATTTAACTATAGAAAAGATTAACTTTTAAAAATACGACATACAAAACAGCACACTCAGATCCATAACAAATATGCTTCTGCTACGTAGCGTCATGTCGTGTTTCGTAACGGATTTCATCATTGAATATTACGCTTCTTGACACTTGCCCACGATCACAATAAACAAAATGTAAAGTATACTTATTCGGGTATACTGTGTATTTGTACTGCAATACGTCACCTCCAATTCATATGCAACAATATTTAGCCTAAAATGCTAACACCTATAACACACTCTGAGTCACTTTTTGAGTTTTTTCCTCAGCGTTTTTAACAACTTTTTAAAAAGTGGTGTAGTATTTATCGCGGACGGTATGAAGGGGTGTGTTTACCTGGTGCAGGAAGGTTTTTGTGTGATTTCTCAAGTGTGAGGGTTAGTGTTTATCCGCCATGTTTTAGTGCGCGTGTAGTCTAGTGTGTGTCAGGAGCAGCGCGTGCAGAGGGGAGGGGCAGCACGCGACTGTGCGGGACGATTACACTATCAGATGGGTCAAGAAGACACTAGTTATCTATAATGTGTTTATTTGTTCACCACACTGTCTGGGATACAAACTGAACAAGTTGTTAGCTTTCTTTTTTTATCCATTTAAACAAATTAACAACTTAAAGTAAAAATCCTGACAGGTGACTCATACTATAAATTACAAATATTTACATAAGTAATGATAATTATATTATGAATAACGTCATTTTGCAGTACACAAATAAAAGTACAATAGTAAACTATATGCATAGATTATTGCAGTTTACTATTATTATTGTCTAGACACTGTATAATTGTTTTATTGTAAGCTACACAAAAGTTCACATGCTTTTTATTTGCTATATGCACATTTTATTTTTATAATGTTTATTTATTGCATAATTTCATGCTATATTCAATTAAATTATACTTTAATATAATATTAATAATAATAATTCTTTGCTTTATATAATAGGTGCTTAATTTTTTATTTCATTATTCCACAAAGTATTTTAATGTTACACTATTTATGTGTATTTTTAAGTCTTTTATATTTTTTTTACTTATTTAGAATATAATACAGTTTGTTAAATTTATTTATAATTTAATTCAGTCTGGACATAAATCATTAACTGACAGGTAAAACCTGGTTGGTTTCATAGAATATGTAGCCTATATGCAGACTAAATAAAATAAATAAACATAATTAAATGATTAAATATTCATGATGGTACCTCCCTTTCATTTTACAGTTGCACATACGTTTAATTTTACATTTAAATGTAGCCTTATATGTAATTCAGCTGTTAAAGGGATAGTTAACCCCAAAATGAAAATTCTGTCATACTCTTCACTTGTTCCAATCCAATTTATTTTTTATTTTTTAACACAAAAAGAGATATATGGAAGAGATAGGCCTAGCCTACTGAAAAATAAAGGAAGCCTGTAAACATTGACTTCCATCATATTTGTTTTTTTTATATGCAGGGGCGTAGCAACCGGGGGGACGGGGGAATACGTCCCCCTCACTTTTAGAGACAGACCATTTAGAAACAGGTGATTAAGAATGTAAACCTTTAAATTTGATACAGCTGTCCCCCCACTTTAAAAATGTCCACTACGCCTCTGCCTATATGGAAGTAAATGGTTACAGGTCTGCAGTATTATTTTTTTATATATTTTTTGTGTTTAACAAAACAAAAATGCTCAAACTGGTTTAAAACAACAAGTAAAGGGTGTAAATGAAGGGTGTAAAAGAGAGTAAATGATGACAAATTAAATTTTTGCGTGAACTATCCTTTGTTTAGGCTATGTTGGAAAAAGTCGAACATTTTGACCTACATTGTTCTGAGATTACAAAAGAACAGATTATGTGTTATTTATTTTATTAATCTTTAAAATATTAGTCTTTTTATTTAATTGCCTTCTTTTCCTCAGGGGTTTGATTTGAAACATTTAAAGTCATACAGTAGGCTATCAACAGAATTATGATGACTCCAAATAAAGTGTTAAAATATTAACCCTATGACTGCCCGCTCTACCAAATAGTTGACCATGGTTTTACTGTTTTAAAGAGTGACTTAAAGTCATTTAAAGAATGACTGTTTTAAATAATGGTTTACACACACAACATTGTTGGTTTACAAAATGATCAAACAAACATAATCCTGTTGCAGGCCCATAGCCAGCCTATTGAAAGGAGCGAGGTCTAAAAATAATGCATTTTAGTGACATTTTAAGCACTAAACCTTGCTGGATGAGCTCGTTGGATGGTAATGATAACCACACTTTTTGATGTACTAAAATATTTCCTACAATTTTGTCAAAGTGCTTACCATATCATTTTATTACAAAGTATTTATCCACAAATTTGCATTTAAACTGTAAAGTATTACAGTTTTAAACCAGTTTAAAAGAATAAATGAGAATAAGTGTTAAATGAGAATCTGAAATATTTTATGGCATACTTCAAAAAATAAAGATGATTTAGTGTTGAAAAATGTTTTATTTTGAATACTTTTTTTTAAATAAACGGGTCTTACACTTCATATTTTCATATTTTTCATAATGTATTAATTCCAGTACTTTTACCATAAACTGACATATCAACCTTTAGAAATTATGGGATGTTTTGAAAAAATGTATTGAGTGTGTTAACTAGTGACATTAGGAGATACGAAATGCAATCCAAATTTTCAAATGAGGTAGTTAAAGAGAAAAAATATGTAGGCTACTTGACCACCAGAATATTTTATCAAGGGCCATTTACAATCAAGCTGAAACAAAACAGTTTCCAAACAAAGGCAGGCAAACAGATTGTGCAAGAAGCGCTGCAGGCAGAGGTCGCACAGCTGTGAAGCCGAGCGTCAGACACAGAGGGCGGGGAGCAGCAGCAGCAGGAGGAGGAGGAGGGCGCGTCTAAAAAGATCCTCCTCACAGTCTTACCTGGAAAAACTACAGGAATACTTTCACGCCATAGTGAAGGCATGTCGAGGACGCGCTCACATGATGATGTTTTAACCAGCTAGGAGCTATTTTATGAGATTACACCATGTATACGACTGAACGCAGGCGCATGAGCCTGCACGAAACCAAGCGAAAAGATCCCGTCCGAGTTTCAGCTGGAAGTTTGTGGCAGGATCCTTTGGCTCTTGAAACAGGCGGCGCGGGTAAAAGCGTGATATCGCCGCGAAGCCGGACCAGGGCATTGTCTGTGGTGTACATCGCGGTCGAGGACGGGTCTTTGCCCCAAACTGAGGAGACCCTTTCACTGAAATGTCTGACTGAAGCCTGCGCGGACGCACACGCGGTGCTGAAGAGCATTTCTTACGAGCGCATTGCACTGGGCACCACTGAAATCCTGGACACTTTCTACAACGCAGGCAAGTTGTGACACGCAGCTCTATGGGATTTTCAGGAATATTTGAATAGTTCCTCTAAAAATTTCTTTACAATTTAGCCCTTTTTCTCTCAGGTTTATCTGTTTAGCTTCAAAATGTCACTTTTATGGGGATGAATATATTCTCTTCATTGAAAATAACTCGACATTAACAGGAGACTGACGGCTTCTGCATATGAACTCTTAATTTCTAACCAGTTGCATGTTTAACCCTGTGTTTTAGATGTCGTTGTTGTGGAGATGAATAACTCCATCTGCCAGCCGTCTCTGTTTTATCACCTGGGTGTCAGAGAGAGTTTCAGTATGACCAACAATGTCATCCTGTACTGTAACAAACAAGAAGACGATATACAAGTTGTGAAGGTGAGGCAAGATTGCAAATGGTTGCAAAGTTGTTGTGAAAACGAAGCATGCCATGTGAAAATGAACTACAGTAGTTGCCATAAATTAAAAAAAAAAAAAAGGATATTTCTTAAAATGGTGCATTGTTTACTGTGGTCACAATTTATTTTAAAGGGGAAAATGAACAAACTATTAAGCTACCAACAAGCATTTAACTATCACTTTTGCCTCCATAAACTCCTAGTTTGCTGCATATTAATTGTTTTTTTTATTATTATTGCAATAACAGGTAATTACAATGAAAATACAGAAGAATAAGTATAATAAAAACAATACAAATGTTGTATTTTGCACAAAAAGAGAATGACACATTTTAAAGAAGTATTACAATGGTATGGTAAAGAGAAAGAAAGTGAGAAAGAAAAAAAGACAATAAAATAATAAAATTAAAAAAGGAGAATGGAAAAATAACACAGATTTAGGCATGGGCTGGTATAAAACTCACAACGTTTCGACCGACATGGTCTTCATCAGGTAAAAATAATGACCTGATGAAGACCATGTCGGTCGAAACGTTGTGAGTGATATTAAAGACTTTTGAGAGCTAAAGTGGCAGTGTGCCGATTTTCTTTTAACCTTTTGCTACAGTGTTTATTTTTGATCGAGATCCTGCCTCCGAGATTTTTTAGATGTGCGCACATTTCTGTTTTTTACGCTCAATAAAAAAATCTTACACATACCTTAGAAACGGTATAGCAGAAAATTTTGGCAGTTCTAAACCCTTGACTTTTCCAAACCACGGTATACCTTAAGAATGGTTATCGTCCTGTTTCTACACAGATTAATGCAGAATATTAAATAAAGAACCTTTTAGACGTTTTAATTGCTGTCTTGTTATGAGACTCTGAAATGGTATTCAAGTACAGATCCAATTCTTGTTTAAAAAATACAAAATTTGGTTTACCTTTAGTATATTTATACTTGCGTATAAAAAAAACTTTCTAAAAAATAATATTAGGTTTATTCAAAAACTTGAATCAAGGAATTGTTTTTCTTTAATGTTAAACCCCAAAATATTATGTCTATAGCTTAAAGAAAAATCACTACAAACCTTTTTAACAATTAGAGTATTCACATCAGACCAGAAAGATTTAACAAAGGGACATTACCAAAACATTTGAGCAACAGAGTCAGAAGAAGTCGGCTTATTAATAGTTATATAGTTGAGTAGAGTTTAGGTATTGGGTGGGATTAGGGTCGTAAAATAAGATTATGAACAAATATTGTACTGTTTACATACACATAAACACCCTATATCTTAATAATAGGCAGGTAATTAGCCACTAGGGCGACGCGGTGGTGCAGTAGGTAGTGCTGTCGCCTCACAGCAAGAAGGTCGCTGGTTCGAACCTAGCCTCGGTTTTGAGTTTGCTCTGGGTGATCCGGTTTCCCCCACAACTCCAAAGACACGGGTACAGGTGAATTGGGTAAGCTAAAATTGTCTATAGTGTATGTGTGTGAATGAGAGTGTATGAGTGTTTCCTAATGATGGAGGGGCATCCGCTGCGTAAAACGTGCTGGATAAGTTGGCGGTTCATTCCGCTGTGGCGACCCCAGATTAATAAAAAGACTAAGCCGAAAAGAAAATGAATGAATGAATAATTAGCCACTTTAATAGTGAGAATTGTTACTTAAACTAAAGTGTTACCTTAAATACAAAATAACATTACAAACAAAAGCAGTACCATTTATACAAAATGACACCCCAAATAGCAGAATCTAATCTGAAAAAATAAAATCTGATTTGTTTTTCAGTCACTTGGGTACATTTCTCAAACATTGTTAATATTTGCAAGTCAGTAAGTGAATTTTCACCAACACTACAATGCTTGACTCGCCTGCAGCTTATTCATGATCCCGTAGTTCATCAAAGTAAATATTTGCGTCATATCAGTGCCATCAGAATAAAAAGTCCTGGTGTCACTGATCACCAACAAGATAGTCCAAATGTTTAGTGGTGTTGTCAGTATAACAGTGTGCTCTACCAGTTTTTCCTGATGTAACCTATGGCTATTGTTTTGAATGGAATCATTGATGAAAGGATTGAAAATGCACATTTAATTTCAGTGTTAAATTTAACTGTGCAATTGTACATGCACAAATATCCATGAAATATGTATCTAAGTATGTTTACTGTACAATTTAAATGACAAGTGGACTTCTGTTATGTAAAACATAGAGTGCACATTTATATATTGTATACAGTGCTCAGCATATATGAGTACACTCCATTTTGAAAATGAATATGGGTAATATATATTGGTGCATTTGAACAAAACAGATTTATTAAACAGATACATTTATTAAAATATTATTTTAGTCACAGAACGTCTTTAGAAATGGAAAGATAATACATTTAAATTCATGCAAATATAAAAAAAAGAAAATTAGAAACTACAACATTTCAACAAAATTGTATATATTTTTTGCTTCTCTTAATTTTTGCTATTTTTGATCATTTTATGTAATATTTTTCCCTAAAATAAATTTGGGCTGCTAATTTTTGATCCATTATTGTAAGTTATTTTGTTAGATTAGCTCCAGATTTGGCTTCAGTACTGACTAATGTAATGCAAATGCACAAATATAATATTGTAGAGCTTCATATAGAAAATATTAATTTAAATGAGAGATTTATTATATATATATATATATATATATATATATATATATATATATATATATATATATATATATATATATATATATATATATATATATATATATATATATATATATATATATATATATATATATATATATATATATGCTGAACACTGTACCTGTCTACAAAACATTCAGCTTTATTTTTCAACTTTTGACCACACTTGTGGCCCTTATTTAATCTAAAATGTGTCAATATCCTTTGCTTGTTTAATCTCACTCTTCAAGCATGCATTACTCTTACTCCTGTTCCTCTCATCCATTGGTTGGTTAAGTTGATTTGCAATAGGGAGAAACAATTACATTATGTTGTGCTCTGTCTGTATACCCTTGCCTAGCGAATGTTCATAAACTGTAGCTCTGGGATATTTTAGAGACATGCACGATTAATTCAAAGTTCTCCTGCACAGTTTATCCCAACAAAAGTCTTCGGAGTTTATAGAAAATGCCCTAAACAAATTATACAGGGTGTCCGCAGGGTCTTAAAAAGTCTTAGATTTCAAAAAACAAAATTTTAGGCCTTAAAAAGTCTTAAATACACTGAAATATAGTGTTGTATGTCTTAAATAATTTTAAAAAGATCTTAATTTTCCTATGTCCAAGTAAAGCTACCCAATCGGCTGACACCAATAATCCATCAGAAAAATTAAAAAATATATGTATAAGTTGTAATTGCAAAGAGATACAATTTACAACAGCTGTTAGACATTTTTACACCAAATTCTCCTAATTAAATTCCATAATCAGGAAAAGAAAACTAAAGCAACACATCCCTTTGCGTGATCTTTCAATAATACAAAAACTATTTACAGAAGTAACTGGGCCATTAGAAAAAATCTTTAGTGTTTAGTCTTGAAAGGGTCTTAAAAAGTCTTAAATTTGATTTGAAGAAACCTGCAGAAACCCTGTTATATCAACATCTACCTTTTACAAGTTGGTGAAGTTTATTGGTGAAGTTTGTTCCTCACCATTGCCACCCATGTCTTGCTTGGTTTGGGACTTGTGGAGCTGCGCATCGATGGATTTGCTCTTCAGTGTTTGTACTTCCAGCAGTGAAAATTAAACCACACTGAACTGAACTTCAACTCTGAAAACTGGACTGACACAGTTCCAATTTACTAGAACTTCTATGTTAAATGGCTTTGACACAATCTACATTGTAAAAGCATCATAGAAATGAAGATGAATTTAATTGAATTGAATTGAATATTTTGGGAGTAACATTGTTCAACAGAGAGCCAGTATAATATATTTCGATCAACAACATGATAGATGAAACAACTGATAATGCAGGAAACTACAGGCAGATGCACATGCATGATCAGTAGCATGAGAACACCAAAGCTTTCAGAATTTGTCCAAAAAGAAAGAAAAATACATTTTTTATGGTGTGCACAAGAGATTAAATAATGTTGAGGTTGAGCAAGCATTTTATTTTTAAGGATTTTAATTTAGATCTTAGAAATAATCCAAAGCAACCGTGAAAAACTTTAAAGCTGTGTTACACTTTTATTCTATTGATGCTTTAAAATGCTAAAAACATTTTTTTAATTTAACCCTGTTTTAGTTATACCTCTCTTAAAATGGTAATCTTGTCAACCTCAAGTAGTTTAAAACCTTTATGAGCAAAAAAAGATATTTTGAAGAATGTTGTGCTGGATATCAATGGCTGTTTTCCAACATTCTTAATAATATCTTCGTATTCAACCAATGAAAGGGTGATTAAACAATGACGGAATTTTACATTTTTTGGGTGAAATTTCCATTTAAAGTGTTTGAAACTACAATAAAAACCAAGTTAAAACGAACAACTATTTGTGAAAAATACCACTGGTGCTGTATCACAAATGTGTTTGTTTGGCATTTTGTGTTCTAGGAGCAATGTGGGAGCTACACGTTCATCCCCTACATGGTGTCACCACAGGGTAAAGTGTTTGCCTGTGATGCAGCACTGATGAGGGCAATCAAAGATTTCCTTCATTCCAGCTTTAAATTTGAATCCCTGATGACATCTCTGGTGGATCGACTGGTCAAATTACTGGAAAGCGTTCACATTAATTCTAGGTAGGAAAGTCTTTTATTTTTTTCCTGGAAATCAGTTGCTAAACATTGCATTCACATCTTCTGAATTAACGTTTAACACACTCTTTCCTCATAGCGAATACCTCCATGAGGCAATCCGTAGGGAGATCCGTCTGGCTCGAGAGCACTTCACTGGCCCGGCTTTGAGTCAGGAGCTGGGACGGATCCAGAAGCGTCTGGACTCTGTGGAGCTTCTGAGTCCAGATATTGTTATGAGCCTCCTGCTGTCCTACAGAGACATTCCCGTGAGTTACTAACATCTATGTTTTTGGAAGAGGCTTACTACATACAGGGGGATGAACAGGGGGATTTATACATATGTAGGGGATAAACTTTAGCTCTGAAATTTTTTAGAATAGAAATATTCCCAAGTAACCTTTAGTAAACTTTAAAGCTGTGTTACACGTTTATTCTATTGATGCTTTAAAAATGGTTTTGGTCTTTGACCCTTTTTTAGTTGTTTAAGTTATACTTCACTTAAATTTTGTCACTCTAATGGTTCCAAATTGGGCAACCCAGTGGCGCAGTAGGTAGTGCTGTTGCCTCACAGCAAGAACGTCGCTGAGTCGCAGGTTCGAACCTCGGCTGGGCTGGGTCAGTTGGCGTTTCTGTGTGGAGTTTGCATGTTCTCCCTGGGTTCGCGTGGGTTTCCTCCGGGTGCTCCGGTTTCCCCCACATTCCAAAGACATGCAGTACAGGTGAATTGGGTAAGCTAAATTGTCCATAGTGTATGAGTGTGAATGTGTGTGTGGAAGTTCCCAGAGATGGGTTGCGGCTGGAAGGGCATCCGCTGCGTAAAATCGTGCTGGATAAGTTGGCGGTTCATTCCGCTGTGGCGACCCCGCAAGGGACAAAGCCGACAAGAAAATGAATGAATGAATGAATAATGGTTCCAAATCTTTATGAGTAAAAAAAAAAGATATTTTGAAGAATGTTGTGCTGGATATTAATATCTATTGAGTAGGGGTGTAACGATACACTAAAGGCACGATTCGGTTCGGTTCACGGTTTTGGAGCCACGGTTCGGTTCAGTTCGGTTTCTGTTTGCTGTGGGGTTAGGGTTGATGTCATCTTAACAGCAATGCTAAGAACCAATAGATTCACTTAATAACAAGAACAACTAAACTTTTTCTTTATTAACTTTGCCATCACATTTTAGTACAGTCAGGATACCGGAGTAAACAACATAAATGAAATAAATACCTCCAATATAGACTAGTCAGAAAAAACAATTCTCTATAGTGCAGCCATCTTAAGAAAGTAAACTCAAATTAAATAAATAACTACAGTGTAGACTATAGTGAAAGATAAACAGGCTTGTCCTCTCTAAGAACATATGAAATATTTCAGTTAATTTCAGTTAAGATGAACACAGTTTCCATAATTATACTTAACTGATAAATGTCAATGGCTCTGCATACAATGACTTTATCTTGCTGGAGTCTATAGCTGCCTCACTCCACCCCAGGACGCGTTAATGTCGCAAAACGCACAAAAACGCACTAAATCGCACTTCAGCAGCGGTTATTTGAAAGCCCACATAACATAATGCACTTGAGCGTGTATATTTGAGGGCGTGCAAGAAGTTTTGCGCGCGAACAGAGGAAATCAGCGCGCAAGCAAAGAGAATACACTGCAGTTTTGTCTGAAACTAATGTTACGGTTCTAGCTGGTTGTATTTTAGCCTCCCGTTCGCTCTCTCGCTCTCTCTCTCTCTCTCTCTCTGTGCCTGTCATCTCTGTATTTCCACCTTCACGACAGCTGATTGGTCAGGAGACCGATCTATCATCACTGGGCGTCGTGGCGCGGGGATATAAAAAGCCCGTCAGGAAAAGGGGAGAAGAGCGCATCTTCCTTTGATCTCGTTTTTCGTGTATTTTGTCAACATGATTATGATTTTCGTTGTTTTTGCTTAACTTTCGTTTGGGCAAAATTATTTAGCATTACTTTTGCCCACTTTGAGATATTTTGTGATTTTTGTACATTTTTTATTTGATTGATTTGTTTGTTAGTTTTTGGCTCAGCTATTGTTGGCTATTTCCCGTTACATTGAGCTATACCTCCTCAAGTTCACTCTTTTCTCAGAGTAAGGTGGATAGGGAAGATGTCTTACGACTTCCATTTTGCAAACACATAGAAAATGTATTGTTAAAGACATCAGGTAAGAGGTGAACGTCATATTTGTATTTATTTCATTCTACAGTTCAGTATAGGGAAGAATGCGGTGCACGGCGCTGAAAACTGCAATGTCAATATATTGCCTGCGCGCCTATTCTCTCCGTCCATGCACAAAACTCCTGCGTGCCCCCATATATACTCCGCTCAAGTGCGCCTTAGTGTGTTTATGTAACATGTATGTCTCCAACCTTCATTAGAAATATTTATGAATGTCTCCAATAGACCCAAGCGGCATTAATGCTCCCTGTAAAGTGAAACGGCTATAAAGTCCAGCAAGACAACGTCATCTATACATTTTAAAGTATTATAAAGCATTATCTATTATCTATAAAGTATAATTATGGAAACTGTGTTCATCTTAACTGAAAGTGGTCGTATTTGCCAGCCTCACACGCTGCATGCACCTGTCAGTCAGTTACTGATGCGTGATGCGTGACACTAAATCGCAATTCAGCTGCGTGTTTTTGAAAGCGCACTTGAGCAGAGTATACATGAGGGCACGCAAGAATCCCGTGCACCAACAGAGAAAATCGGCGCGCAAGCATCAGTCAGTGGCGGGGTGAATTTTGGTGTGGCGCCCTGCCATGAAAGAATGAATGTAGCGGAAACCATGCAGTAATCGAGTGATCGCGCACTCACATGACATGACATGCACTTGGAAAATACTAACTTTAGAATATAATATTTAGAACAAAACCTCATTACTAATACAATTTAATCAAATGTGATCAAATAAATATGTGCTTAAATTTGGTTTAATTAGTTTGAGACAAGTGACGTCAACCTCAACAATGGGCAGCAGGGGGCGTGAGAGTATCGCGGTACGCCACGAGAGTTTCGCGATACGTATCGTGGTTGGTGTATCGCGATATTTCGGTTCGGTTCGAAGTATCGTTACACCCCTACTATTGAGTTTAGTTCCAACCCTGCTTCAACACACTTACTGGTAGGTTTCAAACAAGCCTGAAGGACTCAATTAGTTTGATCAGGTGTGTTTAATTAGGGTTGGAACTAAACTGTGCAGGGCTGCGGCCCTCCAGGAATTGAGTTTGACATCCCTGTTCTACACACACATGCATATTTAAGGATGCATGACGATTGTGGTGTTTTCAGCATCTGTTGTCTCGCTATATTAGGATATGAGCACATACTTTCTCCAGAGCTCCTGTAGCTACCCGCTGGTTATTAAAACAGTCCACGCTTCTCAAGTAATGATGTCCATGTGTTAAGTTTATTGAACATCGTGAAAACTATAAGATAAACAATCAAACCAAATGTTTCACACAAACACAAACCAAAAGGACATCAAAATAAACAAATAATATACAACAATGTTTAGTTTAGCGTGTTGGCCTGAAAAGCAGCAGTAGAATAAGCAGGAGCATTTAACAGGTGCCTGCATTGAGATCTCACTATGCTGTCCATACAAACACTTGGAGGTTAAATCAATCAATCAAGGAAGATCATGTGACCTCCGACTCAAGCCAACCGCAAACAAGGAAATTTATAACCTAAATTCACTTTCAAATAATGAAATACCAAAACAATAAACAACCAAAAATACAAGCTGACCGTTCAGCGTCAGCTACAGCTCCAGTCACTTCATATTAGAGTTTTATTTGACTGAATATTTGTATGAATATTTATTTAGTCATATCAGCTTCATTCACAAAATTAGCATCTTTTTGAAAAACAGTCTAAATATAATTCTGATTTAACTTGCAATAGAGGCCTATTAATAATAATAATAATAATAATAATAATAATAATACTACATTTCCCAGAGATGGGTTGCGGCTGGAAGGGCATCCGCTGCGTAAAAACATACTGGATAAGTTGGCGGTTCATTCCGCTGTGGCGACCTCGGATTAATAAAGGGACTAAGCCGAAAAGAAAATGAATGAATGAATAATAATACAGTTTATTTATAGTGCGCTTTTCTTAGACTCAAAGCGCTATAAGACATACAAGGCAAACAGTAACAAAGCAGAACAATAAAAACAGTAAAAAAAGACCACGATAAAACAATAAAATATGAACGTCTCAATTTAATTGGATGATTAAATTAACAAAAATAATCAATTTAAATTAAAAGCAACGGTAAAAAGGTGAGTCTTGAGAAGTTTCTTAAAACAGTCCAGAGAAGTAGCATTCCTGATGCTGATGGGTAGGGCATTCCATAGCTTAGGCGCATATACGAAAAAGCACGACCACCCATAGTCTTTAGTTTACAGCAGCTGATACAGCAAAAGTCCAGATGAAGAATGCACTGCTTTATATGTTAAAATCAGTGTCTTAAAATCAATACGTGGCTAAACAGGGAGCCAGTGAAGTTGCTAAAGTAAAGGGGTGATATGGTGGCGCGATGAAGTGTGTGTCAGAACCCGTGCAGCAGAATTTTGAATATACTGTAAACGTCTCAGCGAGCTTGTTGGAAGGCCCCCAAAGAGTGAGTTACAGAAATCAAGATGCGATATGATAAAGGCATGGATAAGTTTTTCCGCATCAGGCCGTGATATTATTGTCGAACAGTAGAATGTACATCAAAAGTAAATAAATAATAATAATAATTGTCATAATAAATACTTACATTTTAAAGAATAAAAAAAGCATGTTTTCTTCTGTTTTAATATGAATTCAACAACAAAAAATTCCACGGAGTTCCTAAAAAAATCTGAAAAATGTCAACCTCAATGAGGATTTAAAAAATAATAATAATTTGAAAAAATTATTAAAGAACATCGAGGCCCTATATGTGCACAGCTCTAAACTTTTAATTAAAAACAGACCCAATATGACAACTACAATGTAATAGTCAACATATTTTATTATAAAATAGACTCTTTTTTTTTTGTTATGTTTTATGAGTATTTCTTCAGTGTCTTCAGTGTGTATGCATGAATGCATATTTGTGTCAGCATTTCTCTGTGTGAATGTTTTGATTGTTGCTGTGATACACAGCAGAGTCTGTTTAATTATTAATTTTATATAGAAAAAATATTTCTCCTTGACATAATAAATCATGCAGTTAACCG
The DNA here is from genome assembly GCA_903798195.1 of Danio kyathit. Lineage (NCBI taxonomy): Eukaryota > Metazoa > Chordata > Actinopteri > Cypriniformes > Danionidae > Danio > Danio kyathit. Next base: position 45,861,590 of record LR812534.1, read on the forward strand.
TAAATTATTGGTTCCTGTTGTATAAGTATTTCATGCTATTCCTTTTCATTTCATTATGCAGAATATATTGTGCACCCAGAGGTTGTGAAATATTAGAGGTGCCAGCCAAATGTCTGAATAATTGATTGAAACTGAACTCTCTTTCTCCGTGTGATTCAAGGACTACGACTCCATAATAAATCTGGTGGAGACCTTGAATAATTTGCCCATGTGCATGTTGCCAGCACATCAGAACATCAAATTTCAGTATATATTTGCATTGAACAGGTGAGCTGTGTGTTTCTGGGAATAATGCAATACACTGAATATTCATTTATTAAAGGAGCACTCAACTTTTTTGGAAATGGGTTCATTTTACAAGTGCCCAAGAGTTTTACAATTTTTTATTACATTCAGCCAATCTCCGGTTCTGGAGGGAACAATTTAGCTTAGCTTAGCATAGATCATTGAATCGGATTAGACCATTAGGATCTCGCTCAAAAACAATATTAAAGTTATTTTATTGAGTTTTGATAATTTTTCATATTTTGGTTCGACTACAAAGTTTCTTGATTATTATGCCAGAAAGAGATTATAGTTCCTAGTTATATCAACCTAGAAAATAGCAGAATAGTATTTTAATAAATAATATATTTGAATAATAATAAAATTTCCATCAGTCTCAGTACACAGGCTGCGTCCGAAAGCGCCTACTACTCAGTAGGTACTGCATTTGAATTTAAACGTACTACTCGGCCGTTAGAAAAGTACCTTTTATACAGTATGAATGTAAGAAGTATAAATGGAATTCGGACGTACTACATCTGCCATTTTGTCATGGTCACATGACCTACCTGCGTCAGTTGCAGTCGCTTCACTCCCATTCATGAATTCTCTCGCGGGGCATCATGGGATAGCGCAGCATGCATGGGATGCGCACTTCAGAATCTCGCCGGAAGTAGTAAGTCATCCGGGTACTTCTCGCATACTGATTTTCGAATTCTATGAATTCGGACGTACTACTCGGCTCGCATACTGATTTTAGCGTACTATATAGTATGGAAATATGCGGTTTCGGACGCAGCCACAGTGTACCTACAGAGGAGTCAAGTTTTAAATAGGAAAATTATTGAAACTCTTTTTTTTTTTTATATATATTAAGGATCGAGATGCTAATGGTCTAATCCGATTCAATGATTTATGCTAAGCTAAGCTGCAAGTGCTCTTGCCAGTCCTGGAGATCGGCTAAATGGATTCAATAAATGGAAAAACTCAACTGTTTAACTCTAGTGGACCTGCAAAATGAGTATTTTTCCAAAAAATAAAGTGTTCCTTTAAAATAAACATTTATTTTATACCCTACAAATCATTTTAATGTGTGTTTTAAAGGAGGAATCACCCTGGTGATCGTGTCAGGGCTTTAAAGCTCATTTTACCCATTGTGGATTCGGGGGAGACGGTAGCCTCAGATGTGTACTGTCTGTGCGGACGCATTTACAAGGACATGTTCCTCAGTTCAGGCTTCAAAGACACAAACAGCAGAGATGAAGCATCTAAATGGTGATTTTTTTTAATCCCCTTTAAATCAAGAGAGCTGCCTGTTGATCATCATGTCTGTTTTATATACCTATAGATGCACTGTATTGCTGTGGTAGGAGGAAATCTAAAATAAAGCAAATGAGCAATTTCAGCGTTATGGATGTGACATTTGCAGTAAAAAGTCAAAACATAAAATCACATAGAAGGTATATGGGAACATTATATTGAAACATCTGTTTATATTTTCCAGAACAACTAACCACAGAGTTATGGAAGCAGAAAAATATAAATCAGTAAACATTTTTTATAATTTAAATGAGGAAAATAAACATGCGTTATGGATGGAACAAAAAAAGTTTGTGAGTTTACAGCGTACAACATATTTTGTAGAAATACTGTGAATTACCCAACCCAAAAGAAACATAATCAAAGGCATAAGAGTCGGCTCACTATAGAACTGATTGAAATGATTTTATTTTATTTTATTTGACATTTTTGCATTTATTAGGAAAATGCTTCATTATGGATGTGACACCTCTCCATTATGGATGTGAATTTGGCACTTGTGTGACTTTGCTAAGTCAAATATAATAGTTTGAAAACACTGACAGAGACATTGTTGAGTATTTTGAAAGTACTGTAAAATACTTTCTTACACAAAAAATTTTGAAACGTTTTCTCTTTTTTCGTCAAAACTTAATTTTTTTCATGGCAAGATTGACATTTGCATGGATTTCCTCAAATAGATTTACTTTAAATTTAATGTTCTGCATGCCCTTTAAAAAGCGTAATTATTTTGGTTTTGCTTTAGTCTTGCTGTATTTTTTATTTTTGTTAATTTCAACCAATCATATTTGTATGATTGGCAAAATATTTACATAAAATTTATTACAAATGGCAAAACATTTTAAAAAGTGTCTTGTTTTCACCATGGATCATATATAAAATTAATAGATTTATGTTAGAAATTGCCGGTTTATTCCGCTGTGTTGACCCCTGATTGATAAAGGGAGTAAGCCAAAAAGAAAATGAATGAATGTTTGAAAATTCAAAAAAAAAATGCAAAAAGGGAAAAAAGGCATAATATTTATCATAAAATACATAATACATACTATTTAATTATACAAGATATCAGTGAATTATACAAGATATCAGTGAATGTATTTATCCAGTTTTTAAGCAAACAATTTGTGTGTGTGCGTGTCAGAGAGAAAAAGAGGTACTATAACAAATACATATATATTTATTTGTTATGTTTTTTTGTACATTTATGATTCAGATAAGAAGAAAACAACAACAACAAACTAAACATAATGTAATTGGTTAAAGAAAATAAACAAATTGATACATATATAATATAGTTTTAATATGCAGCTAAAAGAATTGTTGATAATTTTTGTTAAATATCAAGTCATGATCATGCTATGTTCAGGTATTAATGCAATTTTTTTGTAATGTTTCTTAACAGTAATGACGTGTTGTTTTTCTCCCATTAAATTTGTCCTACAGGTATGGCAAGGCCTTTGAGATTGAGCCCAGTTTGCATTCTGGAATCAATAACGTTGTGCTCCTGATGGCCGCCGGGCATGAATTCGACACTTCTATTGAACTGCGGAAAATCGGTGTGTTTATGTCTCCTTCGTTTAGCTTCACCGTTCTGGTTTTGTGTGCATCACAGTTTGGGCTACATATCATGTAATGCCTTTGTTGCACAGTCTTTTCTTTATAGAAGTGTAGTGTATGGAAAGTGATATTTAGTGGCCTACTTGTATGATCCAATTCATTGAATATGAAGACATGGATACATGAAGGCAGAACATGTGAATAGAGAATGTGGGAAAATATATTTTGTCGTTGCTTTATCTATACCAGGGGTGCCCAATCTCGGTCCTGGAGGGTCGGTGTCTTGCAAATTTTAGATCCAATCCCAGTTATACACACCTGAACCAGCTAAACAAGCTCTTTAGGTATACTAGAAGCTTCGAGGCAGGTGCGTTGAAGGAAGTTGGAGCTAAACAATGCAGGACAGGGCACCCTTGATCTATACTGAGTCAGATGAAGACTGTTTATTAAAGATATCTTAAAAATCCAACCATTTCCAACACAGATAACATAAAAAAGGACAACCCAGTATGTTTTTTAGGGGCAAATTTGATATTCTAAGTGACCTGTAGGGTATATATATTTTAAAATGAAACTTTAGATATTCTGGGGAATCCAGAGGTACATTTGACATATTATGTAAAGAGGCATAATACGTCCCCTTTAAAGGTTGTTTATTGCTTTGGTTATGTTTCATGGTGTTGTTTGTGTCAGGTGTCACTCTCAGTAGTCTGCTGGGCAGAAAAGGCTCCCTTGAGAAGATGCAGGACTACTGGGATGTGGGATTTTATCTGGGAGCTGGAATCCTGGCCAATGAACACAAGAAAGTCATCGATGCTTCCGAGAGACTCTACAGACTCAAAGCTCCAATGTGGTGAGCAAAAGGAAATGATTAATTAACCATAAATGTTTGGTTTGATAAGGTAGTGCGGAATTTTAACAGTAAAACGTTCTGTGTGTTGAAATATTATAAATTCATTCATTAATTTTATTTTCGGCTTAGTCCCTTTATTAATCTGGGGTCGCCACAGCAGAATGAACCCCCAACTTATCCAGCATGTTTTTACGCAGCAGATGCCCTTCCAGCCGCAACCCATCTCTGGGAAACATCCACATACACGCTCATTCACACTCATACACTACGGACAATTTAGCTTACCCAATTCACCTGTACCGCATGTCTTTGGACTGTGGGGGAAACCGGAACACCCGGAGGAAACCCACACGAACGCAGGGAGAACATGCAAATTATAAATTATTGTTCTTATAAAGCTGGAATTTGTTATTAAAAACTTTTTTTGTACATTTAAAAAAATCTTTATAAATATTTTTTTAAATCATAAAAATTAAAAAGTGAGTTTCTATAATGTATACAAACATATAGTGTTTGAATTTGTTTGGATACAATTTGAAAATAATTATGCGTTAATATGTTTACCTCAAGGTTTTTTTAATAAATATGTATAAAAAAAATGAAATTGCAGCAAAAACATTTTTCTTGTTAATTAAGAAATGTTTAATGTTTTCTGAATTATTTTGAACTTTTTATATGTACTGCTACGAGTGTGATATTGTGTTTTTACAACAGTTTCGACGGCATAATCGTGTGTAAAAAGAAAATCAAACATGAGAGTCTAAAAACCCTTTTGTAAGATGAACTACTTTCTTCCACTGTTCATACACGTCTGCAGCTGACGTCAGAACAGCAGAAGCCATTGCTACTTCATCAACGTCATTTTAGAGCTGGAGTTTGAATGATTCTCTAGCATAATGTCTAAAGTGAATACAAAACAGGTGATTTTGCTTCCATTCTAAGATTATAAGGCTGAACGGCATGAAATGCCATCAGTCTACAGAGATTTCTCAATATTTCTCTGTTGCAATCGGGAGAACCTGAAAAAGCCAAAGCAAAGCAAACACTTTAAGATTACTGTTGTGTTTGTGATCAGGAAAAATGCTAAACCCATGTGGGCATTTCTTCTTTCTTTTTTTTTTACTGAACTAGTCTGCAGTAACGAAAACAGGAGACTCATTAGAAACAAACAGATGGCCAACCAAAAAGTAACTCAGGGTTATACAAAGAGTGGCAAACTCAAAATACTGTACATACTTTCCTGATATGTGAGTCCCATCTCACACTTAATACACTACAATTACTATGGTATAAATACAGCACTACAACATACAAAAGAGACATCGACTTAGAAAGTCACTTACCAGTTTAATAACGATTTGATTAGCTGTAGTTAGAAATTACACAGTTTTTTTTCTTATTATGCGGTCTCTGTTGTCATCTTGTGTATGGACAGCATCAACTGGCCCTATCCTTATAATTAAACTGCATAGTTGCAATCTAAACAACTACATTCTCCACAAAAAAAGCCTCAAAAGTACATTATGTTGTCCAACAGCAGCAATATTTGCCAAACAGTAGAGTGTCCTCTGCTTGTGGCTATATGTGGGCAGAGTAATATACAAGGGTGAAAAGGCTGGGCGAGTGCTGTTATTTGCAGATTATCGCAAGACTATCAGCCAATCAGATTCAAGAACCAGACAGAACTGTTGTATAAATATATGAAGAGGTCAGATGCAAAAACCTCTAAAAGCCATTTGAAATTTCCTTAAACAATTTGCATTTTTATCAGGCTCCTGTGTGTAGGTTTAGTAATTTCAAGTTTATGGCAAAGAATACACTCTTTTAAAGGTCTTTAAAATGAAATAACTTAACACAATCATAGGAGTCTGTGCAAAATGTCGGTGGAAATTTCAGACGACACTTAGAGGTTTTTGCATCTGAACTCTTCATATATACTTATATACTGTACACTGTGATTTCTTACTCCAATCAGGTATATTGCATCCATAATGGAGACGTATATACTATACAAGCAGTTTGCTAAACCGAGAGAAGTGAATCATCCTAAACAGGAAACTGCAGACTTTTGGATGGAGTTGATGGTACAAGCGTGCAAACCTACCGTTTCCACAGCACGATGCCCAGTAAGAATCCTTCTATTCTCCTTATTCAACAGTACAACCTTATCCTACTGCCCAAAAGACAGCTTTAAAGGGATAGTTCACCTAAAAATTAACACTTCATTTACTCATCCTCCAATTGTTTCAAACCTGCTTGAGTTTATTTCTTCTGTTGAACACAAAACAAGATATTTTTTAAGAATGCTGGGACCCGATATGATGTGCATAGGTTTTTTTTGCTGCTATGTTTGTCAATGGCTACATCTAAAAGTATCTTCTTTTGTGTTTAACAGAAAAAATAAACTCATATTTGTGTGAATTGTTACTTTAGCATCACTTTAAGGAACAGCCAACAATGATAGAAAACATAAACAGACTCAAAAAGAATTTATTTTCTATTTTCTTTAGGTTTTGATTCTGGAGCCCACTAAAGTCTTCCAGCCCAGTATAATAAGCGTAAGTGAGGAAGACGACAGCCGTACGGTGCAGCTTAGACACGTCACTCCACTCGAGGTAAACATGCTTGACTTATGATCCTTTTTGCCAACGGCATTCAGGACTCGAGTAATAGCAAATTTAGTGCTGTTACGCAGTAGACTTTCAATAAATAATTAATTTGAAAGATAGGCACCATTGAACATGATGGAGGGCTGCATGAGCGGCTTTATGCTGTTAAATCTAACATTGTGTACATGTGTGTGGGAGCTTAATATGCTTTATTTGGCTTTCCCAGAAAGGTCTTCACGAGTGGACTTTCCCAGCGTCTGCGATTCGCGGAGTGAGGTACTGTGCGCTTATGGGAATACTGCCATTTCCATATATTTTTTTCCTGTTTTCCACTGCCAAGCTTGCAGCGGTTTATAGTCCCACCAGTGCTGCTCTATTTAGGCCACAGTCCAGTGATTTTTCTCTGAATAGACCTTTTTTTTTTTTTATAAAACTTCCTCGCTTAGTTGGCCTAGTTGACGCCTGTTATCGTCTTACCAGATTTTAAGCTATAGGTCAGTGTCACTTTCTGTTTTTGTTCTCGTTTCAAGGATTTTAAACAGCAAAACTCTTGTTTAGAGCTCATATTGCACAACAAACAACACAGGATGGCAGTATTTAAGGTCAGAGAAATTTGTCAATTTATTTGGACATTTAGCTAAATGGATTTTGAGAAACTACTGATGTTTTAGTTGTACATTAGCTGGAAAAAATTTGATTTCATCTATTGTTATCATTTTAGTTATTACAAAGACTCTGCTATTCTTTTGCATATTTGAAACTATCCATATTATTTTTGTAGTTCTTGTTTTTGGAACATGCTTTTAGAAGTGATATTTCCACACGGTTGTTTTTGTATATTTAAGAATAATCTGGCTTATTACAGGGTTTCTGCAGGGTTTTATAAAGTATTAAAATGTCTAGAATTTCAAAATCCACATTTTAGGCCTTAAAACGTCTTAAATGTACTGAAATATTGTGTTGTAGGTCTTAATTCTTTTTAAAAAGGTCTTAATTTTTCTTTGTTTATTTATTGCTACACAATCTGGCAAAAACCCATACAATCACCAACAATCCATCTCAATAAACCTTTAAACTTTTATTTAAAAAGGTCATTTTTAACTCTATTTACCATAATGGTTTAATTATTTTCCTTACAACAAATTTTGTTTAAAAGTTCTCCATGTATTTAGTGCTGAGGACACCGACCTGGACAGATTGTTGTGCATAGATTTAGTTTACTACAGTTACAGTGTATGAATACAAGTAGAGCTTGCTTGTTTTTACACAATATTTCAAATATTTAGCTAAGAAATAAAATCTAAAACATTTTAATTTTTTATTATTAATGTATTATTGTATTATTAAATGTATTAAATTATACTTTTTTTTTGTAGGGGAAATAAAAATCTTTTCCATCAGGGCCATTTGTAAAATTCCTTAGCCTTTAACCCTTTATGAGTCTAAAATTTCATTCATAATGGTCTTAAAAATGTCTTAAATTTGACTCAAAACAGAAACCCTGTATTAACTACATGAAAGACATCAGTTGTTTTGTAATATGCTATTTTTGTATTTAAAAGCCATACAGTATGTTTTTAGTCCATTCTGGCATACTAATTTGCTGTTCAGTCCCTCAGAAACTTTGTGTGGAATATTGTTGTAGAATCTTTTTGGTAAGTGACATTCTTTATAGCAGGGGTGCCCAAACATTTTTTCTTATGAAGGGCCAAAAACCAAACTTGATTGAGGCTAGTGGGCTGAAGGTCTATATACGTAGTTGCCATGGGTAATTTCCCAATTTATTTAATAATGTTTTAAAATGACTATAAAAGATTGCTTTATATGAACTAATCCAGTATTTTTAAATGTATTTTTACATTTTACAATGAACTTATTTCTGTAAAAACAAAACCATTTAATTTTTAACAGATTTACACTTGTCTTTGCCTTGATTTGCTCGCTGTCTTCTGCATAGTCCTCTATCTGTCGAGTGACAGTATTTACTTTTAAAAAAATCTGATTTATTTAATTGAAACATTTAATTTTAGTTTGCTTTTTTGTGGCTCAGCAATAAAACAAACAAAAAAAGTTACGTCAAATTAGAAATGACAATCTGTTAATGTTAAAGGTATTCGCCCTAACCCTCTCCATAATTCTCACTCTCCTCTAGGCATGGGCCGCTATAAGTTTCAGACAGTATGATAACCTTGGATAAAAATACTACAGTTTCACGGTATCACAGTATTGTGATTACTGCTCTAAAATAAGTTCTTTTTAAATGTCTGGGTATAAAACAAAAAACCTTTTACCCCTTTGAACACAATATATTTTATTTGAGGAAACATTTATAATATTTCGGAGCAGTAAACATGTCAGTCTAAATAATTAAAATAAATCATTGACTTCTGCTCTCTTCATTGGTTTCAAAAACACACATTTATTTACAGCACATAAAAAACCCTTACATATACTGTAGGAACGGTAAACCTTGAAACTGTTTATCGTCCCATATACTCTCCTCTCAGATGGGATGGTGGGTCAAATCAGAGGTTACAATGGGCCAACTTTGGACCTCGGGCCCTACTTTGGGCATCTCTGCTGTAAAGGGACATTTCTTTTTGTAACACAAAAACACTTCCTTTTGTTTATCTAAAACTTGGCTTTTGAAAGGCTTGACCTGACTCCTGTCAGGCGCTCATTGTTTTAACAACCTAAAATGTTTCATGAAAAATCAGCATAAGTTAGGTGCTTCTGTGTCACAAACTTTGTTGTACTTTTGTATAACTTTTGTATGTTTTGTGTAAACCAAACTGCTATACATTCCCAAGGCAACCCATTAAGTGAGCATGTGGCCTTGAAACTGAACCACTCTGTTTGGAAAAATATCAAATACTGCTTATCTTTGAAGATAATAGATACCTATTATCTTTAGATTTTTATATGCATTTAATGTTGGCGTGTGAATGAGAACCCTCTGTTATTCCACTATTGCAGCATTTCCAAGTTTGACGAACGGAGCTGCTTCCTGTATGTCCTGTACAATTCAGATGACTTCCAGTTGTACTTTCCCAGTGATCTGCATTGTAAAGGGTGAGCACCACCCACAGACACAGCACTCACACACACACACACACACACACACACACACACACACACACACACACACACACACACACACACACACACACACACACACATACACACACTGCCAAGAACAACATGAGCCTTGAGTGTTTACAACAGAGAAGCAACTCTTAAAATATTAGCTTGTGTGAAAAACAGTCTGATATTTTAGTACAGTTAAATTCCGAGGTGCTTCAGGCACTCTTCATTGAGCCTGTCAATGTATTTACATTAGCATTACCTGTCAATGTATTTCAATATCACATTACTTACCCTTCTGCTGTTTTAGCTTCAGAAAGTCTTGTTTGACTTCTCGACAAATATTGTAAACTTCTAATTCTTCCAGTGAAATTCTCATTGAGCGATTATGTAATAGCAAAGTGTAAGTGCATGCATCAATATAACAAAGAAAATGATGAGGAAATGCTTCCCTGAAATGGCATGAGTCACAATGAAAGGGAACATATTTTCAAACTCTATAATTTGTGTGTTGCATGTCAGGTTCTGCGATTTAGTGAACTCACTGTTGCATCAAGCCGAAAGTCCTGTGGAAGATTCCAGTTCAATGAGGGGAGAAGAAGGAGATTTAGAGGTGAGCAAACTATTTTATTAGCTCTCATTGTTTGTTTAGGCCAGGTCACAATATTCAGCATGAGTGAAAATGTGCACTTGGTTGATGAATCAACTATTTCCTATTTATACATAATGCACAATGACTTCTGTTGATGCAAAATAATCTTGTCGGATGTTATTTTGTTGAGTTGAATAGATATAAGATCTGTTTCAAACCCTCTCAATGAAACCCTTTGATTATCTATCAGGTTATACAAACTGTAGGTGACTTCTTTTTTTCTTAAAGGTGCAGTATGTAAGTTTGACACCCAGTGGTTGAACTAGGTATTGCAGTCCTGAATCATAATAAAGGTACGCCGGGTTGCCAGTTTGAGTGATTTTAAACTGTGTTCTAAATAAATGCAACGACACGCGATTGAGGGAATATTCTCCATATTAAAAGGAGTTTTGGTTCTAACCAACACCTCGAATTGATATTAGAAGTGGCTTCTATTTCTCACAGCTGAACAACAGAAACCTATGACAGATCACCTCAGGTAAGCCTCGTGTGCTTTATTCAGTGCTAAATGCTAACAATGCGAGTTTGAATGCATTTTACATGACGTGTATTACCATATACTGAAAGCAGAAAGTTCACTTCACCTTTAATGATGTTAAAGAGGGTTAACATGTATTAAATAGATTCTAAACCTTACCGTTTTGTGAGTGAGTGCATATTCTGTGCTTCTGAAAGGCTGTATTTAAATTTCTGCCGTGTTTTGTGGTGCAAACAGCCAAATGGCTCATCACTCATAACAATCTCGTCACAGCGTGTTGTTAGGACACGCGATGTAACCTGCTCACGTTCCTAATATTTATGTCATTTGCTAATTAACGTCATGTGGAACTGAATCTGTCTCATTTTGACATCTGATACTTTCCACTACACTGTAGCATTTCGCTCATGGACGCATGCTTTCAGAGTCTTTCTGAATGAATGAATGAATGAAATATGCTGTTTTCCAACAAGGCAACCCGGGGTGCTGAATTATAATTGGCTAAACTGGCAAGTACATGTGAAAATTACCTAAACAAAGACAGCGTTCCGGCATGGAAAAAAAACATTTTCAAAGCAGAATATCTGACTTCAGCATTGTTTGTCAGTTAAACAAGTATGTTCACTTGGGATGTTTCTTAAATATCTGCACAAATATTATTGTAGTTTTATGCTTTAGAAGAGTCAAAAACTTACATACAGCACCTTTAAGATGTTTTAATAGGAAGATTTTTATCGTTTCATATAATGCAAGTTAATGAACACCAGCTTCTATTAGAATCAAATACATGCAGGCACATTCTAAATATATGTCGATCGCTAAGGCTGTGGATCAAATGTAATAATTTGGTAAATAATGTTCATTTTCTTGAACATTTCATTTCATATGATATCAGTGAATCATCAGGAGACACTAGCATTTTTACTTAAGAATTGTGCTTTAAGTAGTTTAAATAAAATGTGCTCTATACCTTTACTTGAGTACTGTTTAAGTGCTGTATTGGTACATTTACTGGGCTATTTTTCCTTTAACTTGCATACAATACTTTAAATGTTTATTTTTTTCTTGTCTATGGTGATTGACTAAGTAAAGTAATCAGTCCCACGATTCCCATCCAATCAAATCATGCATAGAAAAATGGACCTTTAAGATTAGCGCTTTATAAATGCAGCAAACATGTAAAGTGTGGAAGCATTAAAAGTGCCCAAGAAGATGCAAAACTGTTACGTTCAATTCATCTTTATTTCTATAGCGCTTTTACAATGCAGATTGTGTCAAAGCAGCTTCACATAGAAGTTCTAGTAATTTAAAACTGTGCCAGTCCAGTTTTCAGAGTTGAAGTTCAGTTCAGTTCATTTCAGTGTGATTTAATTTTCACTGCTGAAATTCCAAACACTGATGAGCAAATCCCTCGATGCGCAGCTCCACAACTCCCAAACTAAGCAAGCCAGTGGCGACAGTGGCCAGGGAACAAACTTCACCAATTGACAAAAGTGAAGGAAAAAAAACCTAGAGAGAAACAAGGCTCAATTGGGCCCGACCATTTCTCCTCTGGCCAAACTTCTTGTGCAGAGCTGCAGTCTAAGTGACGGGGGCTGGAGAATGCTGGACGTCCATCATGGAGAAGCTACTGGTGTGAGTAGGTCACCGGCGGGTGTTCAGGCTGGCCCATGGGATCAATGCGAAGACTTATCTGTCACTGGGGTCTTTCAGGAATCAGTCTCTTGCTCTCCACTCCTCCATGATCGTCGCAACATCTGCTCTGGATACGGCCTGGTCCAGGGTTATGGAGACCTCTAGAAGTCCTCTATGGGGACTTCTCTATTGGCATCATCTCTTCAAAGGACTTGGATCACATCAATAACGCTACATGCAATGATTTAGAGACTGTTTAAACTGCATGTCACTGATAAAGATGATGAAGGACACCTACTGTATGATTACTGAAATTGCCAAATGGCCTTAAACAATAAGTAAATGCACTGCAGAACGTTACGTTTTCAAATACAGCAACGAATTGCATGTATTTTGTCAGTAAATTGTGCGCATCCTACATTACTAACTGTGAAACCTACCATAGCAATACTCAACCTCTGTGCTTTGTTTTGCTTGGGAACTAATGTGATAGGACTCAGAACCAAAGTTTATTGGACTGTATTCTCTAGAACCCTATCAAACAATGGGCTAGTACATTCAGATATGTTACCACCGAACCAAGTCAAAGCTCATTACCCCAAAGTTGACCTGATTTCGGCTCCCATTGAAAATGAATGACTTTCAGCTACTTTGATGCTCATCCAACTAGGTTATGCCAGGTGGAAGAACGAGTTAAACACATCTTTATATCATGTGAGAAACAAATACAGGAGATACAATAGTTAAATAAGGAAAACAGGCATAGGAGAATATAATTTAAAAAATATAATGGAAAGTATAAGTGGAGGATAAGGAAGATCATTAATTTGTATTTAGTTATTTAATGAGGACTGGACTGGAAGGATGAATATAATGAATGAGAACAAAGCTAAAGGGAAAACAGCAGATGACAGTAATGCAACTTATGGATGCCAGCTGCCGTTAAACTTCAAAGAAAAAGAAGAAGAAATACTTTGATTCTGCTGTTGTAAACAAACGGTTAGGTTACACAGATTTCACTCTGCATGCAAATGCATTATCCTGCTTTCTGTTGGCTTATTTTAAGTGTATATATTAATATGTGGTCTCCCTGAATGGCAATTAAATTAACTTGCACTTAGAAACACCCTTAAAAGAAAATGGCACTGATGTAAACTGCATTTTTAATTTGCATAGTATAAGGTGGAATTATTTACACTGCGTAATACTCACTGCTCACTATTCATGAGTACTTTTAGAAGGGCTACTATTTACTCATCCTTTGAATAATATCAACAACAAATACCTTTAATCTATTTCCACTACAGTTTATGGGAAGGTAATGGTGCTTTTACCTGAGTATGATTTTTCAGAGCAGGTAGCCATTGAGGTAATTTTCCGAATCATCGAGTAATCCTCCTGACCAAATAGTTCTGTTTTATTGAGTATCACTTTAGGTGCAGTGTAGAAGATCAGGAGCTGCTGCATGCCTGTCTAGTTGCTTCCTCTTTTAGTGTCTAGTATTGACCTGACTCCACATTTAAACCTACTTCCTGCTGCTTGTGTACTTTTTGTTTGGTGCTTGTTGAATGTAGCAGTTAGATGTGAAATGTAATACTTCTTTGTGCCATACTCAAATGTAAAGCACAGAAGTAATCTTTAAATAACAACTACTACTTCATAAAATAGTTCATATCAGAAAGTTTCATGACTTTTTTGCATTTATATAGTAGAAAGATTTGCTGTTGGGAATATTGTTAAAATGTAAAATATATGTTTACTATTTATCTATTGTTTAAAGTGCGTAAAAACCTTAAAGGGGATGAGGAAAATCATCTTTTGTAAGCTGTTTGGACAGAACTGTGTGTGGGTATAGTGTGTCCACAGTCATATTGGGGTAATATAAAGACAATAAGTCTTTTTTCTGATGTTAAAATAGGATCCAAATTGCTCCCATTTTGAGGCCCACCGCAACGTGACTTAGGAGTGCGGTTTCCCCGCCCACTGAATTGTTTGACAGCTGTTGTATTAACATGTCTTTGTAGTAACGCGTATAATCATATCCACAAGACAGGACGCGCCTAAAGCAACCGGGATTAAAAGATCTGTTCAGCTCTCTGTGATCATCAATCATCATCAAATGTGATCAAGAATGAGTTTTACAAGTTTAAAACGATTTTAAAAAAGTGCATGTTTGTAATGAATTACAGCGATTTTACCGTCTTTACTTTATCAACACAGCTGCATGTCAGTACAATTATAAAAAGACACTTCAATCCCGGTTTGTGGACGGTAAATCAGGTTTATTTTGTGCATTAACATAACGGATATCCATACAGCAGTGGATATTAACATGTATCCTCTCACATTTGCATGCAAAAACAGTACAAAATTAAACGCGCATACTGTGTGTGTCCTTGCCGTGTGTGTGCGTGAACTTTGTAACGCCATTGTGTGTGACTCATCGTTGCAGAAAGGCTTGAATTAACACATACATCAAATAATCATTGTGAAAGTTCTTACTGTAGTATTTCTGACAAACATTACATGAGATCTGCTTCATTCATGTCTGTCACTGTGGGAATGACAGGCACGTGGGAACAGTGGGCAGGGAGAACTAGCATTAAAGGCACAGGCAACAAAAACAGCTACACACAAGCTATAATAAATAATCTGATGGGTGTTTTGAGCTGAAACTTTGCAGACATATTCTGATGACACAAAAGACTCATCTTAAATTTTGAAAATGGGGTAAAATAGGTGCCCTTTAATTATTTTTTTGTTCTGTTGAAAACAAAAGAAGATATTCTGACTGAGGAATGTTAGAAGCTGGTGCAACCATAGACATAAAAAGTACTTGGGAAGTCAATGTCTACCAGTTATCAACATTCTCCAAAATATTTTCTTTTGTGTTCAACAGAACAAAGAAAATAAAATGGATTTGGATTAAGTGGATGGTGAGTACTTTATAAGTGAAATGTTATGTTTCTGTGAAAACCATGAGTTTTTAGGATAAAATTAGCACCTTGCATTCAGTATCAACTTTGAATATGCTAACATAGGCTCAATCTGAAAACGTAGCCCTATGTACATTTCAGAGGTACGTATGGCTGCATTTCATCTTTAAAAAGGAATGCTACGGGGCTGTGATGCTGTTCCTTTTCACGCTTACCAGCTGACCATTTACCTTGTGGACTGCTTACCCGCTGTTATCAGTTTGTCCAGTGGCTCGCTACATATGTCAGCAGATTTGTGACATGGAGCGGAATTAACCACGGTGACAGGGTTCAAGTCCAGTAAAGAACGGTTACAAAAAGCAGGTAAGACGATAACAGAAGCCAAAAAATAAAATAAAGTAAATAGCAGTGTGAGAATGTGGTAAAATCTGAAAATGTGGTAAAAATCAGGTTGCTGCAAGAGCTTTTTTTCTGGATTCCTTTTGAAAACACTATCGGTTAGATTTAGGGAAGTGGGTGGGCGCTGGTCAATTGGTGCTTTTGAAAACACTATTGGTTGGGTTTAGGAAAGGAGGAGGGTGGGTCAGTCGATTGGACAGTCAGTCAGCTGACAGTAGCCTCTGGTGGATTTACACAAGAAGAGCAGGCACAAATGGCACTCGCGAGACAAATTTGAGATCCCAAAAAGCGTACACAGCAGCCTCTGGTGGATTTGCTGCAAAAAAACGAACCACCTGGGAGGTATTTGTTGCTCTCCAGAAATGTATATAGGGGTACGTATTCAGAATGAGCCTGGGTTGGAAGATACATATGTATAACAATGTGAATGCAGTTTATCTATAATGCTGCTGTTGGTCTTTCAGTACATTTATGAGAGAAATGAGAATGGAGACAAAGTGGTGCTGGGTAAAGGAACCTATGGAGTGGTGTACGCTGGACGGGACCTCAGCAATCAAGTGCGCATCGCAATCAAAGAGATCCCAGAGAAGGACAGCACGTATGAGCATTTTTATTCTTTGTTCTTTAATATTTTGAGATGAATTCAAATAGGCCCCTATATGCCTTTTTACACTTTCAACTTCTGTTAGTGCTCAATTTTATGATTTCAGCAAAAAAAAAAAGAAAAATACTTTAGTAGTGCGCTGTAAAAAAGCATCTATTTCACTAATATACTGAAACACATTCTTTACCAACTGTATATATTTACAGACAAAACCTGACATTTAAAGTGAAATAAATGAGATTAAACTCAGTGACATGTTGTTCGTCAGCTGACATGTCTGTGTGTGCAAAAAAAAATACATCAGGAATTTTAAAATGACTTAACTTTCAAATGCATGCAGATTTAAAGGGTCACGAAACACCAAAACACATTTTTTGAGCTGTTGACAGTCATATATGTGTCCCACGCTGCTATAAACACTATTAGGACACATATATTGCACTAAAAAGTGAAAATTGGTTGTTTTTGCGTTATTTTGAGCAAATTCGTTCTTCCGGTTTGAAACGAATTTTTGAAGCTACGTCACGGCCATGAGATACTTAGGTGTAAATCCAGCAGTACAGTGGCTGTCTGTCTTTTCTAGGGCGTTCTGACGTATCTGAGTGTGCAGTATTAATTCATGAGAAGACGTGCTTCAAACCAATCAGCGCGCTCTATTGTGTATGACGCGAAACTTCATTAATATGCATGATAGCTCCGGAGACTGTTTACCAGTTTACACTGTTCAGACGGCAGAGAGACGCCACGTTGTGTTGCCAAAACAAGTGAAAGTACAAGAATTTCAAGACAAGAGTCGTAGGTGTTATTAGTGTGTTGCAACGAAGGTTTTGTTTTCATTTTCCCTCTATGAGAGAGCAGCTGGACTCACGTGTGGATTACAGTGCACGCGACACGCGACAGAAACGCGTTTGTAAGGAACATTTTTACCCGAGAGCTTTTTCTCATCTGGAAATGGTGAAATCCGGATTTGCCGCTCGTCTACTTTTAATAAAAATACACAGTTTGATTGTCTGTCTACAGATTTGGTAAGTGTTTGCAGTGCAGTGCCCTTTGTTTAAATGCTGCTCTCCGAGTGTAAACATGTAAACACAAACTATTTCCGTCGTGCAGGATTTTCGCCGCATTTTGTGACAGGATAGTCTATACACACACGGCTTTCTGACGCTGCCTACCGAGTACATAAGTTACAGAGAAATGCGGAGGATTTTTTTCTCTTATTCGCCGTAACAAATCAGCCTCTGTGTGTTTGTTTTTCCTGTCAAACTTAGCGCGTCCCTTCTATGCAAAATCTTATCCTCTTTCCCTCCCCCGACACTCCCAGAGCTGGACACGCCCAACTTTCCTGACTTTTTTCAAAACAGAGTTGTGAAAACACCCTGCTGAGACAGGGGGTTTCGTGACCCTTTAAAGAAGCCTCTTCTAGAAAGAAAGTAGAAGCAGCAGCCTCATTTGCATTTAAAGAGACACCAATGAAAACAGAGTGTTTTTGTTTCCACCCAATGAGGGGCATTTACAACATGATATAATGGATAAAAAACTGTAAGGTATTTTAAGCTTAAACTTCAGATACATTTTTTGGACACCTATAAACCATTTTAATGAGACCCGTCTTTCGGATGATACGTTAAACCGAGGTCCTGACTCTCTGTGGTCGTTAAATATCCCAGGATGTCCTTCGAAAAAAAAAAAAAAAAAAAGAGTAGGGGTTTAACCCTGGCATCCTGGCCAAGTTTGCCCACTAGCCTCTGTCCATGGCGTCCTAAGCATCCCCATATCATAATTGGCTTCCTCACTCTGTTTCCTCTCCACCAATCAGCTGGTGTGTGGTGTGCGGTCTGGTGTAATATGGCTGCCATTGTGTCATCCAGGTGGATGCTGCACACTGGTGGTGGATGAGGAGATTCCCCCCAATGTGTAAAGCGCTTTGAGTGTCCAGAAAATTGCTATATAAATGTAAGGAATTATTATTATTATTATTATTATTATTATTATTATTATTATTATTATTATTATTATTATTATTATTATTATTATTATTTCATTGGCCAATGAACATTTCCTGCATGTTCTCAAAACTATTTCATAACTGTAACAAGAGTCAATTCAAGCATAACTTAACGCTAAATGAGCTATCGTAACATTATTTATCAATATGTGGATTTTTCAGGATTCTTGGAAGCCATGGCAATTAAAACGGTAAAAAAGGAAATATGTCAGGACCATTATTATTGTTTACATCCCTCAAAATGGTCTATATAAACAAGTTGAATATGTTTGAAAAAAACAAACTCAACTCCTTTCATGTATGCAAAACTATGTTTGCATATGTCTGAAAACATATTATAAGTTAACAACTACTGAAATATTTCCCGACTTTAGCAGATAAAAAGAACTATTTTAAATATAATAAATGTTTACCTTAGAAAAATATATAATTTATATACTAATGTGTAAACATACAATAGTAATAATTAAGAAATATTAAACTTTTTAGCATTTATTAAATAAAAAAAGAATCGTTATCCCTTTATTAACAGGTTGTTTATGCCAAAGCTTGATTGTGTATTTGACACTGTTGATCTGCTTCAATACAAATCCAGTGCTTGTTTGTTGGCCTCTGACCGTGTTCAGAGGTCCCTGTGGCCCAGTAATGTTTGTCCTCTGAACTAATGCTTGTTTAAACTGTCCTCACATGGACACTTAGCAGATGCAGACCTCTCCATGTGATTCAATATTGCCGCTCTGCCGTTTTGACCAAATATGCCCATAAAACCCTTATTATTGTGCATGGATGACCATAATATTTACTTTTTGTCCTCTATTTGGGCCTCATTCTTGTCTTTTTTTTCTCTTTCTGGCTCTCAGCTACTCTCAGCCGCTCCATGAGGAGATTGCTCTGCACAAGAGGTTAAAGCACAGGAACATTGTTCAGTATTTAGGCTCAGTCAGCGAGGATGGCTTCATCAAGATCTTCATGGAGGAGGTTCCTGGAGGTGTGGTGTGCTTTGCTCTTATTTTTTTCTCATATTTTAACTTAAAGTTCCCTTGGAATCAAAATGTAAGTTTGTTGGGTGTGTTAGTACAGTATTAATGTATAAGTCTAAAGTCCCATTCATCCCAAGTATGATAACTGTAAAAATAACGATAAAGATAAAGTTCTAACAACCAATCTACATTTAAAGTAACAGACCATAATTGTAACGATAAAGATGTAGAGACATTATATTATTGGGATCACTTTCAGAAAAAAAAAATTTTCAGCAATTTAATGATACAACACTGACAGCCAGTCAGAATCCATTGAAATATAAAGGATTTTTTTATAATTTACAGATGACATTGTGGAGAAGCACCGTTTGATGTTTCTTTTCAAAGATTATTTAAAAATAATCACCATCTATTAGGGTTGTCAAAAGAATCAAGTTCGGTACCAATTGGTACTGAAATTTTAAAGGTGCTGTATGTAAGTTTTTAACTAAAGCATAAAAATACCATAATATGTTTGCAGATATTTATGAAACATGCCAAGTTGGTGGTTCATTCCACTGTGGCGACCTCAGATTAATAAAGGGACTAAGCCGAAAAGAAAATGGATGAATGAATGAACATTGTTTTGGTTATTTTAACCCGCCCACTGCCAGTTTAGCCAAATATATTTCAGTTTTATATTTCTCCGGTGGACAGTAACAGCCTTCGAAATATGCAGATTTAGAGTTCCACATTAGGTTATAAATTAGCAAATAATATAAATATTACAAGCGTAAACATTAGGTGAGCAGGTTACATTGTAACTCTGTGTACTAACAACACGCTTCATGACGAGATTTGCAGTGATAAGCAATTTTCCTGTTTGCACCAAACGAAACACGACAGAAATTTAAATACAGACATTCAGAAGCACAGAATACCACACTGCAAACTTTCAAAGGGTTTATTTTATTTTTAAGATCTGTGGAAAACCTTCTGCTTTTACTTTCAGTAATATGGCAATAAATGTCACGTAAATGGCATTTAAACTCACATTATTAGCCTTTAACACTGAATAAAACACATGAGGTGTACCCGAGTTGATCGTTGTTCACCTGTGAGAAAATATAAATTTCAGGTGTTGGTTAGGGCAAAAACTCCTTATAGTATGGAAAATATTTCTTATATCGTGTGCCATTGCCTTTACTTAGAAAACAGTTCAAATCAGCCTTTAATCAGCCTTTAGGCTCTATAGTTAGTCACACTTATGTCAATCTGGCAACCTGTATTTGCGTGCACTCGAGTCGAGTGAAAATGTGTTTGGATCCAAGAGTGCAATATCTAGTTCAACCACTTGGTGTCAAACTTGCACACTGCACCTTTAAAAATGCTTATTTCCCGCTAACATTTGAGCGTGTACTTAAACACTGCTGATTGACCATTGTGTTCACACGTTCAATGGCACTCAAATGTTAGCAGGAAATGGATTTTTTTACATTTTCAGTACCGATTGGTACCGAACTCGATACTTTTAACATCCCTACAATGTACAAAACCATTTGTTATACCATGGCAAAGCTATAAGAAAAACTTAAAAATAAAAATATCTGGGGTGTCCAGTCTAGGTTCAGCATCTTTATATTGAAAATGCTGGGGAAAATATTTTGTGTTGTGTTGATTTCACTACGATCACTAAATTCGTTTAATTAGATTAATACATTTTAAAATAAAAATTATACAAGCTGGATTCACTGGTCATATGTGCTAGTAGCACACTGAGGACATCTGCTGGTTACAGAGGGTAATGCCAAATAAAAAGCATAACATAATTATAAATAGATTTTTGTCATTCGTCAGTATGGATGCAGATATTTTTATCGTCATATTTGTATTTATGCTTGATGTGAACTTGGTGGTCTTTAAGGTTATCTGTAATCAAGTGTGACAAAAAGTGACAAAGTTCGACTTTTAGAACCTTGCAGTTCTGCAATAAGAATCAACATTTTTTTAAAGACGTCATGCACTTCAACATCTCATCAGATCTACTGAGAGCTGTGATGGAAATCAAACACTATTGGCTATTATTTTAAAAAGGGGAGGGGCTACTGGATATGTTCTGTTTGTCTTCCTATTTAAGTTGAAATTACTTCACAGGACCTTTAACTTTTTCTTGTTTGATGATATTGAGGATTGTAGATTCCTGTTGAGAAATCCTTGGTTTTGAGGAAGGGTGTGTTGTGTGTAATGTTTGTGTGTGCTGGGAAGGTCTCTAGCTGGGAGTGTATTGGAAAAATGGTGCACTCAACAAAACAGACCAGTTCAGAGAAAGTTATGCATGGGTGAGGGGTATAACTGTCATCTAGACCAGAGAGTTTGGTAATCCTACACTTTCTCTCCGATCAGTTTTACATTTTGATTAATTATATGTTTATAATAACACATGCATTGATATTTTAAGTTCAGAAATGTCAACGTACTGGGCTTATCAGCAAGAAGAAAAAGTTAAATCCTTCGCAAACAATTATTAATTCAATATTTGACAAGCTTTTGTTTGCCAAATCAAGGTCAGTGTGGTGTCAAACCAGCATGCAGGAAGCCGTTTTGTTAATGTGACAGAATTGAAAGAAACAGGAAATTATGTAACTGTAGACCCTTATGGCGAGATCAGTATAACATAAAAATAACAACTTCACAATGACCGCTTCTACATTTATCTTTTTAGTTACTCACATAGAATAAAACCGTATCATGTTGTAATAAAAAATTTGGAAAAATAATAATTCACAAAAACCGCTTTATAAATATTGTAAGATTTGCACACTTACATGGATTTAAGGATTTTTTATGGATTTAAGGATACATGGATTCATGGATTTTTTTTATTGCTGTTTTACTACTACACTGGTGAACATAATTGTTTGTTCCTTAAAAAAATCTAAATGACCCGCACATACTGTAGATGGGTCAGGAATAGTGTTACATCAATTGACATCTTCAATAATCATTAAACCTAAAATTGTTAAAAACATAATAGGTTAAAACTAACTTTAATGGCAAGTTTGCATTATAAGAGAATGTGGATTTGAATATGTATGGCATATGTCTTGACGTGTTTATTGATATGCATTTATGTACTTCTGGATGGGGGTAAAAATATGATCTATTTTTAAAGTGGGTAAGCAGGTAGACAGATTTAGCATTGCTAATATAGAGTATGGCTGTAATGAGTCAGCTGTGATATAAATAAAATGCTATTGGTATAAAAAGGGGAGGGGGAGGGAGGGGGTCTGCATGTTTCAGTTTATTCAGTTACATCACACACTGAACAAAGATGCACATTTTAAGACACTTTATTCATGCATTGTTCTTCATTTGCAGGAAGCTTGTCATCTCTCTTACGATCAAAATGGGGGCCTCTTAAAGATAATGAAGCAACCATTGTCTTCTACACCAAGCAGATTCTGGACGGGCTGAAATATCTCCACGATAATCAGATCGTCCA
Organism: Danio kyathit; assembly: GCA_903798195.1. NCBI lineage: Eukaryota > Metazoa > Chordata > Actinopteri > Cypriniformes > Danionidae > Danio > Danio kyathit. The sequence continues at coordinate 45,884,450 of LR812534.1, forward strand.
TAGAGATATTAAGGTATGAGCGCATCATCAAAGTGCTACCACTGATATCAGCTACAGTGTCCTCCACAAATACTGGCACCCTCGATACACATGAGCAAAGAAGGCTAGGGAAAAATGTCTTTATTTTTAAACTTTTTCATTTTTTTTGCTCAAAATATTAACAGAAATTCTAAAGATGCTTCAGTTTGTTTTTGAATGAGAGAACAACTTTTTGTTGTGGCTTTAAAATCCAATTTGTGGTGATTTTGGAGTTGTTAACTTCTGCAACTCTCCAGGTGTGAATCTCAGAGATTTTTGACCTCTGGAATGGTCCATCTTCCAGGCAGATTTATGACATTTTTAGTTAATTTACATTTTTTAAAGGGCACCTATGATGAAAATCATCTTTTTGTAAGCTGTTTGGACTGTGTGTAGGTATAGTATGTCCACAGTCATATTGGGGTGATATAAACACAATAAGTTTTTTTTTAATTTCCTGACATTTAAATAGGATCCAAATCCCTTCCATTTTGAGGCCCATCACAATGTGACATAGGAGTGCGGTTTCCCTGCCCACCTAATTAATTGACAGCCGTGTATTAACATGTATCCATAGTAACGCATATTATCATATCAACAAGACAGGACATGCGCAAAGCAACTGGCATCAAAAGATCTGTTCAGCTCTCTGTGATCATCAGCCATTATCAAATGTGATCAAGAATGAGTTTTACAGCGATTTTACCGTGTTTACTTTATCACCACAGCCACATGTCAGTAAAATTATAAAAGAAGACGCTTCAGTCTCCATATATCTCGCGTCAGTCTCGCATCATCCAAGTGGATGCTACACACTGGTGGTGGTGTAGAGAGACCCCCCCATGATTGTGAAGTTTAGAAAAAGTTTATGAAAACTCCTTATATTTTGAAGTGTTATTTATTGCTGCTCAGTAACCAGTTAATACAGCACAAAATTATAATAAACACAAACAAAAGTCCATTAAATAAAAAAAGTTTTTTGCATTTAAACAAGTAATAATTTTACACTGAAAAAAAATGACAAAACAATGAATTAATGAATGAATGAATAAATAAATAAATAAAAATAAGATAAAATTATAAAAATAGTATTTGTCTAATGTGAATCTAAGCTACATATTAGCGAAGTGTTTCCATTTTAAAGAGCACAAATGTAGTCAAAGACTGCTGGACCTCTGTCTGAAAGGCACTTTTGATCAACTATTTTACACAGTTGTTTGGTATTTTCCTTCAGTATTTTTTCTCTTTGAAGCAGAAATGTGTATATTCCATACAAAGTAGAAAGCTGACCGGTCAGTTCTTATCATGTGACTTGCAGTGCGATCACGACATTCTTTCAACTAGGTCTTCCTGGAAAACATGAACACATCGCCTCGCTGCCAATTTGCGCACATAAGCTGAGAGCCTCTACTGGAAATAACGAACTTGTGCTTTCAAAGAACGAGATATGTGAATGGCCTTTAGTTAATAGCCTTAGCCATAGTATTCGCTTCGGTGTGCAAGCTTAGAACTTTAAACTAGCACACAATTGGCATAGCTTTGTTTAGTTACAGCAGTTTTACTTCCTTACAGAAACGTGGTGTTGGCTACTTAACTACTAATTAATCGTGACGAATTAAAGCGTTTATTAAGGTGTTTCATGTACTCACAATAGAAGTTACAAATAATTATGTATAAATACACACAACTACACCTCAACCCAACCCAGTATCTAACTTGTTAACATAATAAGTAAGTACATGTAATTAATTAATATTACTAAGTATATAAATAAATAGTTATACTGGAACAAGGACACCCTAAATTATATTGTAACCATTTTTTTTTGCTGTAGATTAAGCAATAAATGCATTATCACAGCCTCTTTGCTCATATTTACCAATGGTGCCAATATTAGCAGAGGACACTCGATCTGTTCATCAACATATCATTTAAAACGCATTACTCTTCCTCTCACCAGGGGGATAATGTTTTGGTAAACACATACAGCGGTGTGCTTAAGATATCCGATTTCGGCACCTCTAAGAGACTAGCAGGAATCAATCCCTGTACAGAGACGTTCACAGGTGAGTCTCCCAGCACATACTTTACTGCTTCTCACATTACATTATGTACTTTCCTGTGTTTGCTTTTCAAACTCCTAATGGTTCATTTGTGCGCAGGGACTCTGCAGTACATGGCTCCAGAGATCATCGACCAGGGGCCTCGTGGGTATGGAAAACCGGCTGATATCTGGTCTCTGGGCTGTACTATTATCGAAATGGCCACTGGGAAACCACCCTTTCATGAGCTGGGAAGTCCTCAGGCGGCCATGTTTAAGGTGCTGCAGGTTTTCAAACAGGAATCTGGAGTGTTGTTTTAAGTGGATTGTTATATAACCAGGTTAAATGAGCTGTGAGGTTTATTTATGTTACGTTATCACATTCCAACTCGATTTCATGCTCATCGCATCGGATGCTTATTAGATTTAGTGTAAGGCCTGGCATTTGTGTCTGAAGAAAACAGACAGTTTATGCTAGGGCTGTGCGATTGGGAGAAAATATCTAATTGCAATTTATTTATTTATTTATTTTGACAGATATAGCGATTTCGATTCGATTTGCGATTTAATTTTGTAGCAAGCTTCAGCTCAATCTGTATTGTAGCTTCTTCCTGCTAAAACACGCAAGTGTGCTCACTCAATTGGCTAGTAAGACTGTCAAACACAGATGCCATGCATGCATTTGCTTTGGGCGGGGGAAATTAAATAATACATATTTTATATCGCAGCCTTTTGCGATTCGATTTCTAATAATCGCACAGCCCTAATTTATGCTGATGTACTGTTATATTTTTTAAACATATAAATATATATATACAGTTGCAATAAGAATTATTAAACCCCCTGAATTATTAGCCCCCCTGTTTATTTTTTCCCCCAATTTCTGTTTAACGGAGAGAAGATTTTTTTCATCACATTTCTAATCAAAATAGTTTTAATGTTTTATCTCTAATAACTGATTTATTTTATCTTTGCCATGATGACAGTAAATAATATTTGACTTGTTATTTTCAAGACGCTTCTATACAGCTTAAAGTGACATTTAAAGGCTTAACTAGGTTAATTAGGTTAACTAGGCAGGTTAGGGTAATTAGGCAAGTTATTGTATAATGATGGTTTATTCTGTAGACTATCGAAAAAATATAGCTTAAAGGGGCTAATAATTTTGACCTTAAAATGGGTTTTAAAAAATAAAAAACTGCTTTTATTCTAGCTGAAATAAAACGAATAAGACTTTCTCAAGAAGAAAAAATATTATCAGACATACTGTGAAAATTTCCCTGCTCTGTTAAACATTATTTGGTAAATATTTAAAAAAGAAAAAAAATGAAAGGGGGCTAATAGTTCTGACTTCAACTGTATTTAATATTATTTTAATAATATTATAAAATATATTTTAGAATATTATAAAATATAATTTATTTTTTTGTATGCGTTATTGTTTTTTAAACACATCATATAATATATTTTATTCCAATTTAAGTTTTAGTCATTTTTTGTTAAAAGTTAATTATATGGACATTTTTGTTTTGCTTATTCATTTACATTTTTATTGTAATTTTATTTTCTGTTTTTGACATTTCCTTGATCATTATTTTTAAGTATAATTTTTTGCAGTAGTATTATTATTCTTAAATGTATAAACAGACATTTTTTATCTAATTTAATTTAATAAAAAAATAATAGTCATAATTTTACAGTTTAAAGTTTTAGTGCTAGTTTTTGTTTTGTGTTTTTACCTTCTTTTAAGTCTATGTTTTTTTTTTAGATATTTGTTATTGCCACATTTTTTTGTTGCCATTTTGGTTTGCGTTTTTTTTTGTCTTTTTATTAGTTTTTTTATGTTTATCTAGCCTATATAGACATTTATGTTCCATTTTTCTTTACTTTTTCCATTTATTCTTTATAGATATAATACATATTTATATTCCATTTAAATTTTTTAAAGAAAGTTTAAGTAATTGTGTTTTATTTTTGCCTTTTAATTGTGCCTTTTATTTTTTGTTTGTTTTATTTTTATAATTTTTTTTATTTGTTGTAGGTATTTTTTGATTTAATTTAAACTAGTGTTTAAAATATCTGTTGCATGCCATTGTATCCATACATGCTATTTTAATGAGTTGCTATTTTAATGAGTTATTTTGGCCTTTGTTCTCTGGCAAGTAGCTAAAGTCTAATTTCTTATAAATGTGAAAATCAGCTATAAAACATGACATGAGGTTTAGTGAGTAATTGTTTTTCTGCAGGTGGGCATGTTTAAGATTCACCCTGCAGTGCCAGAGTGCATGTCAGAGCAAGCCAAAGACTTCATCATGTGCTGCTTTGAGCCAAACCCAGACAAGAGAACCACAGCATCAGAGCTTCTGAAGAATGGCTTTCTGAAGGCCAGTGCCAAGAAGAGACTAAAACCTCTGGCTGACAACAGTCTGAAAGAACCTGCCGGTGAGCAAGTACAACCATGTTCAAAAATAACAGCTGTAAAAGGGTGTTACTTTGGCACTTTTAACTTAAACAAAACGTAGTCACTGCACACTCACTACTTTTTATTGCCCTCTAATGTCCATGAATGTTTATACAGCTGTGCAGTCAATTATTTTTTTTAAATTAAAGTTATTTTTATTGCAATTAAATCTCAAATAAATATTTTTAAAAGTAAAAAGTTATAATAAAAATAATATATAAAATATTTGTATTATTATAATTTAGGTTATATAAAATATTAGGCTGGATCTGAAATCGCCTACTACTAGTAGGTACTGCATTTGAATTTGAATTTACTTCTCAACTGTTAGAAAACTACATTCTATACAGTATGAATGCGAGTAGTATGAATGGAACTCGAACGTACTGCATTCGCCATTTTGTCATGATAATGTGACCTACCCACGTCAGTTGCGTCGCTTCACTCCCATTCATAAATTCTCTAGCTGTGTGTCATGGGATATCGTAGCCTCCATCAGGCGTGGTAAAGTCTAGATTGGATACACGGCCGGCCGGAAGTGCGATATGCACATCAATATAGCAGCATTTTTTATGACACTGTAAAACAATAATTAATATTTTTACAGTACTGTGATGGTTGGGTTTAGGGTTGGGGTGGGGGTAGATGTTAAAAAAAAAATTTTATTGGGTAATTTGACAGATAGCATAAATAATACTCTGTACAACTACTGTATTTACATTAGTAGACGGTTGGGTTTAGGGTTGGGGTGGGGGTAGACGTTAATAAAATACAATAAATAGGAAATTTAATAAATAATATAAATGATTCTCGTTAACTTCCGGCTGCAACTATTTTCGATCTTGCAACAACCATCAGATGCGCACTTCAGAATCATGCCGGAAGTAGTAGGTCATCTGGGTACTTCTCACATATTATTTTTCAAATGCTATAAATTCAGACATACTACTTAGCTCGCATACTGTTTTTAGCGTACTACATAGTATGGAAGTATGCAATTTTTGATGCAGTCTTCGTGTCATTTTTACAACTGACCACCAAAATAAAAGGCTTTTAACATTCAGGTGAAGCCATGATATTTTTTCTCTGGAGTTTTAAAATGCTTTTCCCTGGTCAGAAAGATTTTTTTGAAAAGCAATTGTTGCTCTCTAATGTCCATGAATCTTTATACACCTATGCAGTCAATTTATTTGTTTTTTTAAATTAAAATTAATTTCTTTGCAATTAAATCTAAAAGAAATATTTTTTCAATTAAAAAATTATAATAAAAATATATAAAATATTTGTTTTATTTATTTTGTTCATTTAAGTTATATAAAATATTAGTTTCTACCGAAGGGCATTTCCACAACTGACCACCAAAATAAAAGGCATTTAACATTGAGGTGAAGCCATGATATATTTTCCTGGGAGTTTTAATATGCTCTTGATTGGTCTAAAAGATTTAGTTGTGTGCATCGAATTAAATTTAGTGATGTGGTTTTGTATATAAAATATATAATAAATAAATGTAAAGTGTTTACTTATGTGAAAATAAATCTCAGATGTAAGAGAAAGAATGTCCCATCATCATTCAGCAAAAGGTGATATATTCATTTCAAATTTTGGTGAAAAAAGCCATGCTTATCCTGACTAGTACGGTACTTATTAAAATATATAAAACAGTACATGATCGTACTACATTTCATTATAGGTTATTTTAATATTTTATCAAATTAATTATATTATAAATATGCCTGACATGGTTCATTTTTTAATAATCTATTATTTAATTAGACATTAAATTAAATAAATACATTCCTTCCAAATTGTCCACAAAGTTTTCTGGACAGTTGTATTCTGATCTTCATATATAAAAAAGCAAATATTAATTTAAAATGACCTCTGATGAACTTTGAGAATATTTGTCTCATGTTATAGGAGAATTTCACAGGAGCATGTCAGTTCCCATTGCATTGCGTGTGGAGAACACCGATGTGGAGCACAATGAACTGTCCTGCTCTTTTGATCTGAGAAGAGCCACTTCTGCCTTCAAAGGAAACAATATGGCTGAAAGTCCTCCGAGCACCAGTGGCTTCCTGACGTGAGTCCATGCATCACATCCCTGATTCCCGCAATTATATGTCTATATCATTTAAAGCATTATGTCCTCCCCTAATACTGACAATGAGGGTAAATATGAGCTAAGAAGGCTGTAAAAAATGTCTTTATTATTTGATCTGATTGAGAACAAACAGCAGTTTTATGAATAAATGTCACAATTATTGGCACCTATATCAATTTATATGAGAATTCTCTTTTTTTTATTACTTTATTTTAAGGTTTTATATATACACAGAACAAGAAAGAACAAACATTGACTCGATCTGTAGACATACAACGGACAGAAAACAATTTTTGAAGTGTATTCCTATTAATATTTTACATTTTTACCTAAAAAAATGTTCTATCAAGACAATAATTAAACCTTTGAAGTGTTAATTATTTTTATTACGATCACAATGGTATGATTAAAATGCTCAGTGCGTCACATGATCAGCTGCTAAATTCAAATCTGCTTTTCCACATGGCTGGTGCTGTCATAAATCACAATTTATCAGTGTTTTCAAACAAATAACGTTAATTTTAGGTTTCAGACTAGGGCTGCACAATATATCGTTTCAGCATCGATATCGCAATGTGATCACTCGCATTAGTCGCATCGCACGATCCGCAATGTCAAGTTCAGCTTCAGTTTATTCATCCCTCAGGAAATTTGAGTGTATTTATATAGCTGACCAGGAAGCACATTGTTGAGTGATTGTGAAATTTAACCTTAAAATAGAGTGAAAGACTGCTTTTTGATTTGTTTTTTAAGGCCAGGAAATTATAACAATGAAAATGTATTGCATTTAACTTTTATACAATGAAGACTATGCAGTTTTATTTGCTTACAATTGATTATTCAACTCATACTTGAATACAGTTAGACTCACCAAAAAACTAAATACATTTATGCAGATTTATACAGATCATCTGGCCTATGAAATGATCCTAATCAATATAAAATTATAAGTTCTTTCCAAATTGAGCTATTCGAGTCATCTGGTGACATGATTATATTCACATCGCAATAAATATAGCAGAAACACAAAATATCGCAATGTCAGATTTTTCCAATATTGTGCAGCCCTATTTCAGACATTTAAATACTCAAAAGTACTAGCAAAGAATAACATTTTATGGTTTTCTAAAATGTACGGGTATGTCTAAAGATGGCAATAACAATTATTTGTAAACATAATCGGACAAAGTGCTATTTTCACATCAGATACACACTTTTATTCTGTTTAGGTTACTAGAACATTTACTCTATTCTTCAGGTTAAACAGTCACTTGCTGTACATTGATGTGTTTTGGGAGATGTTGAGGAATTAACATGTTATAAATCCAGCAGCTCTAATCTCTCCATTGAAGCGGAAACTTGCATGGCATCGCCCATCATACATCATGGATCAAATAATATTTTCATGATTAAGTTCATTAAATGACGAAATACATTAAATTCAACTCAAGTTTATTTATATAACGCTTTGCAAAATAATTATTGTTTCAAAGCAGCTTTACAAAATGTGCACATTATTGCGTTACAATCAAAATCAAAAAAGTTATGGTTATTAGTTACCATAACTTTAGTATTTACTAATAAATTTAACTAATTAACTAGTAACTAATCGCTTTTAACAGTTAAAGTTATTATATATAAGAATAGTTAACCTGCAGTTATATGGTGTATATAGGTGATACATGTTATTGATGTGTCATTCGCGAACGAGCCAGCTTTAAGAGCCGATTATTTGTAGCGGACGAGAAGAGCCGACTCCCGTCGGGGAGAGCCGAATCTTCTGCCGTAAGTAGTGGCGGGGCTTCATCTGGGAACAACCATGCGGCTAATCACATGGGAGGACCCACTAGGATCGTACCGTTATGTGGGGGCGCATGCTTTAAAGATAGCGAGTGTAGTGGTACAGGCCAGGTACACAGAGCGACGGAGAGAGGCGGGGGAGACGGCATTAAATGCGAGTTCATTGGGAGAAAGTTGAAAAATGAGTGAAAAACGAAAAAGAAGCAGCATCTGGCTGCATTTCAATGATGTTGGAGACTGCAAAGCTGAGTGCAGAATTTGTAAAATGAAAATATCTGTTAGAGCAGGGTCAACAACAAACATGCACAGATATGTGTAATATATATTACTGTGGATATGTTCAATTGTTCAATTAAAATTTTATTAATATGTTAAACAATAGTAACTGTATTTTTTTTTATGAAAAATAAGGAATTAAAAAGTTGCTTACCAATACACAAAACATTCACAATTGATAAATTGGGCTAAAATAGAAGGCTCTGGCTGCGTCCGAAACCGCACACTTCCATACTATACAGTACGCTAAAATCAGTATGCGAGCCGAGTAGTATGTCCAGATTCATAGAATTCGAAAATCAGTATGCGAGAAGTACCCGGATGACTTACTACTTCCGGCAAGATTCTGAAGTGCGCATCCCATGCACGCTGCGCTATCCCATGATGCCCCGCAAGAGAATTCATGAATCGGAGTAAAGCGACGCAACTAACGCAGGTAGGTCACGTGACCATGACAAAATGGCGGATGTAGTACGTCCGAATTCCATTCATACTTCTTACATTCATACTGTATAGAACGTACATTTCTTACGGCCGAGTAGTACATTTAAATTCAAATGCAGTACCTACTGAGTAGTAGGTGGTTTCAGATGCAGCCTCTGAGGCCCCGTTTACACTAATGCGTTTTCGTTTTAAAACGCATAAGTTTTGCTACGGTTACGCCATCCGTCCACACTACGCCGGAGTTTTCGAGCCCCGAAAACGGAGCGTTTTGAAAACGGTGAAGAGCCCGTTTTAATACTGAAACGCTGCTGCTCCGTCTCTGTGTGGATGGGGGAAAACGGAGACATCTGAAAACGGAGGCGTGGCTGCTGAGATTCGCTACCTGATTGGGGCTTTTGGGTCATTGCGTATCCTTCCCTTATTTGTCAAGCCCCTATCACATGACTATAACGCTGCCGGAAGACGGCAGACCAGCCTTCACTGTAAACAACAACATGGACACAGAAATGGGAGCGTTGTTTGCACTATTGTCCGTTTCAGGCGCCATTGTGCAGTTAAACTCTGCCTTTTTTACTACAGCAGCTGCATATATTCGCAAGAGGCAAGCTATTGTTCGAGCACTCGCCAATCGCTCGCGTTCATCGTTCAACCAGCGTTTGTTGACTAACAATCACCAAATGCCGAGCGAGACACATGCTTCCTGTTTATACTTGAACTCGCATGCCCAGAGTGCGCGAATGGTCACGTGATATACGTTTTTGGTGGAGTGGTGTGGACGGAGATATGTTTAGAAACGCTAGATGAAACGCTAGTGTGGACGCGGATCGTTTTTGATAAAAAACGCAGTTTTAAAATGAAAACGCATTAGTGTAAACGGGGCCTGAGTGATACTAAATAAAGAGCCATTTGGGAGCCGTAAGAGCCGGCTCTTTTAAGGGAGCCGAGCCAAAAGAGCCGAATCTTTGAAAAGAGCCGAACTTCCCATCACTACCGAACTTCCCATCACTAATACATGTTGTGCACATGTGTATTAAGTACATGTAAGTACACACACAGAAAACACATGTTCCTACAAATATTTGAGAATCGGAATATCAGATATTTCACAATATAATTAGGATGTTAGTGAATGTTTGCAGAAAGGAGCAAAAAAAAATATATATATATATTGAGGCAAAAAATCCTCAGGGCTACAGTGTTGTGATTAACTTGATACGTCATCATGGAAACTTTGAAGTGATGCGCTCTAAATAATGGTCATATTAAAAAACTCAGCGGGAGTGTTTAAAACTTAAGTGTAAAAGGGAAAAGAAATTCCAGGGAACTGGAAGTGTTATGAATCAGTCTGAAATGATATGTGTGTTGATCTTGTCCAAACACAATGTTAGAAAAAAATGGTCGTTTGAGAGGTCAAACGACCAGGGTTTGTGGTGGGGAAAAGGGAGCGAGGACTCAAAAGCAGCGAAAATGGGTATTTATTAATAATAAAATAAAACAAACATTAAAATAAACTACCCTGAGGGGGAAAACACTGACAAGACAAAAAAAAACAAACCAAACTAGACTGGGCCGGCTGGCAAGGATCAAGACAGGGACACAACAGGACAACGCGATGTACGATGATGACGAACTGGCACAGGACAGCAGACATGAGGAGATTTTAAGCTGAAGTAAATTAACAAACAGGTGAACATGATAAACTAATAATGGGTTAACAAGGAGGGTAGGGCTAGACAATACAAGACTAGAACACGCAGCCAATGAGAGAACTCATTAACCGCGTGTTCTCAAGACAACACAGAAGCACACCACAAAAAGCACGCGGTCACAATGTAAACATCCAACCACGTGCTTAGACAACACCAACAGACGCAAGACACGAGCACATGATAGATGTAAACATCTTACTGTGCGCTCACACATAAGCACTGCGCATGCCTCATCTCAGCGACAACAGAAACCAAAACCAACCAGACTGAGACGCTGAGAATGAAACGGCGCGATGCCGACAGAACAAAACAAACACAAGGACGAGCGCACGCACGCGTCACAAGCACGCGCAGGCCGTACACGTCCGCATCAAGCGGGAGCGTGCACGGTCCGCACGCACTCACGACAGCGCGCGCACACAGAGACACACACAATGACAGAACACAAGTGCTCGACCCGAGAAAACTCGAGCCAAGCACAACAGAGCATGACAAGACAAAGCTAGTGTCTGGACCCTGCCACCAAAACAAGAGCTAACAAGACCAGAGTGGCAGAACCCTGACACATATATCACTGACTTCACCAAAAATATTGTTTGAAAGTATCTCTTCTCTCAAAAAAGCCTCTTCTCTCATCCAAAAACAAACTCAAGCATCTTGATTTCTAGGAGAAAAATATCAAAAGGTTGAACAATAAAGATTTGTTTCTCACACGCATCTCTGCTCATATTTACAATAGGTGCCAATATTGGGAGGGCACTTTACTTCCAGCATCTGAAATCACTCGTTCACTTACATTTTCTCTGTGTTTTCTGTCTATAGAGTGCCAGATGAGCCTCAAATAGACATGACCACAAGTCCATCAGGTTCTGGAGAGAATCTAGGTCTGTTCATGCTGAGAAAGGACAGTGAGCGGAGGGATACGCTACACAGGATCCTTACAGAGGACATCAGCCATGTAGTTCAAAACATTCAGGAAACACTGCCACAGGTACATTCACATTCTCCCCTGTCATGAGAGATTTCATCATCTGAGATGTCTGATGTTGAAGGTTGTCACACCACTAGTCTGAATTGAGGCATATGAAGGCTTTTTTTTCTCTCCTCGCAGGCGGAGGATCCGTGCATGACCTCAGATCACATCAGCGAACTGATTGGCTGCCTCCGAGAAAACATCCGCTCTCCAGACAAAAGACTCCTGACCAACAGCCTGCTGACTTTACGCTCCAGCCTTTTAAACTCCTCTGTGCCTCTCAGCAGCCTGCAGGCGGTGCTCTTCAGCTTTCAGGATGCCGTATGTTTTTTTGTCTTTACTTTAGTCTGTTATAAACTCAAGGCAGAAGGTCTAGACTCCTATTGTGGCTTTTATTTACCAAGGACTACATAAGAGGACATCTGTGGCATGTAAAGCAAACAGAGAGTGTCTGAAATAACCCCCAATATCCATTTAATGTGGATTGATGATGATATTAGGAAGAAACATAATATGTGATGCTAAAGGCTACTTATGCAAACAGTTGTCATAACAAATACACAATACACTTATGAAATAGATTATAGAGTAGACCTGAAAGTCTCTAGACCAAATGTTTCAGTCTATCATGACTGTTTTGAGATATATAGACCTTTTTTTTCCATTTTGGTAAATGATCTTGCTTTACAGAGACATGTTAAAGGGATTGTTCACCCAAAAATGAAAATGTATTCACTATTAACTCAAGTGGTTATAAACCTTTATGAGTTTCTTTCTTCTGTTGAACACAAAAGAAGATCATTTAAATAAAGCTGAAAACCTGCAACCACTTACATGTATAGTCGGGAAAGCAAATACTATGGAAGTCAGTGGTTTTCAGCATTTTTCAAATTATCTTCCTTTTTATTTAAAGAAGAAAGAAATTCCAAGAGGCTTATCTAAAGTAAAGGGTGAGTGAATGATGGCAGAATTTTCATTTTTGGGTGAACTGTCTCTTTAAGGGTGGGTTTAAAGCAGCTCTTTGGGGCTACTGGCTCCACTGTGGAAAATGCAGAAAATATCCTCACTGCATGAGCTCCGATTCTGTTGACCCAAACCGGCCCTTCATAAAACCTTTGAAACGCAGTTGTCTCGAGCTAAGATTTTGGATGTCTTTTAAGGAGCTGTGAATGTCACATAGTTTTGAAAATCCATTAGCTGATCCTGATAAGTGCTCATTGTCACAGTTGAGCTTGAGATGAGTTAGGCATTATAATGACCTTGACAAGGAAGAGAATTCCTGTAAAATTCATTCAATAAGATGATGACTTTAAAACTCATGAAAAACCTGGAAAATGTACTAACAAACATTTACTCAAAACACATACAGTGCTCAGCATAATTGAGTACTCCCCATTTTGAAAATGAATATTTGTATCCATTTCTCAGTGAATATAGGCGATGTATTTTGGTGCGTTTAAACAAAAGAGATTTATTAAACAGATATATTTATTAAAAGAATGTTTTAGTCAACAAAAATATTTAGAAATTGAAAGATAATACAATTAAATTCAAGCAAAATATTGCAAAAAAAATAAATTACAACCTACAAAATTCAACAGATTTGTTTATTTTTTTGCTTCTCTTGATTTTTCCTCTTTTTTTTAATTTGTATTTAATATTTTTCTTTAACATACATTTGGGTGTACTCGTTTTTGGACCGTTATCGTAAGTTATTTTGTTAGATAAGCTCTAGATTTGGCTTCAGTACTGACTAATCTAATGTATATGCACAAATATAATATTTTATAGCTTCCTATTAAAAATATGAATTTAAAAGATAGATTTGTTAGGGGTGTACATATAGATGCTGAGCACTGTACCTATTAATGGCAAATCTAGGGAATGGATAATAACCTTAAAGTCCACATGAAGTCAAGGATTACAATGCTAATTTTGTTAGCTCAAGTTGTTATTTTTAAATGAATAATTCATCTCTAAATTAATCACTATAAAAAACAATTGTTTTGGTAATCTACAACCAATGTCTGACCTCTTTTCTGCGTTTGAAGTGGCGGTCCTTCTATTGACGTCAACTTGAGGGCTTCCATAACAACTGTATATCAATAACCGTAACCACACCTCTCTTACCATTACTTTGCCATGTGAGACTGATGCACAAATAAAATCCAGCCCCCTACTCAACATTATGTTTCATCAACATACTAAAATAAAAGTCTAAGCAACTTCTGGTTTATGCAGATGGTGCAGTGGTCCCTAAACTGAAATTAATATAATATAATATAATATAATATAATATAATATAATATAATATAATATAATATAATATAATATAATATAATATATATATTTTTTTCTTCTAGAAAAAAGTCTTATTTGTTTTATTTCAGCTACAATAAAAGCAGTTTTAAATTTTTTTTAAATAGTCAATACTATTAAACGTCTTAAGCAAAAAATTTTACAGGGGGCTAATAATTCAGGAGTGTTAATATTTCTGACTTAAACTATATATAAACTAGTAAACTAGTATACTAGTAAACTATAAACTAGCTTACTTATTTTTCTATCCTCACTTATAAAAATGTACTATAGAGACCAGTACACACTAGATAATATATAATTATACAAATTTTTTTGTTTGACTAGACACACTCAATATGAATGTAGAAAAAGTATGAATCAAATGAATGTAGAAAAAGACTAGTTAAAATGTATTCATATACACACATTCATACTATGGAAAACATTTTCAATGGCTGCAAAGTAAATATCAGAAGAAATGTAGTACTGACTCTACAGTAAATTAAATATTCATTCACAGACTCTTCCAAAGGTGATATTATCACACCATTTAAAACACACTATAGACAGCCTTTTATGTAGAAGTGTTTAACAAAATATTCACTTGCAGAGTGGTGTAAAAAAAAAAAATAATCATACACGTGTATGTGTTGCATTTATAATATGGAATGTACAGTTGAATTCAAAATTATTAGCTCCCCCTTTGAATTTTTTTCCTTTTTGAAATATTTTTGTTTTGTTTCGGCTAGAATAAAAGCAGTTTTTAATTTTTTAAATCCCATTTTAAGGTCAAAATTATTAGCCCCTTTAAGCTATATTTTTTTCAATAGTATACAGAACAAACCACCGTTATACTGTACATAAACTTGCCTAATTACCCTAACCTGCCTAGTTAACCTAATTAACCTAGTTAAGCCTTTAAATGTCACTTTAAACTGTATAGAAGTGTCTTGAAAAAAATCTAGTCAAATATTATTTACTGTCATCATGGCAAAGATAAAATAAATCAGTTATTAGAAATGAGTTATTAAAACTATTATGTTTAGAAATGTGTTGAGAAAATCTCTCTGTTAATCAAAAATTGGGGAAAAAATAAACAGGGGGGGCTAATAATTCAGGGGGTTTAATAATTCTGACTTCAACTGTATATGTGTCTATTGTGTTTATAGGTCAAGAAGGTTCTGAGGAAACAGCAGATTAAACCTCACTGGATGTTTGCTTTGGACAACTTGCTGAGGCAGGCTGTACAAGATGCAATCACAGTTCTGCTCCCAGGTATTGTGTGAAAAAAATACTACATAAAATATAACAGTAGCTTCAAATTCTTTTATCAAATCACTAAATATTCTGTTTTTGGTGCACTGTCTTTGCAATCCAGAGCTCAAGCTTCAGCTGCAGTCTTCATTTGAAAACGAGGAGGGTTCACCAGAAACCGAACATCCCACAGAGGCTGATTCTGAATCAACCGTCACGCCCCTCGTCAAGGACAAAGAAACTTTGGTTATCACTAAAGATCCTGAAGAAGGTCATTCCACATGCAACAGTTTACCCACTGACCTCATCTCCAGTTACAGTTCACTCGCAAAGGAGCTGTCAGAACTTCGCTTGGAGTCCAGGAGGTATCAGTATTTTTGTTGAAAAAAATCATATACAGTGGGTACAGAAAGACCCCCTTAAATGTTTTACTCTGTTATATTGCAGCCATTTGTTAAAACCATTTAAGTTCATTTTTTTTCTCATGAATGTACACACAGCACCTCATATTGACAGAAAAACACAGAATTGTTGACATTTTTTCAGATTTATTCAAAAAGAAAAACTGAAATATCACAAGGTCCTAAGTATTCAGACCTTTTGCTCAGTATTTAGAAGCACCCTTTTGATATAATATAGCCTTTTGGGAAAGAAGCAACACTTTTTTTCACACCTGGATTTGGGAATTGTCTGCCGTTCCTCTTTGGAGATCTTCTCCAGTTCTGTCAGGTTGGATGGTTAACGTTGGTGGACAGCCATTTTTAGGTCTCTCCAAAGATGCCTAATTGGGTTTAGGTCAGGGCTCTGGCTGGGCAATTCAAGAACAGTCACAGAATTGTTGTGAAACCACTACTTTGTTATTTTAACTTGAATGATTTTAGCTAATGGCTGCAATATAACAAAGAGTGAAAGATTTAAAGGGGCCTGAATACTTTCCGTACCCACTATTTATGGGTCAAAGACAGAGGTGCAATGCAGCTTTGATTGCCCCCCGCCCACTTTGTTGTTGTTTTTTTTATTGTTGTTTTTTACTATGATGTACCTAAGACACCACTTAAAGGTTATTTTGGTGTCAGAAAATCTTGTTCGTCATATTTAGAACAAAAATCATTTGATGACATATTAAAATACTTTATTTAAGGATTAAATTGCAGCCCCAAAATACTAATTAATTACCCTTATAAATCTTTATACTTCGCTACTATTCTTCCCACTTACAGGTTTTACTTATTTGTCAGCAATGAGTTTTAAATGAAACGGAATGTAATAAAATTTAAAAATGTGTTTAATAATAGGCACAGTTCAGAATTTGTATATGGTTTAATTTTTACTCAAATATACTTATGTTGTTCTAAATGTTGTAAAAGTGGAACCTCATTTCACCCAGGACAATTTATTCTTATAAATGCTTTTAGACATTAGACTGTTCACTTGCAGTAGTATGCTGTCAGTAAATATTTAAAATCACTTTTGTTAGTTTTACTCAATGTAGACCAAACCATTGGACATTTGGTCTTTGACCCATATACAATAAGTAATAAAATCACAATTATAGACCAGCATGCAGCAAACTACCACAGTAATCATCAGGGGTCTCATTTATAAAACTTTGCATAGAAACCTTCTTAAAAGCGAACCTTTGTCAGAATGCATTTTATTTTATTTATTAATGCTTATAGCTCATGTTATGATTTAATAGTTCAATTAAATCAACATTTAAGTTAAATATGTTTGTTTTTAGTTTTGTTTGTTTTTATAGATCACAAACTTTACGTGGGAAGTGACGTATACACATTTCCACACTCGTAAGCCACATTTATTTATTTATTTTATTGTGAAACTTTTTTTTAATTGTAAATAACAATTACAGAAAAAACAGGCATCAAAAACAAAAGATCCAAAGATAATAGAAAATATTAATAACAAAAGGAAAAACACGTAAGCCACATTTATTTAAAATTTTTACATTTATTTTTTATTCCAAGAAACTGTATAACAATATAAAGGATACTGGGGCAGCACGGTGCGAAGTGAGTTGCACAATCACCTCACAGCAAGAAGGTCGCTGGTTCGAGCTGGGTCAGTTGGCATTTCTGTGTGGAGTTTGCATGTTCTCCCCGTGTTGGCGTGGGATTCCTCCGGGTGCTCCGGTTTCCCCCACAATCCAAACACATGGACTATAGGTGAATTGAATAAACTAAATTTGCTGTAGTGTATGTGTGTGAATGTAAGAGTGTACGGCTGGAAGGGCCACCGCTGCTTAAAACATATGCTGGATAAGTTGGCGGTTCATTCCGCTGTGGCGACCCTTGATTAATAAAGGGACTAAGCCGAAAAGAAAATGAATATAAAGAATACATTAAACGAATTCAATCCTTTTACACAATGTCCACATTGGATAAACATGAAAGAAGAGAAAAAGAAAATATAAATATACAAATAAATAAATAACTGAATAATACAATAAAAAAAGAATCAGGTTGCATGAAAGATCTCATCATATTTTTTTTTATCATATTTTAAGAAGCACATTTCTTATTAATTAATCTAAGTCATAGGTCTCAAACTCGATTCCTGGAGGGCCGCAGCTCTGCACAGTTTTGCTCCAACCCTTATTAAACACAGCTGATCCAAATTATCAAGGTGTTAAAGACTACTAGAGACTATTAAGCAGCTGTGAGTTGGAGGTGGTTGGAGCATAACTATGCAGAGTTTGAGACCATTGATCTAAGTGAATTCATTAAATGTTCTATTTCACATAAGAAGTCTATTAGAGTTGGTATATTTTTAAGAATCCTCTGTTTGTGAACATGAAATTTCACCAGCAAGTATAAGAAACTTCACAGTAGCTTCCGTAAGCCACATCTATAAAGGAGACCTCAGAGCTTTGATGATGTCATCAAAAGAAAATGACTTTCATATTTCCAACCAACCACAAGATGGCAGTGAATGGAAGTTGTTAAGTAATAAATAAACTACACAAACTTAATGCTGTTGTCAACTGCTCACATTATTTCAGATTGCTGATGCAGCTTAATGAAAAGGAGAAAGAATACCAGCAACTCCTGAAGACCTCACTTCAGTCCAAACAAAGACACATCAATGCCCTGGAGCACAAGGCTGCGTCTGCTGCTACAGGTGGCTCACATTTACTTATTTGTATCACTTTCATTTTAAGAAATGAACACTGTATTCACCAATGAACAGTTGTTGTTTTTTTAATAAACTGTTTCCTTCATTTGAGCAAAAATTCTTGCCTGAGGCAGTCAAAAGGTGTGGCCGTAGAGCGATCTGTGTCACATTCATTCACAATTACTCCACATGCTGCTGCTTGCCTTCAGTTCTGGGTGGAGTCTTTGATACTGGAACACTCCCTGTAATAGCTTATAACATTTACATTATGTAGACAAGCCCAGGTTTATGGCTTATCCCGAGGGCTTGCGTTTTTTAACTGCATGTGCTTATATGTATATAATCATTGTTGGTTTCTGGCACCCATTGACTTCCATGGTCATTTTGCTTCCTACTTTGGAAGTTGATTGGTGCCAGCAAGCAGCATTCTTTAAAATATCTGCTTTGTGTTCAACAGAAGAAAGAAACTTATAACGGTTAAACCCACATGATGGAGAATAAATGGCAGTTATCATTTTTGCGTCATAAAAGTAATAAATACTATAGTAATAGATGTAAAAGTACTTACTGATGTAAGCATATTTTTTAGGAAACTTGAATTACCAAAACTTCTAAAACTGATAATTCAAGTAAAAAAGTGTAAAACCACACTGAACCCCATTCAGATCATTTTTGTAAAATCGGTGAATCATTTACTGGAGACTCACTCTGAACGGATCATTTGAATCATGAATCGTTTACTAGAGACTCACTCTGAACAGATCATTTGAATCAGCAAATCATTTACGTTTCAAATGAGATATATCACCCTCCAAGGAGCACTTAGGAGTAAAACAAACAATGGCTGCCATATTGAAGTATCGTTCCAAACCGAAGTGCTTAAAACTGGCCACTTCGAAGGGCCCTTTTGGAATTAAGGATTTTGAAGAATACAACTGATGGACACTTCCCTGCTCAAAGGATAATGGCTTGAAGTTGTTTGGTGTCGCACACTGCTTTCAATTTGGAAGGACATCCCCTATGCCAGGGGTGCCCAAACTTGGTCCTGGAGGGCCGGTGTCCTGCAAAGTTTAGTTCCAACCCCAATCAGACACACCTGGGTTAGCTAATCAAGCTCTTACTAGGCTTTCTAGAAACATCCTTGCAGTTGTTTTGAGGCAAGTTGGAACTAAAATCCGCAGGACATCGTCCCTCCAGGACCGAGTTTGGGCACCCCTGCCCTTTGCTCTAATTCCCTTAAGAGGGACCCTCTGAAGGGAACAAGAGCATAGGGGTGAGCCCTTCCGAATGGAACCCAGCACCACTCTGGTGAATCATTTACTCTAGACTCACTCTGAACAGATCATTTGAACCAATTGACTCATGAAAGATGTCTGTGTAATTCACAAATTAATTGTTGAGTGCAATTTTTAAACCGATGAATCATGTTAACTGATTAAATTAAGCTCATTCACAAAACAAATAGCACTATTTCTTCATTTATTTAGGAAATAAACTGGAGTGAAAAGTGCAATATTTTGTTTTGGAATGTAGTGAATGTTAAAGATTCCTAAAATAAAAATACTCTCATACAGTGCAGATGCTTAAAATATGTACTTGCGTATAATAGTAAAGTGAAAATGCTGTCCAGAACTGTTCATAGTCACTTAAATCTCCTTCTTCTTCCTCTGTCACGTGATTGGCTGATTGGATACTTGCATTAACTAGTAGTTAAACAGCTGTAACTAATAAAGTGGCCATATGTAAGTGTGGCAAATCTGTGTAATAATTTTTTTTTTTCTTCTTCTTTTCTACAGATAACAAACATACATCCCATAATGCTCAAAACTCTGCTATGGTGCGCTGGTTAAAAGGCGTTCCCGTGGATGAGAAAACTATAGAACTAGTGAGTGGAAATATGACAAATATATGACTTTTAATCACAAGCTTTGACTGCTAATGTGTATTTATTGTTGTATTTTTTTATGTTGAAAGTCACGTTAAAATACTTCGATATAAAAGTTGATTATATCTTGTTTTTTTCTTTCTTTTTTTACTTTAAGCTTGTTTTTCATGAGTTCACTATGGATAGTCTCCTCCATTTCGCCTGCAAAGATGATTTGCAGTACTGTGGCATCAAGTGAGTCTTGTTTACATCAGTAAAAATAACCCAATGTATTGGGAAAATATTATAATAGTTCAAATTTTATATTTTATTAAAAATATACTGTACATTACTTTTGATATGATTTTTATAGACGTCTCTTTGTTCACCAAGGCTGCAATTATTTAATCCTTAAATATTTATGTTGCAGAATCATTTTAAAAGTTGAAAGCAACTTAACAACAATATAAAACATGTAATAAATATATCTGTAGGACTTTATTTTGTCCCAATTCATGGTATTAACAAACCATTAACACTTCTAGCTTAATACGCTTATTTCACACCATTTTAGAAAACGAAAGTAAGGCTGCGGTGAGAAGAAACCCGCAAGTATAGAATCAGCACTGTAAATATTGCAACAAAATGCTGTGGACTACAAACCTCCAGCTGTTGCAGTGATTTCAAAGTGCAGATATGGTGTAAACATCACTTTAATATAATTCAGTTAAGTTTAATCAATTAAAAGCATATTAGGCATCAAACAAAATCACAATCTCTTTAAGAGTAATACGCTTAAGTGTCCTCCTATAGGCTTCAGTTCATGGCACCAGGTAAACACCGTGGGGACGCTTCCCTGCTTCAGCCTATGTAACCCGGTGAGCAATAAAACAATGCAGTCTTCTGTAGCACACCCTCATGTTGTCTGTATTAGTGTTGTCCCAGTGCTGAAGTTTTGAAAAATGTCCATTTCCTGCTAACATTTAAGTGTCGTAGAGCGTGTTTTTAAACAGCGCTGATTTGCCATTGTGTTCACCAGTGCTCAGCAGAAATGACTGTGATTGGCCATGAAGGTCATCAGTTTACCGCACTTCACCGAGTGCAAAGACAGATAAACGGACACTGGAGCGTTTTAAAGCTGCGAAGATCAATCGAGTTATCAGCGGATGAGCACTGGTGAATACTATAGCAAATCAGAGGTGTTTAAGAACATGCTTAACAGAGCTTAAATGTTAGCGGGAAATTATGTTTTTTTTTTTATTTCAGTACCGAAATTCAGTATGGTGACAAGTCTAATATAGTGAAAGAATCAGTTCATTAACTTGAGTTTGATAAATGGCATCTAAAATGTGTGTTTGGGAAAGAAAACGTTAGCTAACTAGTGCAATTTCCCTTAACCTAGCTGAAAATGAGGTCTGATATCCCTTTTTATTTTCACTACCCATTCAGAACAAACCTTGGGGTCACTCGGAAGGCGGTGAAATGACAAATTTGTGTCACTTTCTCTTCGCTGATAAGATATACAGCCAGGTACAAAATGTTCCTGTGTGACTCCAGGCGATACTTCTGGGTTTCTTCCCACCGTAGCCTCGATTTCACTTTTAAAATGGCGGCTGCGTGAAATCAGTGTATATACTACCAATTAGCTGCTTATTAATAGGTAGTAAGGTAGAAGCTGGGTTTAGGTATTTTTGGGTAGGATTAGGGATGTAGAGCATACTTTATAACTACTATTGAATGGTTAACATCTTAATAATAGGCAGGTAATAAGCCTTCAATAGCATGAATTGTGACAAAGTATTACCAATGTATCTAAAGCGTCCTATATATCAGGGGTCATCAACTATATTTGTCAGAGGGCCAGAATTTTACCAGTGTCCTTGGGGGTCGGGCCCCCAAGAAGAAAATCAAATAAAAATCTCATTTTGGCTTAACATTATGTTTAATGTTTATACTTTTTAATACTTATACTTTTGCAAAAAAAAATTATTATTTTTTTTGACATTCCGATTTCGATTTGATTTGCAATTTAATTTTGTAGTCAAGTGAATAATTCAATAATCTGTATTTTAGCTTCTTACTGCTAAAATGCAGTGAGTGTTAGTTAAAAAAGGAGCTTAAAAGATATTAACTTATATTAGCAAACATCTCTGAAATTGTACTATATATATATATATATATGTGTGTGTGTGTGGGTGGGTGATGAAAGATAACAAATTTGTATATTAAAAGTATATTTTCATATTTGTTTATTATAAATTTTCATTATTTTTATAAAACTGTAATATTAAACTTACAGTTTAAATGCACATTTGTAAATAAACACTTAAAATAGTAAAATAGTGTGATAAGCAATTTGACAAAATGGTTTTAAATATATTTTGGTACATCAAAAATTGTGTTTATGATAACCATCCGACAAGAAAATGCAGCAAAAATTAGTTCTTAAAATGTCACTAAAATGTAATATTTATACCTCATAACTAAATAGAAAATCAGGCAAATAACTGCAAAAATAACCCATTCAAAAAGCTGGCTACAGGCCTGACAGTGTAATGTTAAAAGAATGTTTATTAACTGATAAAGAGAAAGTTTAATAAAGACTTCCGTTTATTTTAGCTGTAGTGCAAATGAAACATGTCTCATGAGTATTAATAAAAGATGGAGCACAGGCTGTAGTTTTTCTGACAAACTGTTTCAACCGAAATTGCACCTGTTACTCTGAGAGATCAGGAGAACTGTCAGGCAGGGATCATATACTTTTGTATTTAGCTGTTTATTCTGCGTTTATGTTTATTCTGCAGTTTATGTGACTTACACTTTTCATTGAAAAAAGCTCTTTATGTCCTTTTTTGCTGTCGCCATCCTCACCTGTGTGTGTCACAGACCTCAAACACCTCGTTCTTTCACGGCGAATTCACCTGCGCTGTTTTGGCGCTGCTTTCCTGAACGCAGCTACAGCCTCTCACATGACAGGAGGGAAAGGCACAGCCTTTCTAGGTTAACATGTCTAGGTTAATATTGACAGTGTGATTTTTTTTTTTTTTAAATAAAATTATTGGTGGGGACATTTCAATAGTTGGTCCTCCTCCGCTTCCCCTCCGTCCATGCTAAATCTACACCCCTGCCTTTTAGCAAGACACTCCTTATGTAGCCGTTCACGCTTTCCTGTTTGTTATTGTGGGCGTTTCCCATAGTTCGGTTGCGAAATTCTGATTGGACAGTAAGAAAGTGTGCTCACTCGATTGGCTAGTAAGGCTGTCACACACAGACGACTGTCACACAGACGGCAGTCATGCATTTGCTCTGAGTGTGGGAAGTTAAATAATATATATGTCATATCGCAGGCTCTTGCGATTAGCTAATCATAACGTTCCAAATTGCGATTCGATTTCGATTAATTGCACAGCCCTAGTGTGGACCACTATTTTCATTTAGATCCTCACAATTTTAGAATCCAGTCGCGGGCCGGATTGAATGGCTCAGCGGGCCGGACTCGGATGATCAGTGCTATATATGAATATATATGAACAAACCCAACCATTAGGTTAAAAAAGATCATGTAAATTAAATTGGAAATGATCAGTGCTATATATGAATATATATGAACAAACCCAACCATTAGGTTAAAAAAGATCATGTAAATTAAATTGGAAATGATCAGTGCTATATATGAATATATATGAACAAACCCAACCATTAGGTTAAAAAAGCCCAAACCAATGTTGGGGTTGTCTATATTTGACCCAATGTTGAGTTATAACAACCGAATATTTACAGTGTACTCCTCCAGACTACAATAATGTGAAGTAAAATGTGTGATGCTGTATTTGTTCCTCAGAGGCGGGATGATGTGTCGTCTGTGGGCCGCCATCTCCAAACAGAGGAAGTCTCATCTCAGTCCAGTCAAAGAGGACATTGAAGATACCTTTTTCTAACACACATTATCCAGTGTTTAGATTCTATGAGCTCAATGAGTTTGCAGTGTTTAGACTATGTGCCTTTTTGGGCGCTTTTATTACCTGACACTAAGATCAAAACATGTCCACTACTGTTCAAATACCTGGGGTTAGAGATTTTTAGATTTTTATCCCTAGACTATATATATATAAACAGTTGAAGTCAGAATTATTAACCCCCTGAATTATTAGCGGCCCTGTTTATTTTTTTTTAGGCAAGTTATTGTATAACGAGGGTTTGTTAACGATGACTATAAAAAAATATAGCTTAAAGGGGCTAATAATTTTAACCTTAAAATGGGTTTTAAAAAATTAAAAACTGCTTTTATTCTAGCCGAAATAAAACAAATAAGACTTTCTCTAGAAGAAAAAATATTATCAGACATACTCTGTTAAACATCATTTGGGAAATATAATATATATATATATATATATATATATATATATATATATATATATATATATATATATATATATATATATATATATATATATATATATATATATATGATCAAAGTTCTTCAGGATTCTGGGATTCATTGAAATTTGATAAATTATTTGTTAATAGAAATCTTTTAAATCAATATATAAGTTAATAATCTTTATTACTTTTGTAGAATACAACCTCAGAATAGTTTAGGAATATTCAGTCTCTCGGATACAACCTGTTAGAAAGAGAAACAATACTTTTGTGTGAATTTTACAGACATTTATATGTAATGTGTGCAATACTTTTGCTTACACAATTTAAAAATATTGTAAAATATGTGCAGGACATGGAGTTGTATAAACTGTGTAGTTGTTTAAAGGTACAAAAAATATGTTTTTGTATTTATGAATTGTGCACTAATTATTAAGCGACCTTAAAAAAACTACTAAAAGATTAAAACTGACCACATTTTAGTAATTTATTTTTAAAGTTTTTAATTAATAAAAGCGAAACTAAACTGTAACTGTTCCATATTTGTTTCTTCTTTATTTTAAATGTGTTGCAACAGATTTTTAAGCATGCGTCCATTTCGCATTATCCCTCAGTTTAGGGCTGCACGATATTGGAAAAACTTTACATTGCGATATACATAAAATCTTTTTCAATATACAGTGCATTCTGAAAGTATTCATAGCGCTTCACTTTTTCCATTTTTTTATGTTACAGCCTTATTCCAAAATGGATTACATTCATTTATTTCCTCAAAATTCTACACACTATACCCCATAATGGCAATTAAAAATAATTTAAATATTTAAAAATAAAAAACCTGAAAAATCACATGTACATAAGTATTCAAAGCGTTTGCCGTGAAGCTCTAAATTGAGCTCAGGTACATTCTGTTTCCACTGATCATTCTTGAAGTGTTTCAGCAGCTTAATTGAAGTTCACCTGTGGTAAATTCAGTTGATTGGACATGATTTAAAAAGGCATTCACCTGTCTATATAAGGTCCCAGGGTTGACGGTGCATGTCAAAGCACAAACCAAGCATGAAGACAAAGGAATTGTCTGTAGACCTCCGAGACAGGATTGTCTCGAGGCACAAGGCTGGGGAAGGTTACAGAAAAATGTCTGCTGCTCTGAAAGTTTCAATAAGCACAGTGGCCTCCATCATCTCTAAGTGGAAGATGTTTGGAACCACCAGGACTCTTCCTAGAGCTGACCAGCCATCTAAGCTGAGTGATCAGGGGAAAAGGGCCAAAATATCAATGGAGTGGCTTCACAACAACTCGGTGAATGTCCTTGAGTGGCCCAGCCAGAGCCCTAAATCCTATTAAACATCTCAGGAGAGATCTGAAAATGGCTGTACACCATCGCTTCCCAACCAACCTGATAGAGCTTGAGAGATACTGCAAAGACGAATGGGCAAAAATTCCTAAAGACACGTGTGCCAAGCTTGTGGCATCATATTCAAAAAGACTTGAGGCTGTAACTGCTGCCAAATGTTCATCAACAAAGTATTGAGCAAAGGCTGTGAATGCTTATGTACATGTGATTTTTCAGGTTTTTTATTTTTACTAAATTTGCAACAATTTCAAAAAAATCTTTTTTTCACATTGTCATTATGGGGTATTGTGTGTAGAATTTTGAGGAAACACATGAATGTAATTCATTTTGGAATAAGCCTGTTTGCAAATAAAAAAATGTGGAAAAAGTGAAGGGCTATGAATACTTTCTGGGTGCACTGTAAATACCATTTCATCAGATGCTCTATTTGCAAAGTCATTACTTTGGATTGATTGGGATGATTTTGTAGGGAGTGAAATATAAAAATCTTTTTCATGTAATTTATTATATACATATAATTAAAAAAACTGCAGTCATAAATAAACACAATAGAGCAAATGTTAAAGTGAAGTAAACCGTCCTTTATGGTTTTCTGAAGAGAGTCAGAAATTGAAATTATTATTACACTTCTTTTATGCACTTATAAAATGCTTTAAACTTGCGGACACACACATTACAATATCAATGCTCAAGCGATATATTGTGCAGCCCTACCTCAGTTCATTTGATATAGTAAAAGTCACAAAGTTTTTTTATATAGTTTTAGATGGATGTCACACTGCAGGACAGCTTTTTAAACATATTTGATGTTCGTTATTGTATTCTTAAAGCAATGAACCTGTCATACAAGAAAACAGTATGCATACCCAAGTGTGTAGTGAAGGACTGACAGCACCTGCTGAACATCTGAGTCAGCTTATTAGCAATTCACTTTGTTCTTGATGAATTTTTAATCAAGGCAGGTTTTTGAAAGTCTCTAGGTTTTTCAAAACAAGGCAAGTTTGCTTACATGCACCTGGATGAATCTGCAAAATTCATTTTAATTTAATTTCTCAAAATATATTGATTTAAAGGGACCGTTCACCCAAAATAATAAACGCTTCCAGTGTATTTACTCACCCTCAGGCTATCCAAAATGACTTCTTCTTTATAGAAGAATTCTTCTCTAGAATGTTAAAGATGGTTTTCAGCTTAAAGGGGACCTATTATGCAAAATCACTTTTATAAGGGGTTTAAACACAGTTGTGTGGCAACAGTGTGTGAATATAACCAGCTTCTAATGGTTAAAATTTAATATTTTCAAATTTTTTGTAATCACACTTTCTAAATACAGTCTGCAGAAACACTTTGATTGACATTCTCCAGTTGTATATGTCATCAGAGGGGAAAAGTCCTGCCTATTAATGACGAACTCTCCCTCATAAGCATCGGACGTTAGTCTTGTTCTTGAACCTGCCACTATGCTGACACACAGGCATTTGTAGTTTCGCCCTCTTTTGAAAAGACAATCTCATTTAAATTTAAAGTGACAGTCACCAAAATGGGACAATTGGAATCAAAGCCTAAAAATAAAAAATAATACAAAAAAAAAAAAAGTAAAAAAAAAAAAAAAAGCCTTAGAGTTAAAAAAAAAAAGCCTTTTCGAAGAGTTCTAAAACATTATTTGTGTGGTATTTTAAGCTGAAACTTCACATACACACTCTAGGGACATCAGAGACTTATTTTACATCTTGTTAAAAGGGACATAATAGGTCCTTTTTAAACCGTGGTCCTTGATTATTCAAAATGCCAGTCCCCATTGACAAAACATATAGCCAACACAATTAATTTGGTGTGGCTCTTGATGATATATTGAGATCTTGTGAAGTAAATCAGTCACGTCCTCCATCTACTATACAATCACACAGTCTGAGTGTGTACCATTATATGACAATATGTATTCTGTTTAAGAGGATGTGGATTAAAAGGGAAGCATATTTTGCTTGTATGTTTTCTGATTATTTAAGGTCACAATTGACCTGTATTCCACGAATAAGGAACATGGGTTGAACTAAATATACTTTTAAATGTTTTACATATTGGAAAATACATATTGGATGACCTGAGAGTGAATGAATTGGCAATAAAATAACATTTCAGGGTGAATTATCTTTTTAACTGTACATGTGAATTTGTTGATACAATAGGGAATGGGTCGTTATTCACATTCCTCAGAGATGTGGCTCAACCCTTACTGGCAATGCAAGATGTGTGTACTGGTTTGGTGGTTTATGAAGACACACATTTGTATAGGGACAAAGGTATGACCTAGATATGTTGTGGTGGTTTATGAGGACATACCCTCTGTCCTTGTAATTCAAAACTGTTCAAAATCATACTTTACGGTGCATTTTCACCTTCAATATTTTTCACTGGTTTCTTGTGAGGGTTGAGTTTAGGGGTAGGGATAGAGTAAGCCATATAATAATACGTTTTTATAATATAAAATACATTACACCTATGGAGAGTCCTCATAAACCAACAAAACCGCCATGTGTGTGAGAGAGCGAGAGTAGGGCGGTTCTCAGTCCAGTCTGGAAGAAGTGATGCCATGCTCTGAAGCTGACCTAACAATTCCAGCAGTGCTTCCTTATGTTTCTGTTGATGTCGCCTTAGTAACAGCCATCATTACATAATCCTCTGACCCCTGGCTTCAAGTTGAGGATCAGTTTACCTCAGGGAAATTTTCTCCTTTTTCTTGACGTTTATGTGTGCATGTGATCCACTTTTATTTATTGCGGTCAAGCAAGAACATGAAGGACTTAATCACCCACTTCATCATAAAGGATATGAGCTAATCTGAGCTGAGGTTTGGCTTCACTAGTCATTCAACAAGTTATAGTTTTAAAATCTCTGTGATCATTCATGGATTATTTCAGTATTTACACCCAGCCGTCATTTTGTTAGTTAGCAACTTGCTATTACAGGGTAATTTGTCTTCACAAGTCTTTGTGGCATAGATTTAATGAGATGCTGGAAACATTCTTTAGAGATTTTAGTCTCTATTGACAAGATCATGCATCACGCAATTACTACAGATTTATCTGCTGCCCATCTATGATCTGAATCTCCTGCTCTGTATATAGCAATGATGCTCTATTGGATTCAGATATGACTTTAAAGCAACCCAGGCTCATTCTGAAAATGTAGTCCCATGGACGATTCTGGAGACCGGAAAAAATACGTCCCGGGAGGTACGTATTTTTGCAGTTTTTGTTTTCACGAATCCGCGAGAGCCCGCTGTGTGCACTTTTTCATATCTCAAATTTCTCTCACCAGTGCTGTTTGCGCCCGCTGTTCTCACGTAAACCCACCAGAGGCCGCTGTCGACCGACTGGCTGTCTGACTGACTGACTGGCCGGCCGACCAATCCAATCGACTGACCCACCCTCCTCCTTCCCTAAACCCAACCAATTTTATCGATTGACCCACCCATCCACTTACTTCCCTAATCCCAACAAACGGTTTACAAAAGCCGTCCAGAAAAAGAAAAGCCCTCGTCTGATTTTTATTTAAAACGAACGCTACGGGGCGGTTTTGAAAACTGTCGGTTGGTTTTAGAGAAGGGGGTGGGCGGGGTCAATCGGTAGTTTTAAAAACACTATTGGTTGGGTTAACGGAAGGAGGAGGGTGGGTCAGTCGATCGGTCAGTCATTCAGTCAGTTGATAGCGGCCTCTGGTAGATTTACGTGAGAACAGCAGGCGGGAATGGCACTCTCGAGAGAAATTTGAGATCTGAAAAAGCATACACAGCGGCCTCTGGTGGATTCATAAAAAACAAAAACTGCAAAAAACATACCTCCTGGTACGTATTTGGTGATCTCCAGAAATGTATATAGCGGTACGTTTTCAGAATGAGCCTGGGTTGCCTTTTTTAGTATAGTGAACTCGTTGTCTTGTTCAAGAAACCAGTTTGAGAGGATTGGAGCTGTGTGGCATGTTGCATCTTGCAATAAGTAGCCATCACAAGATGAGGAAAAACTGTGGTTATAAATAGGCATGGTCAACAGCAATTCTCGTCTAGGAGGTGGCTTATAAGCAATGCTGAGTTGATGGCAAGGGGCTCGAACTGTGGCAAAAATAAATCAATTAAATTCATCTTTATGTCTATAGCATGTTTTACAATGTAGGTTGTGCCAAAGCAGCTTCATAATGATAAAGAAAACAGAAAAAAAAAAAGCCATAATAATATTTTGGATAATGGAACATTCCAGCAAACAGGAGAGTAGTGGAAGAATACTGGAGTAGTTCTTTTTTTATATAATTAATTTTTAGGGATTTTTCCACCTTTTATTGTGATAGGACAGTGAAGGACAGACAGGAAAGCATTGGGAGCAGAGAGAGGGGAAGGATCGGCATAGGATTTTGAGCCGGGAATCGAACTCGGGTCGCCATGAGCATGTTGCTCCTATATGTCGGCGCACTTAACCACTAAATTAAAATTAAACCGATTCAGTTTAGTTTGATACAGTGTTTCTCAACCATGTTCCTTGAGGACCACCAGCACTGCGTGTTTTGGATGTCTCCTTTGTCACACCCATTACAGGTCTTTCAATCTCTGCTAATGAGCTGATGATCCAGCCTGATCTCACGAGGAAATGTAAGTATTTTACGTTTTGTCAGTTTAGTGGCTCATTCGTATGAATTCATACGAGTTCAGTCGTACGAAAATGTACGAATTTAAAAAGGAGGCGTGGCACCTAACCCCACCCCTAACCCCAACCGTCATTGGGTGATAAGCAAATCGTACTAAATAGTACGAATTAGATCGTACGAATTCATACGAATTAGCCACTAAATCAAAAAGTTACGAATTGCTGTGAGATTGCGTTGGATGATCTGAATCAGGTGTGTTTGGTTAAAGAGACATGCAAAATGTGCAGTGCTGGTGGTCCTCCAGGAACGTGGTTTAGAAACATTGATTTAGTATACATAGTCACTGTTTAGGTTCAGTTTAATGCCAATGACACTGTTGAAGGTTGATTCACTTAAGCTGGACTGGTGGAGCAAGCCATGGGCAACAATGGAAAGGAACCAAAATTTCACCAATTGATGGAAGTGATGACCAAACCTTGAGAGAAATCGGACTTAGCTGGGGTGACCAGTTCTTCTTTTGCAAAACATCTTGGGCAGAGATGCAGTCTAAAAGAATCTCCCTCACCATTACACCACAGGCACCCTGAACCAGGATGGATCCGCGCTTCTGTGTTGTTTACGTTAAATTCTGACCCTACCATCCAAATGTTGCAGCAGAATACGACACTCATCATTTCACAGACAGATGCCAACCAACACAGGCAATCATCAGATTATAGTTCATCACTTCTTAAATGTTTCACGACTTGACAGATTTGCAGATTAAAAGTTTGATTGGTTAAAATGTGCAACATCAACAGGGGTAACTCATACCATCTTTCCACCATACTGACATCACCGGTTCCTTGGTTTGAGACCAAAACGATATCAGGACAGGTTTCAAACAGGTTTTGAACCCAAGTATAAAACCAGTGCCACTTGCTAGATTGATAACAGATATAGGGATTCGGTAGTTATTTACATTCCTCAGAAATGTGGCTCAACCCTTACTGGCAATGCAAGATGTGTGTACTGGTTTAGTAGTTTATGAAGACACAAATTTGTATAGGGTCAAAGGTATGACCTAGGTATTACAATATTGCGTACCATCTTTCTATCATACTGACATCACTGGTTTCCTGGTTTGACACCAAAACGGTATCAGGACCAGTTTCAAACAGGTTTTGGGCCGAAGTAAAAAACCAGTATCACTTGCTATGTTTATATGCAATCAAATAATCGTTAGTTATCAGACTGATGGTTCAATCAGACTGAAAACACTCCAGGTAAACATCGTGTCAGTCCCAAATGGAACTTGATCTGGCTGAAATTTCAATCTGCTTGTAAGCGGTGGTTTAATCATTTTCTAATTTGATCGAGAAGACATGTAAGCACTTGTCAGATTGAAAACGGATATAGGGAATGGGTCGTGATTCACATCCTTCAGAAATGTGGCTCAACCCTTACTGGCAATGCAAGATGTGTGTACTGGTTTGGAGGTTTAAGAAGACAAATTTGTATAGGGTCAAAGGTATGACCTAGGTATTACAATATTGCATACCGTCTTTCCGCTTTACTGACATCACTGGTTCCCTGGTTTAAGACCAAAACGGTAAGGACCAGTTTCAAACAGGTTTTGGGCCCTAGTAAAAAAAACAGTACCACTTGCTATGTTTACATGCAATCAAATAATCGTTAGTTATCAGACTGATGGCCCGATCACACTGAAAACACTCCAGGAAACATTGTGTCAGTCCCAAATGGAACTTGATCTGGCTGAAATTTCAATCTGCTTGTAAGAGGTGGTTTAATCATTTTCTAATTTGATCGAGAAGACATGTAAGCACTTGTCAGATTAAAAACGGATACTAGAAGGTTGTGTGGATGTGTAAAGACATATTCAGTGATTTCATTCAGACTTTTAATCCAACAGAACCGATAAAGTGTTTGTGAAATGGCATTATAGCGTCAGCTCATTCTGAATGCAGTTTGGGCCAAAAATCTGTTTACACGTTGAGTAGTATACTTCACTGGCAAGACAAATGACTGGGAAGTTATTGGTTTGAGAGAAGTTGTCCAGACTTTGTAATGATTTTGAATGCCAGTTAAAAGTTTTTTTCAAATTAAGGCATTAATTATCATATTATTTTTAATCATACTGCAGTAAACAAAGCCGGTCCAATGTCACACTTTGCCTTGATCGATTAAATGTCAATTGCTTTTTAATGACTTGGCTAAAAGAGCATAGCTTGCCCTTGAAATCTGGTTGTGGTCCAGGGCTCTGCACGGCTAGCGGAGCTTTGCAGCAGGTGGAGCAGATGTCACTGTGCTTTGGCCAGAGATTGTGAGGTTAACTCCACACATTTTTCTATTCACAACCAAACGTTTCCTCTTCCTTCCTCTTCTTGTCTATGTATGTTATTGAGTTCATTCTTCCTCCATTTGCTTTCAAGACCTCTTTACCTCTCTTCTTGTAAAAGCCAATGCTCCCAAAAATCCATTAAATAAGAAATAACAGGGAATTTGGTACAGGGATTGTGGCGTTTGGACCAACTTCCTTTTTGTCAATGAGATTTTCCAGTGGCTTAAGTAATGCTGTCTTATCGCTCTCTACAGCCTCTCAAAGTTTTCTAAAGCTCTCCCGCAGTCCTCAATATGGAAAATTACATTTGGTGAACGGATAGAAACTGCCAGACACACTTACAACACACAAATAAATAAAAACTGACCATGGTTTAATAATGTTCAAGCTATGTGGAGTAGGTATAAGACCCTTCTGCGTAGCACATTATCCAAACTAGCAGTGCCATACTATAAGAGCCTTTTACACCAGAGGAACGTTTTCATATAGTTCCTAGAACGACTGAGGAAAGGAACAGCTTTTGGTGTGGGAACTGGAAACTTTTGCTGCATTCCAGTCCAGTTTTGTATGTTCTTCACTCGCTAACTTCCCTCCATTTTGTTCACTCAGATGTACGTCATTGATTACATTACACAAGTGTCCACTACTTGCAGAATATTTTAATGGGTTTAAATGGAATGCCCTAGACCAGGGATGGGCAAACTTGATCCTGGAGGGCCGGTGTCCCTGCAGACTTTTGCTCCAACCCTAATCAAACACACCTGCCTGCAGCTTTCTAGTGATCTTGAAAACACTGATTAGTGTGTTCAGGTGTGTTTGACTAGTGTTGGAGCAAAAGTCTGCAGGGACACCGGCCCTCCAGGATCAAGTTTGCCCATCCCTGCCCTTGACCCTTGAGCACTTGGGAATGTCACAATCACATTGGATTCTGGGACATTTAGTTGCTGAAGTGGACAATTGAAGCCAACTTACTCCCTCTGTCAAAATCATCTTTATTTTTATAACGCTTTCACAATGTGTCAAAGCAGCTTAACATAGAAGTTCTAGTAAATTGAAACTGTGTCAGTCCAGTTTTCAGAGTTGAAGTTCAGTTTAGTTAATTTCAGTGTGGTTTAATTTTCACTGCTGAAAGTCCCAACATTGAAGAGCAAATCCATCAATGAGCAGCTCCACAAGTCCCAAACCAAGCAAGCCAGTGGTGACAGTGGCGAGGGACAAACTTCACCAATTGATGAAAGTGAAGGAAAAAACCTTGAGAGAAACCAGGCTCAGTTGGGCATGACCATTTATACTTTGGCCAAACAAATAAATCAACCATGTAAACTTCCCTCGTTCATTTGATGAAGTGGAACAGACTTTAAAATGGTGGCAGGGAATTCCCCCGAGTAAACAAGTGAAGGGTACTTTGCAAGAGCGTGTCTAAAAGTGGACTGAAACACAAGCTTTAGGAAATAAATGAGCTCATATTTCAGAGTAGGGTCTAAACCAGCACAATATGAACTATGTTATAACCACATGTAGAAAACACAGCTATGGTCAAGCATTCTCAATCCTCAAGTTGCAGTTTCTAATTTTGCTGAAAGCTACACTTGATCTTACTTATGGATAGGATGCGTCACTCTAAAGTTACTATTAACATCTGAATGCAAACAGGAAAAACAAAAATAGTTCTTGGGGGACCAGTCTGGTGGCTAGTTCTTAACTGGGTTTCCACAACTACACTGCGAAACTCCAGTCGCTCCAAAGATCTCTTTTTGAAACTTTACATTTTTTTAGCTCCAGAGATGTTTTCGCAGTTTTGAGTTTATTATAGTTTTATTATATTGCATGGCAGCTAATAATTTTAGGTTTTAAAAACATTCCCTTAACGTTCCCATAAGGCTATATAACTTTTTTATTTCTTTGTAAATATATATAAATAATATTTAATAAAGATAGTTATAATATTACAATCATTTTCATAACGTTTCTTCTTATGTTATATTCAACATAGGCTCACTCTGAAAACCTAGCCCTATAAATGTTTCTAGAGATCGCAAATTATGTAGCCAGAAATATGTATGGCTGCATGTTGTCTTTAAAACGGATGCTACGCACTTACCAGCTGACCGCCTACCTCCATATGTATGACTTTCCTGCTGTTACCAGTTTGTCCAGTTAGCTTGCCATGTACGCCGGTGGACTTGAGAAGCAGAGAGGAGTTGACCAAGACAACGGGGTTAGAGTCCAGTGAGGAAAAGTTCCAGAAATCAGGTAAGACAAAAACAGAAGTCAAAAAATAAAATAAACAAGTAAATAACAGAGTGATAATGTGGTAAAAATCTTAAAACATGGTAAAAATCAGGCGAGGGCTTTTCTTTTTACTGGATTGCTTTTTAAAATTGTCGATTGGGTTTAGAGAAGGGGGTGGGCAGGTCAATTGGTGCTTTTGCAAAAAAAAAAAAAAACATTGGTTGGGTTTAGGGAAGGCGGAGGGTGAGTCAGTCGATCAGTCAGTCAGTCAGTCAACAGCAGCCTTTAGTGGATTTACACAAGAACAACAGGTGCAAATGGCACTCGCGAGAGAAATTTGAGATCTCAAAAAGCATACACAGTGGCCTGTGGTGGATTCAAAAAAAAAAAAAAAAAAAACAAACCTCCTGGAATGTATTTGGCGCTCTCTAGAAATGTATATAGGGGTACATTTTCAGATTGAGCCTGGGTTGGTTATATTAATGTTTTCAGAATGTTCTTTTAAAACATTATTAGAATTGTTCATCCATATTATATTAATGTTCTACGTTTCTATCAATGCTACAAGAATGTTCCCAAAAAAAGTTTTATAATGTTACATGATAACATTTACACAACATTTAATGGAACGTTCTAAAACCGTTCCCTGTACATCAGCAGTGCATGGGCAATGGTCACAGCATAAAGGCTCCACTTAAGGTGGCTACTATTAAATTCTTTTTTAAAAACATTGTAAGTCAAAACACACCAATAGGCTATGTTTGACCAGAGAAGGACATTTTAAACAGGAATGGAAGCTTTTTAACTGATCCAGTAGGGTCACTGTGGGTCATTCACCCACTCTGTCCCTTTTTCATTCTCTCTTTATGTCCTCAGTAAGTACAATATTTGTCATGGTAATGAAAGGGTCTATGGGCGGATCTTTGGATGGTGGAGGAGGGGGTGGGGGCTATGTGAAGGTGTAGAAAAGAGGGGGCTATAGTTTCTGCAGTGCAAAGTTCATGGCATTGGAAAGTGGCCTGGAGAGGTGGATATCTTTTGCGTGGTCTGGTTTGTCTTCATGGCTGACACTGGGCATTATATAGCGATATAGCTGAGCTGTATGACAATAGTAATACGTCATTCATTCATTCATTTTCCTTCAGCTTAGTCTCTATTTCAGAGGTTGCCACAGCAGGATGAACCACCAACTATTCCGGTATATGTTTTACGCAGCGGATGCCCTTCCAGCTGCAACGCAGTACTAGGAAACACCCATACACACTCATTAGTAATACGTCATCATGTGCAATGCATTGTGCATTAAATTCTAATGTGCAGTTTAGGATGTATACATTATCTAATCTGTACAAACACAATGTCCTGAAACAAAAAAGATTACCAGTATGTATACACATTCCTATAACCCTCCAACACAACACTATGAAAATAAAGTTTCATCTTATCTGAAAACAATTTCAAAACTTTCTGTCCATATTTCACTAATTCTAGCAAGTATTGCCCGAGTGAACAAAGCTTGTCAATCCACAATAAGAAATCTTTACAAAGATTGAAGAGAATCAGTTATATTTCTTTCCAATATTTTAACAACAACATAAAAACCCCCAAATCTGCTAAAACCACAACAATAAGACATTGGTCCTATAAATCAGGGGTTTTCAAACTTTTCAGCCCACAACCCCCAAAATTACAATGCCAGTGACCCGCGACACCCAATATCCTCTGATGTGGTTATAAATATATAAACCTTGCACACACTGGTGCACACATCCCAGTAGGCCCAAGTCTATTCATTATTTAATTTTGAAGAACGCCACTCGGAGACCATCCTCCTTGTTCAGTTGTGGTCTGTATTTATTTTAAATGTACATGAGTGGCGTAAAGGTGTCAGAAAGTTTAACCTGGTTCCATAAAAATTAGTGTGCTGTCTTTTTAATATAACGTAATCACCTCAGGGGTCCCAAAAAATAAATAAAAAAATCGAAAGGCTGATGGCTTTTTATTTGTAGGTTTTATTGTTGTATTATTGTTCTGTAGGTTTTGGATAAAATGTGGTAATTCTAATAGTTTAATAAAACTAAATTGATTTTTGGAAAACACCAAAACCACCAAATCTGAGTAAAGTTTACTATTTGGTCTCTCTCTAAATTGAGTTAAAGTTACTCAAGTTAATGAGACAATGAAAGGATTAATTAAATGATGATTGAGCACTGATGATGATGATGATTGACTTCAGTCAACGTTTTAGATCAAATCAGCTGAAATATAAAACATTGAATCTCTCAAAATCTCAGCAGAGGATCATTAAGCAACTCTACAAACAGCAGCTTTACTTATTAGCAACCTGTTTGCCCTTATTTAAAGGGGGACCAAATACTCTGAACTGAGTAAATTTAGCTGTGTGTGAACAACTGATGTTTAAAATGTCATAATGTTGAAAACCATTTTAGTTTTGTACATTTTGGCATTGAATTTATTCTAGAATATTATAGAATCCACTTTGTGGATAACAATTATTGACGTTTTTCCCATTTTTTGTATAGTCAATTTTTAGTAATCGTAACTCTGATGTATCCAAAGGAATAGCTCACCCAAAATTGAAAATTTACCTACTTTGAAGAATTGTGGAAGCCATAGTAGGCACTTTATCCATTGATTTCCTTAGTAAAAAAAACGGTTTCCAACATTCTTCAAAATATCTTCTTTAGTGTTCAACCGAACACACTTAAACAAATTTAAAACTAATAAAAAGTACATAAATAATGACAGAATTTTCATTTTAGTGTGAACTATCTCTTTAATGTTCAAACTTTTCTTTCTTGCCTCTTCTGGAAAACACTTCCACACTCTGACATTGTTTAATGAATCCACCTCACTCGGTAATATCTAATATCATGCAACATTACACTAGAGATGTGGCTGACTGGAAGAAAATGACTTGAGATGAATGACATTATATGCTGACTGACTGGCTTCTCATTCCGCAACGCATGTGATCTCTAATGAACAAAGTATAGCGTGATTAATTCGATGCATTGTTTTATTTATGATCTGTCAAGCCCATCCTGTTGCTTCTCTTCAAGGCAGAACAGACCTGGCAGAGATGTTTCAAACAGTGAACGCATGAGACTGGCCAGACATTAATAAGTCATTCTCTCACTAACACCGCTTTAAAGTTTTCAGACACCACGTTCTTCACAAAGAAACACTTTTATGAAAGACTGAAGGTTGCATTCTGGACATTCCTGTTATTGTGGTTTCATTAAGGGGCCGCTGATGACCCTGAGCATGCAGAGATGCTGACCCTTGGTTTCTCACGGACAATAGACAGGCTTCTGGAGACTGACTCTATTGAACCTGAGCCTCACAAAGCATTTAAAACTATCAAGTTAGCATTGAAAGAAACTACTTGATGTATAAGATATAGCAATTGAATAACATGTTTAGATTTTCTTTTCTGCATTTTTTGCATTGCAGACATTTGAAAAGCAGAATTTCTCATTTCGAGCACAATCAGGAGTGCGTTTCCCAAACAACGACATAACCGGTGGCTAAACTATCACAGTACGATGCATCGTTTGGGAAAAGAACGATGTAGTGACCATAGTTTCTCTGTTGCAGATCCATTGTTTGAAACACGTTAGTTATAACGTAAAACCTCCATAATGATGCTCTAAACGAGGTTGAGTAACAACTTCTTTAGAGAAAAACCCCATAGTTTTTTGTGCAAATTATAATGTTTTACATGCACTCGCATTAAAAAAAAAATCCACGTATCCACGTGTTAACACATATTCTAGTCTCATATATAAATCATATTAATCATTAATGGTTGTCGGCCTAATTTACAGTAGGCTATTTATTAAAAAATGAAAAAAAATCCTACTTAATAATAATAATAATAATAATTATTATTATTATTATTATTAGTAGTAGTAGTAGTAGTATTATAAGTAGGATATTGTTTATTGTTTATTTAATTTTTTTGAAAAGTCTATTTTACAGATACGTTTCTTAATAAATAACCTACTGTAAATTAAAACTATTAACGTATGCTATATATTTTTGTTTTTTTTGTTTTTGTTATTTTTGTTGGCGAAATAATAGGTCACCTATAGCGTTCGTCATGAGCCACGGCTGTGTTTAAAAGGGCATAAATGTTTTCAAAGTGTACTACAAAGGGAACGCAATTGTCAATATGAAGATTGCTAAAACTGAACTGTAAAAATACTTTAAAAGCAAATTACACCTAAGAGAGATGAATTTAATGTTGTTGTTTTTTGTTTTTTTTTAAATCATTTCAAATTCAAATGTTAGAATGTTCTAAATGAATAGGGCATAGGGGGTAATAAGCTGGCAGTACATTTTCTGTTATTTTACAGACTTATGTTTCTATATTAACCACCAGGATATTGTCGCCGGCAATGATGACGTATTTTTAACTGAAATTGAATATTGAGTAAGGGGGTGGGGTTTAATTTTTCTATTCCTCCTCTCATCTTTCACTCGCCACAAACTAAAGCCAAAGTCACACTAGAGTTTGAGATTGCAAAATTCTGTCGCGCGGCGCTGCGAAAAGGGGCGGGATTAAACAAAATGATTAGACATTAAAAAAAGCGAGAGATTGCTCCATGTTTTAAATTTCTGTCCAGAGAGGTCATGTTTTGATCCTGGATTGGTCTCACACAGTCTAGTGATGCGATTTCGCAGGTCAGAGTATACCAAGTTTGAACTTTGCACTGCAGCAACCTGCGAAATCTGACGCATGACCCTGCGTTTCCGGTCTGACGCATCGTATGAATGGAAGTCTATGGAGGGAAAAGTGCAGTGTGACCGTGGCTTAATGCTTGGAGGGGTGTGGCTAGGCAAATTACACCCTAGTCATCAAACTGACATCATCAGAAAAGGACTGCGATTCCAGAGTGAGGCAAAATTGTCAGGTTTTGATTAAAGATGACCAAAACAAACATTTATTGTAGGATTCATTGTTCACCTTAAGACTAACAAAGGATGCAAAATAGACATTATATATTTAGATTTTTTTGCAAACTTAAAATGTGCAGTCATAAAATTTAGATAAATCTAATAATTCTGACTTCAACTGTACATGAAATAATTAGGACAAGTAAAATATGGATAATTTAAAGAATGAAAGAAACCCCCTAAACCTCTGAGTCCAGTAGCAGTGACAGGTGGCTCTTGTGGGTTTGTGTCGCACAGGCCAACAGCTGCACAAAGGAGCCCCACTGGTGTTTTCGGGGGACGGGATGTCCCCTCTCAAGCGTGCCATTTACATCCCCCCCTCCCAATCTCAATACCTCAACCCCCCTCTCTCCACTAAAGCGTCCACTCTTATCCTTTCTTGAGCAGATGCCAGCTGGCCTCTACAGGTGGCAAGCAGCTTCGTGATTTTCAGCTTTTTTCCGTTAATTTTGTTTTGCTCTTCAGCATATATTATTAGGTCATGTTGTTCTGAACAAAAGATGTGATGATTTTGACATTATTATTGATTTTTTTTTTTTTTTGAATACAATACATGCTTCTGCACCATAATTTTCATAACGAAAACACAAACGCTAAAATAATTATTAACAAACAACAGCAACTTAAAGCGATTACCAAAACCATTCACCAAAAATGTTAATTACCTCATCATTTATTGCCCCTCAAGTGGTTTTAAACCTTTATGGGTTTCTTTCTTCTGTTGAACATGAAATGTTTTGAATGATGCTGGCATACATTGACTTTTATAGGAAAAAAATACTATGTCTAAGTCAGTGGGTGCCAGCTAGCATTTTTCAAAATATCTTTTCTTATGTGAAATGATGGCAGGAATATTCATTTTTGAGTGAACAGACCCTTTTTCATCATTGTCAAAGCACTTATCTGCTTTGACTCTTAATTGTGCATAAGCATGCATGGTTGTAACCCCCATAGATAACGAGGAGATCCTGTTTTCTGTACCTTTTAAAAAAAAAATTTTTTTTTCATTTTGATGCTGTATTACAATTGTCTACTGGCAATTATATGTCAGTGTGGGTGATTTTAGGGGGAGCAACTTATGATATAGAGACAATTTTTCTAAAATAAGTGAGTGCATGAGTTATCAAACTCAAATTGTAGTTTCGGATATCTGGCAAAAGGAGTATATTTTGCAATGAAACTGACCAAACATCCAAAACAATGCTGTGTGCTGAGGTAAACGTGTTCTTTGTAGCTCATGTTAATATATATGATGGTATTTGTATTTTTCGAGGACTCAAAACAGCTAAGAAAATGTGTAAAGAATTGAAAATAGTGTAGTAATTACTTTGAGACAAAGAGATGTTTAGGCTATTGCAAAGAAATGCATTCCCAACACCTGCAACGAAATGTAATGAGCAACATGGCTGTCAAAAACAAAATGCTTGAGCACATGTTGTCCTTTTTATGGATGCATCGTGTGACATCCTAATTTAGGTTCATTTAGATGTCTTTGATTCTTGATGCATTCATATTTTTGATCTACCTCACCGAAGTGGTTCATCTCTGTCCACTTGTTGTGTACCTGTGAGTTCAAATAACAGCAATCACACCAGATTTGGAACCCAAACCTGCCAATTGTGAACACACCCTTTTAGACTAAACATAGTGTGAGAATTCAACTTTTACTTAAGTTGTAGTCATGTAATACAATCTGTAGTTTCAATTTCAATTTCTCAACAGAGAAAAAAATCCTACCTAAATAATCTTTCTATAATAAAACGAGTCTTAAGTCCATTGAGTCTCAAACATTTCGAAGACGCAGGCCGACGAAACCTTCTGTGGAAAAACAGGTTAGACAGGTAAAATATAATACAGTATTTAAACGATTCGAGCTTTTGAAGTAACAAAAAGAAAGGTATATTGGTTTAAATTCTTTGTTACTCATCTGTAGTTTCTAAATCGTATTAACAAACTAGTGTCTGTAATTAGGGACTACTTTAATTCTACATCCACCCCTATGTACATTGTGGTACATTCCACACCGGAGGCCGAGTTGGGACGGTCTTTGGTTCACAATGAGCTGCATGCCATCACCTTCAGAGCGGCAGAGGGAGCACACTGAGTCCGCATCCGCTGAGTGTGTGTCAGAAACTTTACTCAGTCTCGCCGCTCCACGAGGACAGGACAAATATACAGTTTTCTGACTGGACTTTAAACACGGGCTCTACATGCATTCATCGTATCCGTAATATTTTCCCGCAAGACCCTTCGGCTTAGTGTTTTGGGGATTTTTGTGCGCTGAGAAACAGGGATCGGTTTCTCGTGCCTGTGGAAATCCGGTGCTATCGAAGAAAGTTTCTCCCTGTCTCACGGAAGGAATGAATACATTTTAGAAAGAAAATCTGCATGATTTAAAGGGATAAAAAACATGGAATTCAACCACCTCGACACACAATCTGTATTAAATCAGATGACACCCCCAGAAACATGTAAGTTGGAGTTTATGTTTGATTTAACGTTAATAAAACCGTCGTTCTTCACGATACTCAGTGCATGATCAAGTGAAAGACCTTTCTTTATATGTTAACAATATGAAAATGAAGGTAAACTTTGATAAAGTGTGGAATTGCAGATGCCCCTTAACGTAATATGTAAGAAAAACGCCACTCATATGTATTTATGTAAAGTAAACACGCGTTATTATTGTATTTTAATGTGTATGATGTCAAACCATCCAGGTACTTTTTAATCCAAAATATGACGTGTGTATGGGGGCATATGTGACGTGTTGTAGTGATTCAAGCTCAATCATGAGCTATTCCCTCTGAAATATCACAACCGGCTGGTTAAATAACGAGTATCTGACAGACGTATACATAATGTTTTTATTATGTTACTAACTGTTAGTTATTAGCTAGCTTACTAGTTTACCATCAATGGTGTGCACACTAGCATGGTGTTTTGCTGTCATCTACGGGTGTCATGGATTATTCTGACGCTCCTCCTTTCAGTGTCGACACTCTTGCAGTCCATAATGTGAAAATACTAAATGATTAAAAGGCTAACAGGATTGGTCGATCATCAAACACGTACAAATCGTCTGGTCACATCACGTGCAATGAATCTAAACCTATAGTGAATACATCATCTTGGCAAGGACGCCATAATGACCCAATATATACAACCATAGCATATTATTGAGAGTTATTTGGATGATACATTCCCTGGTAACGGCTTGCCTGTGCATAAATATCAACCATTGGGTTTGGAAACACCCTGCAATTATGCATGTGCTGATAAGCATGAATATACTGTAACATAACAGTCAGTCCATTTCTTAACTCAAATTACAGTCATTCAGAGGAGATCCTGAGAACATGGAGTGGATCATTAGGCGTTAAGATTTGGCTGATGCTTTTGTTTAGGATGCTATTAGTTAGTATTGAGGTAAAGTTGGTTTTATATTCACACATTCAGACTTTCTCCTTAATAATGTAATTTCATAAAAGTATTCTTTGCTAATTCTGAATAGGGAAATCATATTCGCAGCCGATGACTATCAAAGTTCAAGAGTGTTCAGTCAATTAAATAGTGCTAATGTTGTTTTGAAGTCATTCTTGCATGCGATTTCAGATCCAATATTCAAAGTAGAGTGGAAAACAATATAGGGACTGTTAAAATGAACGAATGTGCGAATATAAAACCAACTTTACCTCAATTTGGTTAGTTTTGTGAGATGTTGTTATTTTAAGGGGATTTCCTCAGATTGGAGGGGGTCAATTCCAGTCTTGAACTATAATTGAGGTATCTCAGATTACGTTTTTCTTTTGTGTTCATGGTTGACTGTTGTAGTATGCAACTCCTTGTAGTTATTAGAAATTAATGCGTTAATCCATCAACGCTTTGCAGTTAAGTGATCAGTTTGTTTACTAAAAGTCATTCAGAAGTAATCGGTCTTGCTCATGGTCATCTATTTGTTGCAAATGATTAGTAATGAGCCTTTCTATGAGAATCATGTGAATCGAAAATATTTTGAAACTAGATTCAAACCAGGCCCTGTTCTACAGAGATTATATTTTGTTG
This sequence comes from Danio kyathit, assembly GCA_903798195.1. NCBI lineage: Eukaryota > Metazoa > Chordata > Actinopteri > Cypriniformes > Danionidae > Danio > Danio kyathit. The sequence continues at coordinate 45,928,820 of LR812534.1, forward strand.
AACATTCCAATCTCAGCCGCAGACATTGCATGCGTTGACCATTGGCTGAACATCTGTTGCACTTTTGGAGCTTCAGAGTTATTGCTTGAGTTCTACTGGAACATGTGTGTTGTGTTTTTTAATTGTCCACCTGGAAACAAAGCTGTCATTACACCAAACTCCCTCTTTGAACTGTGGCGATGAGTACTCATTTGAATAAATAAATTCTGGATTTTCACAAGTAGTTAAAATAAATTCAAGTTTACTTTTATAATGCTTTTCAAAGCAGCTTCACTAAAGGTTCACATCATTACAGTCAAAATCAAAAAAGTTAAGGAGTTGTGTATAGGCTGGGCAGTCTATCAACATAATTAACTTTCAGGTTTACAGTATAGTGTCCTACCAAGAAATGCATATACATGTATAGTTTACATGTAATAGTAATACATGTTCAATGAAGTTGTCTTAGCTTGTCATTAAAGTTTTTGTAGGGGTTGACATCATCTCTTGATGCCTCTCTCTGGCATCATCTCTCGTCATCTGACTCCACAATCTATACACTGTAAAAAAAGCATGTTATCCCAACACAAATTGAGTTAGTTAACTTAAGAAATTTAAGTGTATTTAAGTTGTCCCCAAGAATTGTGTTGCTTCAGCTCATTTTAAATAAGTAGTTGGAAGTTTTTTGAGTGTGGGCATCCTGAAGTGGAAATTGAGAACAAATAAAAGAATTAGCATAGCTGCTCTTCATAATTTATTTGCATGATAGAAGAGAAACGTAAACAACGAACATTGATCACACACCTACCAAATCTGTAGAGACAGGACAATCAACACGAACTGGAACCACGTCTTTTTAAATGAATCCGGATTTCACCATTTCTCTCAGGTAAAAAATGTTTCTTACAAACATATTTTTGTCGCATGTTAGCAGATCACTGTAAGGTCCACAAATGTGGGTTCACACGCGAGCTGTGCTTTCATCGGCTTTCATCGGAAAACTGACAACCAATGTCTCCGAACAATTCTTCTTCTTCTTCTTCTTCTTCCACTCGTTTGAATTACAGTTGGCAACACAACGTGGTGTCTCTCTGAACACTGTAACAGGTAAACAGAGTCTTCGAAGCTGTATTATGCATATTAATGAATTTGTATCTAATTCACAATAGAGCACAGCACACTGATTGCTTCGAACCAAGTCTTTCTCATGAATTAATAAACAGCTATGCTGAAAACTCAATAACGTCACTTTGTACCGGCTGGTGCAGGCAGCCAATTTCCACGCTGGGATTTACAAAAGGATCTATTCGCCGTGACGCAGCTTCAACCTTTCTTTTCAAACCGGAAGAACGAATTTGCTCGAAACAACACAAAAACAACCAATTTTTACTTTTTTGTGAAATATATGTGTCCTAATAGGGTTTTTAGCAACGTGGAACATATGGCTGTCAACATCTCAAAAAATTGTTGACCTTTTAAAGGGTCATGAAACACCAAAACACATTTGTTTGAGCTGTTGGCAGTCATATCTGTGTCCCACGCTGCTATAAACACTATTAGGTCATATATTGCACTAAAATATGAAAATTGGTTGTTTTTGCGCTGTTTTGAGCAAATTCGTTCTTCCGGTTTGAAACTAATTTTTGAAGCTGCGTCACGGCCATGAGATACTTGCGTGTAAATCCAGCGTGGAGAGTGGCTGTCTGTACCTGCAAGTACATCGTGACGTCTCTGAGTGTGCGGCATTAACTCATGAGAAAGACTTTGTTCAAACCAATCAGCCCGCTCTATTGTGTATGCGGTGCAACTTCATTAATATGCATGATCGCTTCGGAGACTGTTTTACCTGTTACAGTGTTCAGATGACAGAGAGACGCCCCGTTGTGTTGCCAAAACAAGTGAAAAAACAAGAATTTGGAGACACGGGTCATCAGTGTTGCGTTTATTATTGTGCTGCAACAAAGGTTTTGTTTTAATTTTCCTGCTATCAAAGTGCAGCTGGACTCACGTGTGGATTACAGTGCACGCAACAGAAATGCGTTTGTGAGGAACATTTTTTACCCGAGAGCTTTTCGCATCTGGAAATGGTGAAATCCGGATTTGCCACTCGTCTCCTTTTAAAAAAAGACACGGCTCCAGTTTGATTGTCCTGTCTCTACAGATTTGGTAAGTGTGTGTGAGAGCAGGGCCCTTTGTTTTACCCAGATGGCAAAGTTATTTTGTATCGTCAGCAGTGCTCTTTCAGTTTTTAAAGACATACTATAGTCAAAATGATTTAGTTACTAAGTTTACAGTATGTTAATATCACTGCAATATTACAGTACAATATTATAGACTGAAAGATCCACTGTAAATGCTGCTCTCCAAGTCTAAACATATAAACACAATAAATCTATTCCCATCGTGCAGGATTTTTGCCGCATTTTGTGACAGGATATTCTATATACACACAGCTTTCTGACGCTACAGTACCTACCGAGTGCATCAAAGTTACCGAGAAATGCGGAGGATTTTTTTCTCACATTCGCCGTGCGATATCAAACATACCATTAAAACTCCACTCTTCCAGCAGTTCCTCACTTTCAATATCTCGTTTGTTACGGGTGACATGCAGGAAATGTTCCTGAATAAAAAGTGAAAGTGCCAAACTGCAGTTAAAGTCGACAAATTAATAATTTGGCAAGTAATTACATTACTGATGTCCATGTAAACAGTCACTGTCTTTTTCCCCTGCGTCTGCGTGCCCAAACGGAAACTCCCATATTTGCAAATCCTTCCCTCTTTCCCTCCCCCGACACTCCCACCTAAACAGAGCTGGACACGCCCACTTTCCTGACTTTTTCCAAACTAGAGGTGTGAAAACACCCTGCTGAGACAGGGGGGTTTCGTGGCCCTTAAATGTAATTACACATTATGAAGATGACATTTTTGTTATATTTGATTTTCATTTTCAATCCACCAAACTGGACTCTGAACAAAACGATCTGTGATTTGATTCTCTATATCAGGGCTATTCAGTTAGTTTGTCATGGGGGCCAGTTCATGAAAAGCATCCCAAACGAAGGGCCGGAGAGATATGACTTGCAATATGAGTGAGGACACAACTGCAAATAAGAGGCCATATGTTGTATTTTTGCTCCTTAAGACACCCACGTTGTATTTTTCTACATTAAAATGTTAATATTGTATTTTGAAACCACATAATATCAGTGCATTGTAAAATAGGCTTTTTTATTTTTTTTACGAACATTCAAATGTTGTATTTCAAAGCACAACAAAAGCAGTGCATTGCTTAAGTAGGCTTCTTCTACATTCATACTCATTCATATGTTTTGAACTGCATAACAATTATAAATGCAACGATTATAGATTTTAGTTGAACGATTATATACAGTAGTCTGAAGAATAATCATGGTTTCACGGTTACCACGTCTACTGTAAATTTAAGCTTTATATTAGGTTCATACATACATAATCATTTTAATAATATTTCGTCTAACATACCTTTTGTTTACATTGCACTGAAAGCCACGCACAGCTCTCACTGCTATGGCGTGAGATGTTTTCTACTGTCTGCGCCCGGAAAGCCGGGAGCACATTACTTCACTTGCGCGCACATATTGGCATATATTCTTACATTTGAAATAACAAACTTGCGCGCGGAAAAGACGTGAAACGGCCCGCAGCTTTAGTTAAACTAGTGTACGTGCGTATTAGCTTCGGTGTACAAGCTCGGAACTTTAAACTAGCACACAGGTGGCATTGTTCAATTGCAGCAGTTTTGTTACGTGCAACAGAAATGCAGCGTAGAGAAGCGATTAATTAACGATATAAATAATTAAACGATTAAACTTTACTATTAATTAACCGCGGCGAATTAAAGCGCAGTTAATAGTGAAATTGGCTAATCGTCGCATCCCTGATAACAATATCTGTGGATTGTATAAAAGGCCTTTTCTTCAAGCATAAACAAATGTTTTCGGCTGCTCGCACCACTCGCTTAATGTCAGGTGACCCACTCTCTGCGCAGCCTTCCACTGCAGCTCATGCTGTATTGAAAGACGCACGTCACTTCATAACTATAGCGGCCGTTTTTCGACTGAACTAAATGTATTTTTGATGTCTTGGTCACACTAATTGGAGGGCCGAAACAAATTGCCTCGGGGTTCGGCCCACAGGCCGCCAATTGAATAGCCCTGCTCTATATGTTAGTCAAGTGGCCCCTTGGACAGTCTTTTACCAGTGACAAATTCCATCAGTCTGAAGCTCTGGCTATGCAAGATGATTGTTCTAAAACGGGTACCCTTTTTGAGGCTGTAATAAAATGAATAATTAGAAGAAAAGTTGGAAGCACGGTGGCACAGTGGGTAGCTCAATCGCCTCTCAGCAAGAAGGTTGCTGGTTCAGGCCCCGGCTGGGTCAGTTGCTATTTCTGTGTGAAGTTTGCATGTTCTCCCTGTGTTCTCGTGGGTTTCCTCCGGGTGCTCCGGTTTCCCCCACAGTCCAAAGACATGCGGTACAGGTGAATTGAATAAACTAAATTGGGCGCAGTGTATGTGAGTGTGTGCAAGAGTGTGTGGGTGTTTCCCAGTGTTGGGTTGCGACTGGAAGGACATCTGCTGCGTAAAACGTTTTTAATAAGTTGGCGGTTCATTCCGCTGTGGCGACCCCTGATTAATAAAGGGACTAAGCCGAAAAGAAAATGAATGAATGAAGAAATGTTTTGATTTCTATGCTTCTTAGAGGGCCAACAGCCATGTATACACCACAATTTTTAGTAAAAGTAGTGACTGGCTTATTTAAATGTGGAATTCATTGTTGATATGACTTGATAATATGAAATATAATATGTCAAACTAAGTCATGCTCGTTTAATTTCAGAGGCATCCTTGGGGGATTTTATAATAGAAACAGGTCTGGTTAGAACACTTGATGACCTTACAGTACCTTTCAGGATTTTCTAACTGAAAGTTTTGTCCCAAAATAGTCTTGAGTTTCTTTCTCTTTTTGACCTGAACAAGATGTGGCTTTTGTGTTCGAGTGTTTTACGCTGAAGACTTCTTTCACAGTCGACTGTTACTCATTAACTTTTTTTTTTATCCTTCAGCAGAGAGCTCAGTTTGTGGCTTAAGACTGATTAATCACCTTTCATTTTGTCCCAAAGACAAAACAAGGCCTATTTCATGCTCACACACACATAGGAGCCCATTATTCCAATGTTTGAGAGAAAATACAAAGTAAATTGAAGTCCTCTGATTTTAATGGCATGCACTGAATGGGAGCTGAGGCGTTTTCAGTCTGACGAGGTCTGCTCTGTTGAGTTCTGCCCTGTCAGGACTTTCGGAGAGCATCTTCTAATCTCTCTTTTCTTTAGATCTGCATTCAGGCACGAGTGCTGCTCGGTTCCCCCGCCTTTTTGTTTTACACCCCCCAGCTGTCGGCACTGTTTGGTTCTCTATCATTATAATCTCCCTTTGCTAACCTGAGAATCGGCCTCTAGTGTGCTTGATTCATTAAGATTCATAAAACTGCTTCTCTTCATAAATATAAATGCCCCCCTGCATTCAAATATGCCATTTCGTGGTATCGTATAGGGCAGTGGTGGGCAAACTTTTAGACCCGAGGGCCACATCAAGTTTTGCAAACCAAGTGAAGGGCCACATGTCAAATCCTTTAAAAAAATAACTTTTATTTATAGTGACCGTATGCATAGAACATGTTATATCGGACAGAAACATGTCACATTAACACAAAACAAATTTTTTAATAGGTATTATTGAGTCAAATTTTCAAGTCAAATTAATTTGCACTGCTATTTATATTTACTTATTAATTATTGTAAAAAAATAAAATAATCCCTTATAAAATATAATAATATTATTAATAATAATAATGTAATAATTTTTACAGTGAAGAATAGAAAAGATATTGTTTGATAGAAAAAATCTCATATTAACACATTAAAAATAATTCTTAAAGTTTACTATTCAGTCAAATGTACAATAATCTAATTTGCACTGCTTTTAGAATATACAGATCAATCATCATAAAACTTGATGAAACCACAAATCTTTGTTAAAAGAGCTTTTTAAAATGGATTTATGCATGGAAAATATATTCTATGACAAAAATTTACACATTTAACCAGCAATTATTATATAATTTGATATAATCTTTATATCGTTATATCGTTTGGTATGCGGTGACACGCAGTTAAATATTTTGCTGAACAGATCAGCCACTTTTGACGCTCATAAACAATCATAAAGTCTTCGTGCTGCAGGAATTAGGTGTGCTGAAGCTGCAGCTGTCGTGCAGTGAGGTGTTTGTGTCTTTAATAATCTACGACAATTTGCGTTAATAAATCCATATGAAAAAGGCTTGCAGTGCTTTGCAATTTTATGTGCCACCACATAACTAGCTTTCGTTACAGACTCTTGAAAAGAGCTCTGTGTCATAAATGTCTTTTGCTGGGCTTTTAAGTTTGTGGCAAGTTTTGTAGCCTTGTTTGCCGCTTCTGCAGGTGACTGGTTGACAGCAAAATTCGAATGTTTGCTTGAAAAATGCAGACTTGGGTTGCAGTCTTTAAAAACAGCAATACTTTCTTGGCATATTAGACATACCGCTTTCTGTCCGATATTGGTGAAGAAGTATTTTGTTGTCTATTCTTCCTTAAACACACAGAGTCAGTTTTTCTTTTCTTTTTTTGCCTGATTTATTTACATTCATTAATGGTTGAGTGCATTTTAATATCCGAGAGTGTGTTCTAATTCTACTGGTTGCGCTAACTGTACCGCGTGCAATACTGCCATCAAATGGCGGTCACTTGTATTGCATCACCTCGCGGGCCGGATGAAAGTGTTCAGCGGGCCGCATATGGCCCGCGGGCCATAGTTTGCCCACCTCTGGTATAGGGTGATTTAACAGTATATGTGAGTGTATGGGTGAAGTCATGAAATAGTATTCACTGTAGGGATGGGCGATATGGCCTAAAATCCATATTGCGATATACATTGCAGCCTCTTGCGATAACGATATATATTGCGATATATAAATTATAATAGAACCATTTCAGAACAGGTTACAGAGACCCTTAGGAAAGCCAAACTGCTATTTTTTTTTTAAGAAATAAAGAAACGTTGCATGTCGTTTTGAGAACATTTATTGTGCAAAAGTAAAACTGTAATTAAACAACACAATGTTGCAGATAAATAAACTAAATGTAGTGCCTTTTAGAAAGAAAGACTTTTCTTTTAAGTCCTTGGTTCCTAAATGCCAAGTTACAGAGAACAAAAAAAAACTAGTGTCTTTTAGTTAAGGAACTTACACTGTACTGAAATTACTTCCAGTATTAAATTAGTCAAATAAAATTGTGTATTGCAGATACTTTAAATAAAAACATATTTCTAACCTGCAGCCTAAGGTAACACATTTGATTTTAAACATTTTGTTCTCCTAATGAAATTAAAACTGGTGTCTTGATCTGCTCTTTCTCTCTCTCTCCCTCACTCTCTCTCTGTCTGCTGTAGTGTTGGTGCTGCAGAGAGATTGAGACGCACCAGATAAAGTTTGCTTATAAAGTAATGCAAAAATGAATACAATTAATATCGAAAGCGAAAGCAGATTCTTGGACATGTCCGGGGAAAATGTATTGTCACCCCAAATTATGAGCTGGATCAGTCTATTTAGTCTTTGCGCTCTTCTGTATCCAGCGCGTCTCTGTGGGTCTGCATGCAGAGCTTGTGAGTCTGTGGCAGAGTGTCCTCACTTTCTCGCGAACACAGAACCGGGCCGCCCCAATAATATATCGGCCGCCCAGGTAAAATCTGTGTGGGAAGCGCTGTGTGGGAATCTGTGTGACAAGCCACGATATGCCATGCATGAGTCTCGCAAGTTGTGCGACACGTTGCCATTCGGTGCCATGCGTTGCTTAGTGCTGTTGTTGAGAGCTCAGCATGTGCTACAGTCACAATAGATTTCCAACGTAATACACCATACGTTAGTGTGAAGAGCATGTTGTTTTACAGTGGCCGACTGAATTAAGTTATCAATCGAGCTTATTATTTTTTGTCACAAATGCGAGCGAAATGGTCGCACTGTTTATTCAAGATGATGCGTTGCAGCCGGCTGCAGCTCGTTGCTCTTAATTTCGCGGGTAGATTGCGTCATCAAACATGCATTATCGCGATAGTGCAATAGAATTAGAATCTCTATCGTAGGCCAATTTTGTATCGTTTATATCGCATATCGTTTATATCGCCCATTACTAATTCACTGTTAAAGTGATGTTTTACTTTACTTTAAAAAAGTGAGTAAACCCATTGCCTTAAAAGCAACAAGTTGGCTTTATTTAAAAAAATGTAAATTCGTTGTAATTTGGAATGGTTAAGTTGACTTAACTTTTTATAATTATGCACATAATTTATTTACTTAATAATTTTAAGGCAACAGGTTACTGACTTTACTCACTTGAGGTTTACTTAACAACTATATATTTTGTGTTCAATAAGCATTATTTTGAGTTAGATGCTTAGTTGTTGTCACAAGAAATCCTTTTTAATGTGTGTCCATGTCAGCCCTGTGGAGGTTAAAGGGACTGACAGGGGCCAGTTTCTGTTGTGTAACATATCTAGTGACCCCCAACACACACACATTCATATGCACACTCCTTTCTGTCACACCCATGAAACGGTATCATTCAGATTCAAAACTCCACCATGCAATACACAGAAAATAACCCCTTATTAGCTTAACAAATAAACCATGACTTTGCAAAATATACAGTTCACTATATTATGTAGATACCATGCTATCCCATTAGTCCACTGACACATTATTTACCAATTACTTCCTTTTTCAAATGGTTGGAAATACATTTTTCTTTGCCTCATGTGGATGTCCTTAAATCAGCATGACAGCCTACAGGGAAAATGTGTTTAATTGGCATGTAACGATCAAATGATACAATTTTATAAATCCCAACCACAATCATACTGACACACACACACACGCACAAATGCACCAGTGTTAAATGAAGCACATTCAGCCTGAGGAATAGATGCAGACCGGTTCTCCACTGCATCAAATCTGGCCTAGAAAGTGTCTCTGGAGTGATTAATCCTCTTGGAAGATTTGAATGTTGTCAGACCTAGAAAATGGCAAGAAAATGTGAAGGATTTTCAAGGCCACGTACTCTAGATTATTATTGTTATTTAAATCTTTTTTCCATAATGTTGTTTCTAATTTAAATGCAGATTTCCCCCCCTTTTTTTGCATTCATAATAGGAAGGCTTTACTCATGATAATCCAATTTGCATGACCTCAAAATATTGCATGTCAAATAAGCTTTACTCAATGTATTCACCTGTTTTGCTTTCCACAATGCATACAAAAGTTTGCATTGAATTAAGAATCTGGTAAATCCTCAGTGTAGAGCTGTGGTAATCTTTTCCTCTACATAACAAATATGCTGGAGTCTCCAGTTTACAGTGCTTAGGGAAAGAGATAGCTAGTTCTGAAAAAAGAACATGAAGGGGATACAGAGAAATTTCATAATTAGGTCATAGTGTTTTTCTCAGGGGTGTGTACCTACAAAGGGCTCGAAATTAATATTTTTTTTCTTGGTAGCACCGGTGTTCCTAACTTTTAGGCGCACCAGACAAAATTTACACCCATCAAAAATTTTGAGCACCGTTACTACACGTTTTATATTAACAGATTCTACTATAAATGAACACTCTAATCACAACTAACAAATAAACAAAAATCTGCATGCGCTCAGCAGCCCTGCACGCACTGCTTGACGTGAATGAGATGAACTGAATTAACAATAATAACTGTGCTGTTCTCACGGGTGGTGTCTAATATTGCACAGATGATATTGACATATAACTTATTATTTGCATACGTCATCTTAAAAGCAATAACGGTCTTTTCATGAGCTGCAATATTAGTTTCATCTCAGTGAATGCATTTTCTTTAGCGATGGTGAACGCGGTGTCAGTCGCACGGCTGACAGCATCGTGGCGATTAAATGAAGGATTAAATAACACATCTCGTGCTTAAAATGTGTAGATTCAGTGGCAATCATGGTTACCTGAAAACTCCCACCGGCTTGACGGTGAATGGCTTTAGTCATTTTCATAGCGGACTTTAAACACTGGAAGTCTTTCATCCACTCTTCGAAAAGTGTAAATTCTGGATTGACATTCATTACATGATCACTTATCAGATGTGCCATTATTTGTAACTTTCTAAAACTAAATCTGTCAGTGTTGTTTTCATTCTCTCGTATCTAGACCTTTACATTTTCGGGGCTGTAGCTCCCTGTCATCGGAACTGTGTGATTGACAGCTGATATTAACCGATCTATTCGCGTTCTGTTCTAGCGCAGTGGGCCAATAGGAAGAGCTTGAAGGCGGGGCAGGCATTGTGGGCTTTGTTTACTGCAGCAAGTTGACATGTCAACTGTTTTAACCCATTCCTGAGCGCTGCATTTGGTGTTTGCAAAGATGCTTAATGCGTGAATGCCTCCTAATTCCGCGCATGTGGCGAACATTTTGCTGTGAAAACTGTGTTGCATGACATCAATTTTATGCACTTGACAAATCCTCCCAAATGTATTTTGAGGTGGCATAGATAAAATTTTGTGCGCATATGCGACCAAAACGGTCGCAATTATGAGCCCTGCTACACTAGTCTCACAGTTCAGTTTGGTTGCGATTATCATGCCATTGATTCGGTTCACTTCGATATCACAGTGCATTGACGATGCTTTCCATCCACAATTATATTTTTTTCTTCACAACACAAGAAAAAATTTATTAAAATGTAAACATATTACTTGTAATACAATTTTGTCCTTCAATACAAGCAGTAACATATATGAAATGTACCTTTAATTTTACCTGCTCAAAGAAAACTCTCTTTTTGAATGTTTTAAACAAAACTCAAATACATGCACAGAAGAATATTTTATATTTTTTCTAACTTTTATACGAGCATTGATAGCAAATAAATAGTAAATATTACTTTCTGAGCGTTGTTGAGCAAGTTCTTAAATGCCTTATGACTGGTCATTGTGTTCACGCGCTCAATTGAAAGGGCTGTGATTGGCTCTAAAACTGTCATCGTTGTTCACCGATGACACTGAAGAATAGACGCGGGGGAGAAAACTTACTCTACAGACACCCTCGTGTCTGGATACGTAAGTATCACTGTAACAGCCAAGAGGAGAAAAAAAGTTACGTTACAAACATGTCAGAAGTTCAAAGGTCCAAAGTGAGACAGAGAAAGAGAGAGATTGTGGTTCTGGGTTCTGCTGTACTTTTAATGTCAGTGAAAGACAAACAGTGAATTGTGCACAGCTGTCTGTTTTTAAGTAGTTGGAGCATTTTAATTACTCTTCCTCGCTTCCTTCCTTCTTAAATGACGTCAGTACGTAATAACCGATTATGGTCTGTTATTGAACCGATACCGAATTGTCCACGTCTGCATCGCGGTGCGTCAAAGAAACAATTAATTTTGACACCCCTAGTTTTTCTTGTATTGCATTCCACAGAAAACGTTTGCTTATTCTATGCAAAACATGTTTATGAAGGAAAGCAATACTATTTTTGCAATTGTATTGGAGCAAAAACTTTTTTGTTTCCCCTAGAAAATTTCCACATTCAAATGATCTTGGTTTTCTCTATAACCCTTTGCATCAAAATTACTGTAATGCTATTAACATAGCCTTTCTTAGCCAGAACAGTGAATGCAAAAAAGGTTTTGTGTTCTGCCGAGAAACGAAATATTTTGTGTTTTTTGAAAAATGTATTGCATTCCTCTGATAACTTAGCACTGCTGACACGTCTTGGAGCATTCTCACAGGAAAACAACTACCCATTAGAGATGTTGTATTCGCTCACGAAAGCACAGAGATATTATTATTTTCCCACAATATTTATTTCATAGCACACAAATATTGCTAGGGAATGCATTTGTTGGTTGAGAAAAAAATGTCCTGAGGAAAACACGTAGCATTAAAATGTAAAAATCTTTATCAATTTGTAAAAACTACTGGGGTCTAACATAATATTTTTATAATATGTATCTAAATGTATCTAAATATTATATATAAATATCTAAATAATTTTTTTATTTACATTATTTACTAGAAATGCATTAATTAATTCATTAATTGCGAGACATGCATTAATTGTTTGCGTTCATCAAGAAATGCATTGGGAAATCTACTCTACAGGACTGTGGGTATGTAATTTAGTGTGTTATATGCGTTAGTGTTGTTATATATTAAGATCAAGTACTTTTATTTGGAGACAACATTCATATTTGTCATTGACAGCAGGCCCTGTGTTTTCTGGTGGGGCCGCTAAATGCTAGGAATGTTAAACATTCCTTACTGAATGTGTGTCTTCTGTTGGCTGAGGAGAGAGAGATAGAGAGAATGACAGCAGAGAGAGCGGACGGGTAAGCAACGGTGTGACAAGATTCCAAAGCTCATGCCTGCATACAGATGGAATCACGTCAGGTCTGCTTTCCTGCGTAGCACCCAGATGGTGTAAATCACGGTCCTCAGACATGAAGTGTTTGTAGGACAGCGCGTTCCCCTTTCCCTTATATAAAAGCATCCATCCGTAACAGAATATGCCAGTGCACTCCTTCTTTAAACTCGCCATTGCCCTAAAGGCTCGCATGCTTTTTAAAGGAACATGATGGGCTGATTTGTTAAAGCTGCTTTTATTGAAATGCCAAATTTACAGTGTGGATATGACTGATTGCACGGTTTACACTGACAGGTTGTCTTGATAAATCAGAGTCTTTATGACAGCCCTAAGAAATAAAAATATCACCTTTTCCAGTTAGAAAAGGTTGAGATGTCTCCATTAATAACGTGAGTTTAGGGCAGGACAATTTGTTTATAATATGTATTTGGGAGTCTCTTTAGATGCTGATATATGAATATATTATATATGAAATGCAGATTTATTTACAAATATCTGGAAAATTTAAACTGGTCTTTTAGCCAAACCAGCAGGGAAGTGCCTGTGTGTCCACCGAAGGGTTTTTGTGCAGCAGAAACACAAGCTGAGCGTTTATTTTTTTCTGTTGTTGTCAATAGAAGCGGTGCATTTTAATACTGTGGTGTACAATTTTTGGAAAGTTTTGAGACCACTCGCTATCCAAGGACATCAGTTTGGAACATGACTACTTGTTATTAATATTTTGGCGAGGCTTTAACTTATGAAAAATGTTGATTTATTATCATTATCAGTGTTTTCTCTAGGATTTTTCCCAGCTGTGGCGGCAGGCTTTTTTTTTACACAGATCTGCCAACTATTTCAAAGACAAATGTTACACGCATTCATGTAATATGAGCATGCGAATCTCTTTGCTTGCGCGCCGATTTCCTCTTCGTGCACAAAACTTCTTGCACGCACTCAAATTTACACGCTCAAGTGCAGATGTTCTCATGCGCTCTCCAGTTAGTGCTGCTGAATTGCGATTTAGTGCGGTTTTGTGTGTTTTCTGACATTAACGTGTCCTGAAGTAAAGTGAAACGGCTATAAACTCCAGAAAGATAAGTATACTTATGGAAACTGTGTTCATCTTAACTAAAAGCTACGCCGTGTTTGCTGGCGCCCCACGCATCACCCACCTGTCAGTCAGTCAACATGTCACCTTAAAGGGTTGAACAAATAGCGCACAGCACTACTATGGTTACAGAAATGTTTGCGCTGTTATAATTCACTTACCTTTTAATATGTTTTGGTGCGATTATAACCCGCTATTAAAAAAACACAACTAAATGTTTTAAATGAGAAGCTGTAATGTAGCTGTATCGGGATGAATTTTGGCGTGGCGGCCCGCCACGTAAGAATAAATGTAGCGGAAACCTTGATTATTATATCAAGGATTTCCTAGGAATTGTAAATACAAACAAAGACTATAGACTTTGACTTTTGACTTTATTAATCCCCAAAGGGAAATTTCACGTCACGTAGAATGGCGAATGAAGCCCCACCTTCTAGTACAGAAGCCAATCAGCGATCGCTATTGACCTTATTCTTCAATGCGGAAGTGCACTCATTTTTGCGATTGTTTTAGAACTTCCGATTCAGTTGCCCATGGGAGAAATTACTAGGAATAATAAACGGCTGAAAACGGTCAAACTACTCGCTCTACAAACAAGTGTTTGCATGATTATACAGACAAAATATATTAATATAATAAGAAAACCTCAATGCTCAATACAATATTGAACCGTTCGGTACGACATCCACTGTTTTTTTTTTCAGTTTTACGTTTAAATAATCTATGTGTGTTTTATTTGTCTGCGAATTGACTGTGTGTGTCTGTAAGTCTACGAGCTGAGATGAGGAAACTTCTCCCCGCGAGTAAATATTCAATCACTATGCTCTAAAGTTAGGGGGCGCTCAACCATCATTCCACACTTTAACATGACGAGTGGCGGTGAAGTGAGGCAACAGTACGAGGAAGCGCCGGTGTCTTTCAAATGTGCGGTGTGGGGACATTTCGGTTACACGTATAGACTAATCGAACGGAAATACTTCCAACATGACTTCACATCTGCGGCGCCATTACCCAGCAATATCACTGTCTGAAGGCAGAATAGCAGAGAAGGTAATAAAGTCCTCCAAAAAACAACAATCCCTCGCTGAATCCTTCCAGCAAACAAACCCAACTGGTTCCGAAAGACACATAAAAATAACAAAGGCAGTGTTAAGTTTAATTAAGATGGTTTATTTATATTTACTGAAGTACAAATATGTTAATATGAAATGGTCAATTTATGTTTATTACTTCACATTCATGTTTATTTTCAAAATGTAGGAATTTATGTGTTGTACATGGGTTACCAGCAGCTGTGAGATTTTAGTGTTCATTTTATTTTTTATATAATACACTAGGAACAAGTGTACCTTTCTTGGCTTTTAAGTCAAATAAAGTAGTATTGCAATAAATCGTTTTTATTTTTTTCTCCTTAACCTATTACTGTTCCTATTGCCTAAGCATAGAATATCAAAAAAAACCTCTTACGTGTCAAGCCATCGGAACCGAACCGAAAGCCATGTTAAAAAACCGAGGTATGTATTGAACCGTAAGCTAACTGTATTGTTGCATCCCTAGTTTACACGGTCATAGAACAGATCCAAAAAATTGGAATTGGGTCACATTTAACTGGCAGTGTAAACGGTGTCTTAGAAAATGGTGGACTTCAAAGGTGGTGTGAAGTTCAAAAGTCAAAACACAGGAAACCTTGGAATGCAATCAGGGACTTTCCTGTTCATCACTCTTTCATCTGTTTTACTCTTTCTCTTTAAATATCTCTTGTATTGACCAACTTATGTGTCCTCATTTTAGCCCACAAGATGTGTCTGTCACTTTGGCCCTTGTGTGTGTGTGTGTTGTCAGGCTGTATTCACAATCTGTTACTTCCTGGAGAACTGAGGCTGTGAAGATTATATCATGAAGTGTGAATACAGTGACAGTCAGCTGATCTGTGCTGTAATGTCAGAGGCCGTCTGATGCAATTGAATGCCAGTGAGGTTCAGTTAGGGCTGGACAATAATTCGATATCAATATATATCGCGATAGAATTTTTTTCAATAACGATGATATGATTTTTAAACCCATTTCCGATATTTCGATATAAATTTGCATATATATAAATATATATATATTATTATTTATATAAGATCTTATACATGTATCACTTGTCACTGAATGACGTTCAGTGCTCAGCCGTCAGAAAGAGCGTGATCTGATGTCACTTGCGTGATGACGAACAACACAGACACGCTGCCAGCGCTCAGCACAGCAGGTGGTTAAGCTGCGCCACAGAAAGTTTTAGCTACAAAATGAGTGCTCTGAATACAGATGCGAATGAACAAGCTTCCACAAGTAAGAATGCAGACGAAATAGTTGATAAGAAAGGAAAGACTAATGCAGTGGTGTGGAAGTGGTTCGGCTTTTTAAGTTCCGATAAACTTAGCTTCGGTGTTCTGCAAAGTGTGCCAGAGAGTGTAGCTGACTAGCGGCGGCAACACATCAAATCTGTTTCACCATTTGAAGCAGTTCCACCCGATAAAACATACTGAGAGTCAGAGTTCAATAAAGTTAGCAACAGATTCGTATTTTCCGGATCAATAACTCATGACTGAAACATTCTTCCTACACAAATAGCACATTTTTTTCAACTGTCGCAATGTATACAACCACCTACAACCTTATTTTCCCAAAAATGAGCTTTTCTACGCGCTGGACGCATTATATTGATCTCTATGCGCAGGCGGCAAAGAGACCAATCCTTAGGGACCGTCTACAAAGAGCAAAACGCAAAAACCATCACTACAAAAGCTGTCAATAACTTCCCTCTAACTCATTATACTGCCATCAAACTCAGTTCACACATCACTGCTGTCCTGCTGGTTAGACTACAACACTTATTTTTCTAAAAAACTATTTTGCATATTTTTTATGAATTTTTCTGAGAGCTTTATTTATTTGATAGTTTATTTCACATTTCTTGTTTGTATAGGCTAAATACAAATAAAAAGTGAACAAATTTTTTTGTACTGTTTTTATTTAAAAATTTTTTTATAAGAGTCTGGAGGTTTTATCGACTTTGCAAATTCACTTTGCAGACATTTGTAGGTACAGACATCCATTGTGTGCGTTCTTGGTAGTTTTTCCTTTCTTTTTAATATTGTCCATATCGATATCGGAATTATACCGTATCGACCGAAATAAAAAAACATATATCGTGATATAAATTTTTGCCATATCGTCCAGCCCTAGGTTCAGTTGCGTTTTTAATTATTTGATTTCTCACCTCCGTATATAGGTTCAATATAATACTTTTTTTAGTGATAAGTACATCTTACAATTTGTAAATAAATATTGACTGTTCAATGATTTGATCAAACATGTAAAGGCCTTGTGTTTTTCATTTGGAATTCCCCATGTGATGGTTCAGCTCTCAGCTTGCAGATCTCCTTCTTGGCTCTGGTTTCCTCATGCACTCTGCTGTAGTGTGAGTGAGTTCACAGCGCATGAAAGTGTTTTAGCGCTGAGCTCGGTGTACATGTGGATCCCATAATTAGGCTTCTGCTGCAAGAATGACTGTCAGATCGTTGGGTGGTGCCGGAAACCAAAACTCTGAATTCAGACCAGTCTCCTACTCTTTTGAACCTGTTAAAGTTTCCTTTCAGATGTATTTTCCACCAAATTCATGCTGGTTTCTCATGTTGAAGTATCTGTTTGGTATGACAGAAGTGTTTGAATTGTTAACACACTGCTCTAGTCTTTGAGGATGACTGACTGTGTGCATGATGACCGCACAGGAAGTTATGAATGGCATCTCTCTCTGCATGTCAGCTTTGGCCTTCAGCCGAGTGAAGGATTGCCACATATGGCCTTGTCACTTCCTATGAGGAGCGTCCTTTGGAGAAAAACATGCCGGGGAATTGTGGTTGCATACCCAGGGGAACTTCTGCTGGGTTTAAACCACACGGTGTAAGCTTTATCCCATTGTGTCTTTTGAAGAGCAAAACTGGTATTTAGGAATGAAAGTGGTCTCTTGTGTATGTCGCTGTCATCATAGCACAACAGGAATGAATTGTTTACGGTCGCCAAGCAATGCCACAAACTGCCTTCTTAATGTAGACTTGTTTCTTAGAATTATTTGAACTCTTATGTGCTTTGAGCATCTTTTATATAGATTTGATTTATTTTTGAATGCATCCCTTATTTAAATGTCATGAGAAAGTAGCTTTTTTATGACTTTTTTAAATGTATTTGATTCATAAGATTTCCCAAATAGATTACATCAATAAACTCAATACCTGGAGGGCCGCAGCTCTGCATAGTTTAGCTTCAACCAGCTCCAACTTACATCTGCTTAATAGTAGTTTTGAACACCTCGCATCAGTTGTGTTTGATTAGTGTTTGTCGCAAAACTGTGCAGAGCTGCGGCCCTTCAGGAATCAAGTTTGAGACCTATGGATTACATCATGTTTTTTGATGTTAATAGTTACATACATTTATTATACAAAGTGCTTTGAATTTTTACTTTTACGGGCATATGTTTAAGTTTATATATTTATGTAGGATTACAGGTAAATTCTTAATAATAAATAATTATAAGTTTTCATAATGTTATTAAATAAATTAGACCCTCCTGTGAAATTTTATTTATTTTCTAAATATTTCCCAAGTGCTGTTTCAAAGGAGAGAAGATTTTTTTTTTCTTTTTAAAATATTTTTTAACTTAAGAGTTTTATAACTAATTACATATAACTTATTTGTTTTGTCTTTGCCATGAAGACGGTACATAATATACAAAATACACAATAACACTCAAACATATCTACAATGATAAGGAATATGGTTACTTATGTTGGCATCAATACCACACCAAGAAAGGATGGACTTTGAAGGAATAAACAATTTGAGGAAAGCTCCGTTGTAGTTCGACCCACACATGCGCGAGGCAGGCAGTTCTGTACAATTACGTAATCTGTCGGCTTAAAGATATCACCTAATTTTAATATCAGACCGATAACGATAAAATTAAAAATAGCATTTATCGACTGATAACGATATGGCTGCCGATATATCGTGCATCCTTAATTTTGAGTCATTGAGGATGCAGTGACACGCAGTCAAATATTTTGCCGAACAGATCCACAGCTTTTGACACTCATAAATTATCATAAAAGTTCTCTGGCACACCTCTTCCAACCGGGCCAGGGCCAGCCAACTGAACCGGGCCCGATTCGGAGCAAACACGCTTGCCAAACAAACCAGGAAACAGTTCGGATAGCCTAGTGTGAGTACGCCCTAAGTTAAGGTTAACTAGAAAAGTTAGTTTAATCAGGTGAGTCAATGAACAACAGTTGTTTGTTCTGTAGCCAATTGGCAAAAAAAATCTTAAGGCGGCTAATGATATTAACCTGAAAAATGATTTTTAAAAATTATGAAAAAACTGCTTTTATTCCAGCCAAACAAAAGAAATAAGAAATTATTGGAAATGCTTTGAAAATTGTCTTGCTCAATTTTAATTTAATTTAAAATAATATTAAATACAAAAATACATGATTAATATGTATGTAATGCGTGTGTGTGTGTGTGTGTGTGTGTGTGTGTGTGTTATAAATAGATTTGTTTGTATTGAATTAGCCTAATTTAATTTTAATGTTAATTTAACATATATATATATATATATATATATATATATATATATATATATATATATATATATATATATATATATATATATATATATATATATATATAATTTCAATCTGTATATCTATATTGAAATGAAAAGGTTAATTTCAGTAACTGTATCAAAAATTCATATTTTTAAAGTTATAAATTAGGGCTGAACACTATATTGTTTGAGTATCGACATTGCAATGTTTGTATCTGCAATAGTCACAGATTATATTTTTTACTAAAGATTAATATTTTGCTATTTTCGTAATTATTTATACAATAATGACCGTGTAGGCATGGGATGATAACCGTTTTCAAGGTTTACTGCGGTTTGGAAAAGTCAAGGTTTTCTGTTTTTTGTTTATTTATTCTGTTTATTTTCTGTTATACCGTTCCTACGGTATATGTAAGATTGTTTTTGTTTTTGTTTTTTAGAACAATAGTATCTCCAGCAGAAAATGTTACCCACAGATGCCGGTTTAAATGGTAAATAAATCTTTTTTACCCAGACATTTTAAAAAAATATTAGAGGTGAGAACCTACATTGGTCTCACGGTTCGGTTCGGTTACGATTATCATGCCATTGATTCGGTTCAATTCGATATCTCGGTTCATCACAGTGTATTGACGATTCTTTCCATACACAGTTTTATATTTTCTTCACAGCACAGCAATTCTTGTATTAAAATGTATTATTTATATACTATTTGTAAAACAATTTTGTCCTTTAATACAAACAGTCAGAGATATATACTGTACCTTTAAACAACACGAGCATTTATAGCAAATAAACAAAAATAAATATCCCGCTCGCTTTCTGAGCCTTGTCTACCAAGTTCTTTCTTACACCCCTTTGATTGGTCACGCGCTCAACAGAAAGGGCTGTCGCTCTTGACAGATGCACTCATGGGCCACAGTGAGGGAGAGAGAAATGGAGATTACTTTCATTCTCTCAATCTCAGTGAAATAGGGGCTTCTGCTGTAAGTGACAGTGAAAGACTGTCCAGCAAACACACACACAGTGAAATTGTGCAGAGTTTCTGCGTTTTTAAGTAGTTGGAGCATTGTAAATACTCACTCTCGCCTCCCTCGCCATAGTAAGCTACGGCGACATAGCGCATATGAGATAAATGACGTCAGTACATAATAACCGGTTATGATTATTACTGAACCGATACCGAATTGTCCGCGTCTGCATCGCGGTGCACCGAAGAAACAATTAATTTTGACACCCCTAAAGAATATATTTTAAAGCAGTAATCACAATACCGTGAAACCGTGATATTTTTATCCAAGGTTATCATACTGTCAGAATCTTACACCGGCCCATGCCTACAACCACGTTATTTTACATTAGATTTCTGTATTTCTGTATGTAAAACTGTTAGACTCCCCAAAAAACCATAAAGCACTGTTTATTTATTTATTTTTGCTTGTATTTTATAATAATTTATGCAGATGCACTTCATAGAAAAAGACTTGATCATCCCAGTTGATCTAAATGAATCAAATCTTTCCAAATAGAGCTGTTTAAATCATCTAGTAAATCCGTATTCATATGATAATATGTATCACAGCAAAACAAAATTTCGCAGTGTCAGATTTTTCCAATATCGAGCAGCCCTAATATAAATTGTACACATTGTTAGTTCCCTGTAACAACAGAAATCCATTCATCTAAAAAACAAATAACACACAATGCAATCCTTAACTACTGCTGAAGCTCCCTCAGACACTCCCTCACACAAAAACACACACAGAAAAACAAGTTTGAGCTCCAGTGTGAGCCATTCAAAAGCCATGTCCAAAAGAAAAAAATGAATTCAAGTGTATTGTGTATTCCTCTATCATGCAGTGACCACTCGATCACTCTCAGTCTCAAATCTAAGAATAAAGTAAACCTGTTTAGTCTTGTATCACATTTTTGCAAATGCAGATGACCAGAACTTTGGAGCAGCATTACAGTTGACTGCCAGTCTGTCTGTTGGCTCTGTCCCAGCAGCTGGTGTTTACTCTGGGCTTCCAGCGAGTCTGTTCCTCTCTCACTCCCCCAGAAGAGGAGCCCTGCCTGCCTGCTTACATCATCCATCCGGGGTGAAGGGCGAGGGGCCGGGGGGGCTGAGGATGAGGTCATTCATTAGGCCTCAAATGAGATGCAGATCCTTTCTCATTCAGCCTCCCGGTTCTTCTGTTCTCCCCCAGCCCCCCGCTCACCTCTTCCCATCTTTGATTCAATGGTCGCTTGCCTGCTTCTACTTCCGGCTCCCTGTTTGTCTCATTTCCATATTCGAAAAAAAAGAGCATTGCTCAAGCTCTCAGCCTGCAGGATCAATGCGTCCTTTTTTTTGGCGAGACTTCATTTCACTGGATCCCTGTGCTTTTAGGGCAAGCAGACTAGAATGTTGTCCTTGAAAAAGAGTGAGAGAATGGGCTTTTATTTGAGATATGTGAACTTTTATTTATTATTTCTATTACACGTTTTAACTTTAAAATTAATTTTTTAAAATACATTTTCAGAGTAAACTTTATATGAAAAAACTTTCGAATGTATTGTTTTATAATGTATTTTATTATTTTATTTTCACTTTCACAAGATGCAGTAGGTGATTGTCTTCAGAAACATTTTTTATTGTGCTGGTTGGAAGTCTCTTCACATTCCAATTAGGGTTGGGCCGATTGACCAATTTGGCATTGTACAATATCTAATGTGAAACATCGCGATGGACGATGGCATCGTCGATGTAGGCGATGGTGGGGAGTGGAGGTTGTTAAATATCAATTAATTCATAACGAATTAATTAATTGTAGTCTACTGTTTTCACTACCTGACCCACATGGTCTTTGCTTTACCCATAACCAACCCATAAATAAATAAAGTTACACACAAATTACCACCTGTCAGTCACTTTTTTTCCCCGCGGGACTCTGTTATGAATAGGCGGGTTATTCTCACGAAACCATTAAAACAACGTGGCACTTATGATTTTAAATATAAAACTTAGTAATTTGTTAATACAAAAAACATTATAATAAAGACAACGCTGTACTCTACAAAGCACAATGTGTAATTTCAACATAATTTATTTATTTTTAATCATTTTACTGCATTTTGTACTGAAATTCTCATTACCGAAACGTGTCCATGTATGTTTGAATGCATGTTATGTTGTGATTTTAACAAATTAGCATAAAAATTTTAGAATAAAAACAGCTGAATTGTTCTAATTGATTATCTTACATGACAGAACAAATAATTTACAAAATATTTATGTATAATGATAATGAGAAAAAACTGAAAAACGATGTGTCCATGACGGATGTTCTCATCCTCCGCAACCATTTTAAAGTACTGTTTAAACACACACAAAGAGTTTAAATAAAGTT
Source organism: Danio kyathit (assembly GCA_903798195.1). NCBI lineage: Eukaryota > Metazoa > Chordata > Actinopteri > Cypriniformes > Danionidae > Danio > Danio kyathit. Next base: position 45,951,428 of record LR812534.1, read on the forward strand.
TAATTTTGTATAAAGGAGCACATGGGCCAGTTGTTTCAAGATGGCTGCCAGGAAAGAAGATCTTTTATATTTCTCCAGTTTAATGTTAAATTTTCTCCAGTCAAAATGGTTAAACGACTTTTTGATTATCATTACCGAAACAGGTAGTTTTCTACATTTACATCATTGTTAGATTTACAAATTTTTATGAAAACAAACTTTTTTTAAAGTCTTAATTATATGCACTGAGAATTTTTTTTCTAAATCATCATGGCTTCTCTATTATTTGCAAAACATATTGAGGCACCTCATTCTCCGCAACTCTTTTCTCATATACCGCAACCATTTAAGGACAGTTGCGGTAGAGAGAACATCTGTTTCAGTAATGAGAATTTAAGTAAATTGCATACTAGATTCAAATAACTCTTTTGAATTTAAGGTTAATCTAAAAATGTACTATCTGTTTATATTTTGCTTTGATTTGTTTCATTTTAGACAGTCAGCAAGTGAAAAAAAGAAAATCTTTAGCAAAAGCTAGGTTGGGAAAAATGGTACAGAAACCCAGGACTACTTGAGGAGTACAGAAAGAAGGAAAGAGAGCGGTTAGATTTGGAGATGGTATAGCAGGTGTAATTACTAAAAACACTTTACAGTGTTTGGAAATGTAGCCATTTAAGTTAATAATTTAGTTTTAATCTGCACACACATTGTACAAATGTACACACACGCACAGAGTGAGAGAAAATAACCATTAAGTCAATTATGAACATTTAGAAAATATTTTGTTTGCAAAAATACAAATTCACCATGATTCTAAAAAAAGTGCATGAGTGTAAAGGGGTGACACTAAGTGGGAAACACAAACACACTGCATCGTACAAAATGTTAAGCCTTTTGTGTAGTCTCTTTATAGCCATATGTAGTTTTTACAGTAATCAAAATACCAAAATTGACCTTCAAATCACTTTGTCAAACAACAAATATCAAAACCTTGTTAGAAAGAATTATTTTAGCTTGTCTAGAAAGGAATTCACAAGCAGCATTGTAGCGATATACTAGAACCTAGTGTTTACACTATGTCATTGCATGTATTTTTAATGGCCAGAGGGTGCTAATCTGCCTTTTGTTTTTGTTTTTAAATGACAGTCTCTATTTTACCTGGAAATACTAAGTGTATCTGTCTGTGGACTGCAAGACAGGGGCGTAACATGAAGGTGTGTAACTTGTAGTAAATTAGAGAGGCGTAACCTGAAGTTATGGAGATCCCATTGAACCATGTGAGATGTCACAACGAGATGTTGTTGGCAAGATGGCGGAAATACTTACAAGAGAACATTTTCACCAAATGTTTTCATGAGTTTTCTCCAAATTTATCCACAACCAATATATTTTTATATTCATTCATTTAGCAACTTGCTGATTTTTTGAGCATATCAAGTATGAAAGCCTCTGCAGCTGTACATTATTAACATGATGGTTGGGTTTAGGGTTGTTGTATGTAGGCGTTAATACATGCGATGGTTGGGTTTAGGTGTGGAGTAGGTGTACACTCTCAGAAATAAAGGTATGCGAGCTGTCACTGGGGTGATACCTTTTCAAAAGGTACTAATTTGTACTTAAAGGGTCCATATTGGTACCTCAAAAGTATATATTAGTCAGTGGCGGCTGGTCAATAGAGGGCGCTGGGGCGCCCCCTTCAAGTTAGCCCCTTTTAATATGTTAATATTTATTATCACAAATATTAACAAATAAATTGATTTAATTATAACATTCTAACATTTATTGTAGTCATAATAACATTTATTGAAAAAAATGTATGAACAATATTTTTTCATATGTGTGCGGGGCGCCGGACTAATGATAGTCTGTAGGTACACAAACTTTTTCAATGCACGTGATATGACGATAAGCTCTAATTGGCCGGTTTTAAATTGTCTTTGGGGCGCAGTGCTCTGCGTCCCGAACCCTCCCATTTTTGTTGTTAGAACGAATCATATTTGTTTTTATATGATTGGCCTTATGTGATTGGACCATTCTCACCAAAGAGCTTAGAATGCAATTTCTCGAGATGAAGGAAAATTCTGTTGTATCTTTGCAAAGATATCCGTTCACAAGGCGTTTGGATGAAGATAAAAAAAAAAAAATCAAGAAGCTTGGACCAGATCGACCTTCCTTGCAAATTCACCAGTAGTCAAGTGATGGCGAGCGCGCGTATATTCGGGGCTTTTCCAGCACTTGTTATGACAAACGGAGTTGGCTGGCAGGTTGTGATGTAAGTCATGCCTTTTACTATTTCCGTGTTTGCTGTTTCAAACAGCATGACGCAAGAGAGGCTGAATGCATTGGCCATGCTGTCAATAGAGAAGAGACTGGTGACTGAGATGACTGACGTCAACCAAAAGGTCATTGAGAAATTTTCAAGCCAGAAAAAAAGGAGAGCAAAATTTATTTTCAAGTAGTGCTACTGGCCAGTGATTAGGCAACATTTGTGTGTGTGTGTGTGAGTGTTTACTGATTATCTGGATTACTTCATTACTGATAATAAACCCAAATTGAACTAAAATGAACTGATTTGTGATGCATTTATTGTATGCTTTAGTCATATTTTAGTTTTTTGATACATCACCTGAAAAATGGCTTTTACACTCTTACTTTACCAACAGTTAGATTTTTTTCTGGTGTTTGGCCCACCCCCCACAGTTTTTAACACCAGCCGCCACTGATATTAGTACCTAAAAATTTTAAGAGGTACACTTTTGTACATTTTAGGTACTAATATGTACCCTTAAGGACCATTAATATGGACCATTTAGGTACAAATCTGTACCTTTAGAAAAGGTACCACCCCAGTGACAGTTTGCGCACCTTTATTTCTGAGAGTGTAGATGTTAATAATTGATGGGTACATCGCCATCTTGCCAACAACATAGTTTGACATGTGGGTCTCCATAACTTTAAGTTACGCCTCTGCTACAAGTTACGCCCCCTTCATGTTATGCCCCTGTCTTGCAGTCCCCAGACAGACCCTACTCGGAAATACAGCACTAATTTAAACATAATTTTAAAAAAATTACAAAAATTCCATTGTTTTCGATGGGGAAATGCATGTTAATTAATGAATAAATAAAGACCATCAAACCTCTGAAAATTCAAAATAATATAAATATTATATACATTTGATTAAATGTAGCTAAAAACAACAACAGTGGGTACTTTACTGTTGTTCATCCTTTTTTGACCAGCTAAGACCACAAGTTTGATTCCCAAATAAATACCAACCTGTACTAGAGACCACACAATCTAGCAGGGATGATGATTAATTTCAGCTTATCCAAGCAAATGGAAATTATTCTTTAAAATGAAATTTTTGTTTTTAAAGCACTAAAAATAAAACAGATTTGAAATTCAATGTTGATTTTTCTAAATCTCATACATAGTATACTTCAAATCAATGTTGAAATAATTACCTTATATTCTGCAACCTATTTATCATTACCGCAACCAATGTTCATTGAGTGTTATTATTATTATAATTTTTTTTATTGTTTGCTTTTCAATGCATGTGCATAATCTACAAATTATGTCCTTTCAGGTTAGCCAGATCATTTTGAAAATGCATCAGGTTTTATCAAAATATATTAAAAAAAGGGTTGTCAGTTGTGTAGGGTGTTTCGGTAATGAGAAAAACAATAAAAATAAAAAAAACCTGTTAATTTAAAAATGAATGTTATTTCAAAATCTCAAGTAACTGTACATGACTGTTAATAATCCCTTTTTAAAAAATGTCAATGTGAATTCGCTTTTTTAACAGAGTTGATTTTTCAGACTGTTGCGGTAATGAGATTTTTCATTACTTATTTTGGAAATTATGCTCAAAAAGGTACTAAATGATATGTATATATTTTTGAATTAATGTTGACAAATGCTCCAGACTTTGTTTCAAATATCTGCAAAAACAAAAAGTTAATTTGAAAAAGTTTTAAAAATTCGGTTTGAAAAATTTTAAACTAAGTTTTCGTGAGAATCACCCAGGCAGTCATCGGTATCCTTATAATGGCTTTATCCCACAGCTGGTGGAGGAGACGAGTTTGTTTGGAGTTCAATTTGTATTGTGATTGATGATAACTTCCTTATTTTATTATTATTATGAGGAAATAATAACAAGTAAAGATGCTAGGGCTCGACCGTTTTGCTTGCATATGCGGCCGAAATTTTGTGCAACCTAAAAATATATTTGAAAGCATTTTTGCGAGTGCGTACATTTTCACTGTTTTCACTGCGGTATCCTCACCGCGTGCGCGGATTTAGGAGACATTTATGCAGAATGCATCTTTGCACCTAAAAACGCCAAACGCAGCGCTCAGGAAGAGATTAAAACTGTTGTCATGTGAACTTGCTGAAGTAAAAAAGCCCGCAATGCTTGCCCCACCTTTGTGCTCTTCTTATTGGCCCACTGCTCTAGAACTGAACGCGAATGGATTGGTTAATATCAGCTGTCAATCACTCAGTCAATGCCTTCTGCCTTCAGATGACAGAAGCTACAACCGCGAAAATGTGAAGCGCTGAAGATGAGAGAATGAAAATAGCACTGACAGATTTTGTTTTAGAAACCACCTAAAATTACTAATAATGGCACATCTTATTAGTGATCATGTGCTGAATGTTAATCCACCATTTACACTTTTCCAAGAGTGGATAAAAGACTTCCAGTGGCTTCAAGTCCGCTATGATAATAACTAAAGCCGTTCACTGTAAAGTCTGTGGGACGGGGTTTGCTCGAACAGCGTTTGCCACTAAATCTACACATTTTAAGCACGAGAGGCACTGTATAATCCTTCATTTAATCCTCACGATGCTGTCAGCCGTGCAAGCTATATGTACAATTTAACACAGCTCATGAAAAGACCGTTATTGCTATTAAGATGACATGCAAATAATAAGTTATATATCAATATAAATGTGGGGCAGGACGATGAATCGTGATGCCGGCTCAGCATCGTAAAGTTTGTCGGCCATCGGCGATGGACGATGGCATCATCTATGGGCCCAACCCTAATTCCAAAAGTAATGATTAAAGTAAATGATCTAAATGTATTTTTACGTATTTTATATTCCGTGTAAGGCATAAAACAAAAAAAATGTTCATCCAATTAAAATAGTGTCGGGCTGACATCTCCCATAATTCTGATACGTAGCTCAAACTGTCTGTCAGCAAATGCAGATTTGAGCTACTGCGCACCTGTTTTTATGTAGCTCTGCCGTTTGTGCATACACGTGCTGCGCGTTAACAAGAGGGAGAGAGAGAGCTCCCTCTAAAAACATGAGGGAGGTAAAAACATGCTGAATCAAAACTTTAAAAAAAATCCTGAATCAATATTGGAGTTACTTTTGCACGCTGGAGAAAGGACGACACCATGGCTGAAGTATTTCTTTTTGGCAGGTAATGTTCTGTTTTAAAACTATTTTTGTCACGCAGAGCTGATGTAGATTGGGTTGTTATGAATGGGTTATATGCACAGAAGTGTTGTTCAGCCACTGAAATCTTCCAGTGAAAGATTGATGTGACTATTTTCAGTTTCATAAGGTCCTTTTACAGCATCGATAATGTAGATTTTTATTTAGTTTAACAGAAGTAAATAGCGCTATGCCGCCTAGCCTGCTTTACTGAGCTGAAGATGGTTTTATATTCACATTGGTTAATTTTTGAACAATGATAACCTGTGACACGTTCCCTATATTGTTTACCGCTACTCTGAATATTCGGTCAGAAATAGCATGTAAGTATGGCTTAGAAATGAGTGTAATAATGAGTGTGATTCCTGCACGTCGCCGGCCAAGCTTTACCTTTAGCTCAACACATGAGAGAGGGTTCTGCTGTCATCTTTAAGGTACGCGCGCTCGTGTTTTCAGGAGGCGTGGCTTTGGACGGCAGGGGAGGGACGGTGTTCCTGAGATTTATGCTAACAGGCTAGCATTGTGGCAGATCACCTACTGCACCTTTAAATAGATGAATTCATAGCATATTACTAATCAAAAATATAAACATCATAAACAATAACTAATTAAATCTCTAATATTAATCTCTTTAAAGGTGCAGTAGGTGATTGTCTTCAGAAACTTTTTTTGTTTTGCTTGTTGAAAGTCTCTTCACATTCCAATAGTAATGTTTAAAGTAAATGTGTTTATATGTATTTTTATATTCTGGTAAGGCATAAGACAAATGTTCATCCAATTAAATATTGTCGGGCAGATAATTCCCATAATTCCGATAAGTAGCCCAAACTGTCGGTCAGCAAATGTAGATTTGAACAACTGCGCACCTGTTCACGCAGTTCCGCCGATACGTGTTCACGCGGGCCGCGATCATGTGGACACGAGTGACAGCGCTAAAAACAAATGCTGAATCAAAACTTTTTAAAATCCTGAATCAATATTGCAGTTAGTTTTGCATGCTGGAGAAAACGACACCGTGGCTGAAGTAATTCTTTTAGACAGGTAATGTTCTGTTTTAAAACTCTTTTAGTCACACAAGGCTGATGTAGATTGTGTTGTTTTACGAATGGGTTATATGCACGGAAGTGTTGTTCAGCCACTGAAATCTTCCAGTGAAAGATTGATGTGACAATTTTCAGTTTCATAAGGGAGCTGTTACAGCATTGATAATGCAGATTTTTATTTAATTTAACAACAAAACAGAAGTAAATAGCGCTATTCCACCTAGCCTGTTTTATAATTTGAGGTTTTATATTCACATTGGTTCATTTTTGAACAAAGACAACCTGTGATTCGCTCCCTATATTGTTTAGCATGCTATTTTGAATATTTGGTCACATACAGTAGTCACTTTAGGATAACGCGTGTGCAAGAGTGAGACTGATGAGTGAGACTGATAAAAGGGTGATGACAAGTTTTGCTTGCTAACTACATAACTGAAAACGTGCTAGATATAATGCAGTTTTTTGTTCAGAATTGTAGTATTATAAAGTACTATAAAGTTTTCTAACTGGTGAATAACATGATCTAGTGGGCCTCTGTCATCTTTAATGTGCATGTTAGGAGGAGTGGCTTTGGACGACAGGGGAGGGATTGTATTTGAAAGATATTATGCTAACTGGTTAGCATTTAGGCAGATCACCTACTGCATCTTGTTTTTTTTTACATTTTTATTTGGTATTTAAAAGTGTTTTATGTATAAGCTGTATTTATTTCTTGGTTTTTTTAAGGAAATTTTTTTTCATTTGAAATTTTATAAGGTTCCTTCTACAGCATCTTTTGATGTTGTAATGTAATTAAAATACAAGTCAGTTAAATCGACTTAAGCATTCATTTAGTTGTTCAAGTGTAAAACGAGATGAAACTCGCAGAAACTCCATTAAAAAATACTGGGATAAAATAAATTTTCATGTTTTAAAGACATAACAGGGAAATTTGAATGTAATGCAGTGCTTCTAGTCCGGTTTGAAACCCACTTTATTTCATTTATTTATCAGGCAGTGAAGATCACTGATTTTTCAAGATTTTCAAGATTTTAACGTGGCGATTTTGTAATGGAAAGACAGTTCACCGGAAGCACTTGGGCTGACAGACAGAAAATGAAAAATCTGTGTGCACAAACCCCATTGTTTGTTATTTTTTCTTTAAATTTGTATATATTTATTAAACTATTTCATTTCGTTCTCTTTCTCCATTTGCATATATCAGTTATTTGTTTGGATTGACAGCCTTGTGCATTTGCTATAGTGCCAGTCTATATTTAGACATTATAATGAGTTGCAAACAAATGCATAATGCAACAGAAATCAGCAGTCACATTACAGGTTTTTCCCATTCTTATTTTGGGATCTTCTAGTTGAAATTTCAACCTTTCGTGCACGCGACCCAGATCTCTTCTCAATGTGTTTTTACTATTTCATGTCTGGTGGTAATGGTATTTTTAGCTCGACGTGAATAATGCAATGCATGGCAGCCTTTATTCTCGTTTCTCCCTGGGTAGCATGCAAGGCCAGGACTGAGAAGAAAAGCTATGCCAGGCTAGGTCAGAAAAAGTCAAATATGGCCTCAAACACATCTGAGAAATTGAGCTGACGTTTCAAACTTAAATCTCTAAATATTATCTCTGTAAAACTTTGAAACTCTGAAATTGGTTGCTATACTCTTAGCCTTGTCACAATAATCAATATATTGACTTATCGCACAACACATGGACATGACCTCAATCATTTTTGGTGATGCAATATACTGTACACTCACCAACTACTTTATAAGGTACACCTTACTAGTACAGGATTGGACCCTCTTTTTCCTTCAGAACTGCTTTAATCCTTCATGGCATAGATTCAACAAGGTACTGGAAATATTCCTCAGAGATTGTGGTCTATATTGACATGATAGCATCACACAGTTGCTGCAGATTTGTCGGCTGCACATTCATGATACGAATCTCCTGTTTCACCACATCCCAAAGGTGCTCTATTGGACTGAGATCTGGTGACTGTGGAGGCCATTTGAGTACAGTTCTTGTCATGTTCAAGAAAGAAGCCATCAGAAGATGGGTACACTGTGGTCATAAAGTGATGGACCTGATCAGCAACAATACTCAGGTAGGCTGTGGCGTTGACACGATGCTCAATTAGTAATAATGGGCCCAAAGTGTGCCAAGAAAATATCCCCCACACCATTACACCACCACCACCAGCCTGAACTGTTGATATAAGGCAGGATGGATCCATGCTTTCATGGCGTTGACGCCAAATTCTGACCCTTCCATCCTAATGTCACAGCAGAAATCGAGACTCATCAGACCAGGCAACGTTTTTCCAATCTTCTATTGTCCAATTTTGGTGAGCCTGTGGAATTGTAGCCTCAGTTTCCTGTTCTTAGCTGACAGGAGTGGCACTTCCGCTGCTGTAGCCCATCCACCTCAAGGTTGGATGTGTTGTGCGTTCAGAGATGCTCTTCTGCATACCTCTGTTGTAACGAGTGGTTATTTGAGTTACTGTTGCCTTTCTATCAGCTCGATCCAGTCTGGCCATTCTCCTCTGACCTCTGGCATCAACAAGGAATTTGCACCCACAGAACTGCTGCTCACTGGATATTTTCTCTATTTCAGACCATTCACTGTAAACCCTAGAGATGGTTGTGCGTGAAAATCTCAGTAGATCAGCAGTTTCTGACATACTCAGACCAGCCCATCTGGCACCAACCACCACGTTCAAAATCACCTAAATCACCTTTCTTCCCCATTCCGATGCTCAGTTTGAACTGCAGCAGATCATCTTGACCTTGTCTACATGCCTAAATGTATTGAGTCGCTGCCATGTGATGGGATGATTAGAAATTTGCATTAACGAGCAGTTGGACAGCAGTTTATTAGGTGTACCTAATAAAGTGGCCGGTGTGTGTATATCGCCCATACATACAAACCAATTCTAGCAACATTTTAGCTGCTTGTGCAACATCTCTATCTTTATTGGGTGTGTCAGTGTCAGTATGGTTAAAAAAACATTATAGTATTTACTATAAATTGCTTCAGTATATTTTCATATGGGTGTCTGTCAACTGAAAATACATCTGGTAGCAGATATCGCAGCCTCTGTAATTATTTATTTAGGATATGCGATTCCAATGCCTAATTGTTACATTTTTAAAATCACTATAATTAAAGTAAATATTCTTAAGAATAAAATATTATGTGTTCTTTGAAAGTTGCATTGTGATGATAATATATTGTCATTTTGGCATTGTATAATGAGTGGCTTAAAATGGTCTTAAAATTACAATAATTTCTTTTGTCGCTATATATTTTGGTGCAATATATCGTACAACAAAAATAGATATTGTGACAGGCCTATATACTGTTCTATTCTCTCTCTCGGATAAAACAGGCCACCACTGCACTACTTTTTTTTTGGTCAGAATAACTCTTCCGCCTCATGGCAACTGAATAGACATGTTGCGGTGGAGAAAACACAGCCGTCCCTCTGAATAAAAGCAGGATGTTTTCATATTTGCTCAACCAAGCTGATGTACTTAGTATAGGGTTAGCTGATGTGATGAATGGTCATGATAAATTTGTGTTGTGTTTTGCTGATGGTGTGAGTTTATACAACAGCATTTAGTTTTTCTTATTTGACCTTCCTTTAAGTTTTATGAAGATATTAGATGACCCCAGTAAGAGGTTATAAAAATCAGTCGTTTTATGATGTTTCTAACCAAACCTCAGTAGCAAGAATCACATTTATAGATGGCAACATTGAATAATATCAGTGAACCAAACTGCTTGAATTTATAGATTGAGTCAGAGCTTTGATCCAGTGAGTAGTTTTTGTTTTGTTTACGTCTGAAAGCTCTATTCAGCTTATATTAGTACTTTATATATTTGCTAGGGGTGTAACGATACTACAAACCGAACCGAAATATCGCGATACACCAACCACGATACGTATCGCGAAACTCTCGTGGCGGACCGCGATACTGTCACGCCCCCTGCTGCCCACTGTTAAGGTTGACGTCACTTGTCTCTAATTGAACCAAAACATCTTTATTTTATCACATTTGATTAAAGTGTATCAGTAATGATGAGCTTTTGTTCTAAATATTATATTCTAATGTTTTAGAATTTAGAATAGTATTTTCCAAGTGCATGTCATGTCATGTGACTTGAGTGAGCGATCACACTCCATTACTACTGTATATGCAGGACGGCTGCTTCGCATATATTGAGATTGCAGATCCCCCAAATACATTTAAGTCTCCTGTTTGGGAACATTTTGGTTTTCCAGTGGAGTACAGGAATGGAATTCGTGTCGTAGACAAAGCGCACACTATCTGTCGTAACTAACTGTTTCACGAAACTTAATAAGGAATAACATTTAAAAAATGTGGTAAATTTCACAACGTGAGGGTGTACGCAAAAGACACTGACAACAGAACTGCCAACAAAAGGGATTTAACCCCTTACCTCGCTAGAAACTGATGAAAAGAAAAAAAGGGTTTCAGCGCCGTGCGCCTTACGCCCCATTCACACGAGGCTTCAGCTTCAACGCTTGACAGAGGGTGTGTCTGAAGTTGGGGCTGACGCGATCGTCATAGCAGCGTCAGCCAATGAAATTAGTCAGCAATAGGCCACTATTGGAGCTGGCGTATTTGCATACAGCGATCTGATTGGCTGACGCTTCCGTCGGCGCTTGAAAAGTTGAGCATGTCCCAACTTCTGCAGCGAGCAACGCCTCTGAAGCAGCGCCGACGGATCCACAATGCAGTTCGGCAACGCCTGACGTCACCCATTCAAAGTGAATGGGAAGCGTTGAAGCTGACGCCTCGTGTGAATGGGGCGTTATTCTTCCCTATACTGAACTGTAGAATAAAATACAAAGATGACGTTCACCTCTTACCTGATGTCTTTAACAATACATTTTCTACTGTTTGCGAAATGGAAGTCGTAAGACATCTTCCCTATCCATTTTACTCTGAGAAAAGAGTGAACTTGAGGAGGTATAGCTCAATATGACGAGAAAGAGCTGAACAAAAAAGCAACAAACAAATCAATCGAAATAAAAGTGTACAAAAATCACAAAATTTCTCAAAGTGGGCAAAACTAATGCAAAATAATTTTGCCCAAACGAAAGTTAAGCAAAAAACAACGAAATTCATAATCATGTTAGCAAATACACGAAAAACGAGTTCAAAGGAAGATGCGCTCCTCCGCTTCAGTAGTTGGATTAGAGCTGAAGATCTTTGCCCGAGCCCGACGGGACCCAGCGGGAGTGCTGAGGCTTAGCTGGCGCAGTAAATTAATAGTCATGTGATGCATTTCGATTAGCACGAGAAAGTAATCATATCATTTGTTACAACATTAAAATCCATCCCTGCAAAGGTGAAACAAATGATGACAGAGAAGTGAAAAAGAGCGAGTTTTTGACTGTGGTCAGGTCAGCTGCCAGTCCAGAAGGAAAGGTTATTCTAACCGCCAAGGTATTTCGGCGGTCACTCATACACTGCATATTACGGTAGAGCGCTAAACAGCAACGTATGTACAGCAAGCTGTTAGGGAAGAGGACGAGGTCATTCGCTACATTGAAACTGCTGTCATGGAAAATTAAACGGATGTTCTTGGCAGGTAGAAGATGAACAAACAATCCTACCCAAAACTTGCAAAATTAGCCAGATCTGAACTCTGCATCTCAGCCTAGCAGCTGCAGTAAAAGGTTCGGTATGCAGCATCCTGAGCGCAGGACTGCGCTAAAGCCATTTACAGTGAATTCAATACCTGCACAAAAGCACATAGCCTAATCTTGGTGAGTAAAGGGTTTTTAAATTGTAAATAAATATTATTAAACCATAAAATCATAATGTAGACAGAGTATACAGGCTAATGTTGGCATTATTCGTTCGTTATTCAGCTTCCCCGTCGCCTTAATGCCAGATTGTGAAGAGAAGTGGCAAAAGAAATCCCGCAGAGCCTTTATCTTAATTTCGTTATTGCCAAATACCAGTCATAATTTAGAATTTATTTTAATTTAATTTGTTAAGAAAGACTTCTTTTCGTTGGTGTGCTGGCCAATTTAAAGGCTAGGTGTATGTACCTAGGTCTATTTAGAGTGCTGAGATGTTACGATGTTACAGAGGACTTATTTTATTTCTTTGTTCCGACTTCCAAGTGACCTATACCCTATGTTTGTTATGAATAAATTATGTTAAAACATATAAATGACTCATTCTTGAAAAAAGGCAAAAGAGCTGTGTGCATGCCATGTGCACATTTGAATAATGTCGGGTTATTAACGGGTTCGGGCTTTATAAAGCTTTCAATCAAAATGTCGGGCTCGGGTTGAATTCTGTCGGGCTCGGACCCCATCGGGCCTAATTTTTATGGCCCGATTACACCTCTACATTAGATAGGGTGGCGGGGCGCGTTTGCCGCCCTCACTATTATGACAGACCCCTATTATGCCAGTGTTGTGTTGATGTTGCGGATGAAAGTCAGTATGTTGGGTTGGGTGGCGGGGCGCGTTTGCCGCCCTCATTATTATGCCGCTCTAGGCGGCCGCCTAGGTCGCCTCAATGGACGCGCCGGCCCTGAATCTATTGTTCCTTAGCATTGCTGTTAATATGACATCAACCCTAACCCCACAGCAAACAGAAACCGAACCGAACCGAACCGAACCGTGGCTCCAAAACCGTGAACCGAACCGAACCGTGCCTTTGGTGTATCGTTACACCCATAATATTTGCTAAGTTTTGTTATGTTGAAGCATATACATGATTGTGAATTCATCCTTGTGTTTAGGGCACAATATGTAATATTTTTCATTACAATATCAAAAACCACTAGAATAGTGTTTTGCTGACTTACGTATTTGCGTTATTAATGTTCAAATTCAGAGAAATAAGCAAGTTTAACTAGTGGCATTGACTGTCATTGTGTTGTCATGTTAAGGATGTCATACACCCTTGATTTCCGGTTTGGTTTTATAGAACAGTACTATTTCAAAGCCTCTTTAATATATTGTCTATTTTATTAATCAGACTGGACAAAGCAGCATTAAAACAGATTTCTAAAATATATTCAGGATGATAAAACAGTGCTGCTTCTTCTCCGCTTAATCATGTCCTGAAGAGCCGGAAGCAATAGACTATGGCATAATAAAAGCTTTGCTGCTTTCATGCCGTTTTCAGCCTTTCCTTCATACATGTACTTCCGTGTAGGGATGCAATGATTAACTCTTTAGTTCGTCACGGTTAATTAATCGTGAAGGCTTCGCAACACCGTGTTTCTACATACAAACTGCTGCCCCTAAACAAAGTTATGCCAACTGTGCGCTAGTTTAAAGTTCCGAGCTTGGTCACCGAGGCTAATATCCACGCACACTCGATTAAACTATGGCTGAGGCTATTATCTAAGGGCCGTTCACATGTTGCGTCTTTTGCTAGTGCAAGAAAAGAAATAACTAGCTACTATGATGCTTAAATTTACATTCGACCAATACTATTTTTTATTGATTCTTATTTTAATTTTATTTATTCATTGTTTTGTCATTTATTTTCAGTGTAAAATTATTACTTATGTTTAAATGCCAAACTTTTTTTCACTTATTTTTAAGTCCAAAGAGAAACGGACTATTGTTTAGTATTTATTATTATTATTTTTTGCTGTTTTATTTGGTTACTGAGCAGCAATAAATAACACTTTAAAATAGAAGGAGTTTCATCATCATGGCATGGCATCATCAAAATATGCCTTTGTTTGTTGTGAATATTCGCCCTCTAGTGGATAAAATGTACACACTCCGCCTTTAAGTAAAAAGCAGTGTGGAAAATCTGCCTTAGTATTCAAATACTTTTCCCCAAAATATCTAGGTTATGTAAATTAATGGCCAAAAAGGACGTTTACATTTTTATTTCCCCTCTCTTTTCCCCCCTCTTTTATTTTTTATTTACCCTCTTAGTTCTTGCTTAAAATGTTTTAAATGTGAATGGAACCAAAAAATGTACTTAATGTCAACAATTAAGGCTGGAAACTATCGAGTTTTCTATTTTAAGCTATATTGCCTAACCATACTCTGATATCTCTCTGAATCTGGATCACTTTACCCAGTCTGTAATGTTGGCCAACATCAAATCGGACTCTAACCCAGGTCACACTCTTATCAGTGAAAAAACAGGTGATCTGTCGAACCTCCTCTCTTTGTGTTTACTGTCTCGACACGACATCATGCTTTTTATAAGCTGTCAGACATAACAATTGTTTACTTGCCAATTTTATTGTGTGAAAATTTGGATTTTGACTTTTAGTTTGTTCAAGTATCCATTTAAGCAAAACGCTCATCAGTAGGTCTGGGTTTCCTTAAATCCTCACAAATCTCTTCAGTTGGATTTTGACTCAGGAAGTAATGATCTGTTATGGGTCAAGATGGTGCATTGTGAAATTCTACGATGAGATTGATCATAAATAAGATAAGTTCTCATTAAACTACTGTTGGTTTGTGGCATTTGCACTGTCATGCTTATGACAGGAAGTAAATCTTATGGTTTAGCCTAAAGCGTCTTGAATGGTCTGATAATTAAGACTGCTTTTCACTGCTAAATTGATGTGGAAGTGGAAAGTGGCAAGATCGCCACCATTTGCTTGTGTCCGCAGAGCAATCCTTCAAACTACCAATAATCAATTCATTGTAGAGCAGTTGAGGTTTATATCGAGCAGTTTAGAGGCATGACTCTTGCTCGTTTACTCTTTGCTGTTGCGAAACATTCCGTAATGGATCATCTGTGCAAATCAAACAAATCGATCTGGATTTAATCTCAGCGGAATGTAACTGTGAATGACTCTTCTGCGTAATCACAAGTCTAGAAGTCAAACTTACTTGAGCGTTTGTTGTTGTCCTGGAATGAAGTTCGACTGGTCCCCATTTCTCAGTTGAAGTTTCTCAATCCTTTTTTTGTCTTCTGTCTCAGATCCCCCAGCTGTTCCAGAGACCAATCAGAGCGATCCCAGTTCAGAGGAAGTTAATCCTCATTCAAGAACAGAATTGGGCCTTGATGCTGGCACGCCTACAAAGATGGATGCCGCACAGAAGCCATCTACTCCAACGCAACCAGATGTCATTCCAAAGTCCCCCTCGAGGTCAAGCGGTAGCCCTCACCCCAAGAAAGGTCAGTACTTTCAAGACTACCTGCTCTACTTCAATGGTGGGTGTGATTTTTTCCAAGTATGTTGTGATCCTGGATTAACATCTATGTTGATCCTAGATCATCATTTTTTAGTCATTTGTAATCGATACCTAATCCATATCAGAAGGGAATCATAGTTTGATACATTTATGTAGAAGTACATAAACCTAACTGTAAGCCTAAACTTAACATAAACTGTAAACTTGTCTCTTAATTCTGATTGGAATGTTGTTCCAGGATCAACATAGATGTAGATCGAGGAACATGTCCTACTTGGTGAAATCACACTAAGAATGTTAGCTTTTTGTATAAACATAAAAGGTGTTAGGGTTTGCATGTTTCTGGTTGATTGAAGCTAGGGCTGTGCATTACTGGTATACAATAGTTCCTCGCTATAACGTGGTTCACCTTTCGCGGCCTCGCAGTTTCGCAGATTATTTGACATTCTTTTTTTTTTTTTTATTTATACAGCGCATTGTGTTCTACGTCCTGATTGGCTGATTGTCAATCAATCTCCTCCATGTCTCCTGTACAGTACAGAGTGTGTTCAGCTTGGCAAATTAACATAAATCTTCGATCGCTAGCAGTGTGTTTCAACAAGGGTGCAAAAAGGGATGTAACTGTTCTCAGCAAGACCATCGTAAAGGGGGTCGCACACCAGATGTGCCTCGCCACGCAGCAGCATGCATTTTAGAATTGTAAACATAGGTTTATATCAGGGTAGGCACACTGGCGCCGCAAGTCGGCGGCTGTCTGCGGTGCGCGGCTATGACTCAGGACACTGTTTATATTTTTGCCGGTGTGCGACCCCCTTAAGGATGGAGTTTGCTTTAGTTTTGGGGATCAGTGACTGCAGAAAAAAGAACTTTACGCTGGATGGCAGCATTATTTAAACAAAAGCTAAAAAGTTTTATGAACCTTTTGCTGACAGCAATGCATGTTTGCACCTGACAACAGGTTTCATTCTATAATACTGGACTTATTTTTCTACGAAAGTTTGAACTTTGAGAGTGTTTAAACAAGAGAGAAAAGTGTGTAAATGTTAATGCCTGTCTGAGAAAAGTATACAAAGTGTGTAGTGAGGGGTTTTACAGCCTTAAAACATCTATAATAATTGTAAAAAAAAATTATGCTGACTACTACGCGAATTTCGCCTATTGCGGGTTATTTTTACACATGCGATATTGTTGTTGAGTGTTGCGATAACAGTATTTCTTATGATATAACTAACTTGCAAAACCCAATTTAATAGCAATTTGAAAAAATAAAAACATTTATGTCATGATCATACTAAAATAAACATGTAACGGGGATTTTTCTGAGCTATTTATTTTTTAAGATAAGTCAAGGTGCAATTATTGACTGAGAATGACTTAAAACCTTAGTGGAAATTCTGATTCTTATTGGGTGTTACTTGAAAAAGGTGGGAATGAAAATAAGACAGGCCCCATCTGATTGGTCAGAACTGAATAAACAACCTATGCATGCAGCACACATAAAACTAATTTAATTTATTGCACTTTCCAGGTAATATGTACTATTATCGCGATAAGGATAATTATTCCAATATATTGTGCAGCTTGGGGCGATGCGGTGGCGCAGTAGGTAGTGCTGTACAGGTGAATTGGGTAAGCTAAATTGTCAGTAGTGTATGTGTGTGAATGAGAGTGTATGGGTGTTTTCCAGTGATGGGTTGCAGCTGGAAGGGCATCCGCTGCATAAAACGTATGCTGGATAAGTTGGCGGTTCATTCCGCTGTGGCGACCCCGGATTAATAAAAGGACTAAGCCGAAAAGAAAATGAATGAATAAATTGTGCAGCCCTAATCACTGAAAAAAAAATGCTTGGCTCCACACAATTCATTCATGTTGTCATTTTAGGTCAACTGTCCCTGTTGGTTTTTTCCCCCTACATTACCTGGTATTTTTTTCCCAAAGCAACGTTGATTGTAATAAACAATTCGCTCCACTCCATTCAAAACCATTTTGCTTCAATGTGAAGCATTTGGGGAATTTTTCAGAGAAAGAAGACCGTCATTGTGGTCCAAGGTTTACCTCTAACCACAGTCTTAAAAGCTAACAGGGGCATTTGTTCACTGACCCAAAAAGAATTTCCTCAGTCATGCTTTTTGTAAATGCTCCCAGAATTGAGTTAATTTTTGTCTGCGTTACATTAATGTTCGAATCAGATCAGGCTAGTGAGGTAAATGTTGATGCTAATGCTGATTTGTGAAGGCTGGCGACGGGCACTTCCTAATCGCCTCTGGTCATCAGCTGAGGTGGAGCAATGAAACCTGACTGGGCATCACATTTCACGGAGCTGTGCCAGGCGAAGGGATTTAACCCTCCTGCCTGCTTCTGTCACGTTCATAGTATAATGCCTTCACTTGTACGAGCGCATGTAGATTCTTGTTAATGGGAGAGTTGTTTGGGTTGGAGAAACTAAGCAGCTTTTCTTTGCCTGCTTCATTGTTGTCGCGTTATATAACCAAGGATGTGGTTGTACATTGTTTGGTGGTTGTTAATTTAGTGGGAAAAGCAGGTTTAGCCAGGCCTGACTAGATATTTATACTTTTTTATTGAGTTTAATGTCAGTTAGGGCTGAGCGATTTGGGGAAAATATCTAATTGCTATTTTTTTATTATTATTTTTTTTAACAGATATTGCGATTCTGATTTGAATTGCGACTTGATTTTGTAGTCAAACTTCAGCTCAGTATTCTGTATTATAGCTTCTTACTGCTAAAATGCAGTGAGTGTTCATTAAAAAAAGGAACTGAAAAGATATTAACTAACTCCAACTTTTATTAAAATTTGTTTATAAATATTCAGAAATTGAACACAATTTTTTCTCTAGAGCACCAGTAGTGAGTTATGGCGTTAGTTATCTCCTGGTGCCTTCGTGATGTTTTTTCAAATGGTGTAACGGCTACAAACAACTCTGAAATTGTACTTTGCTGTTGCTAGCTACTAGATTGATTGTCACTAGCAATACTTTTAGTTGTTCTGCTATAATAAAGCATGTGCTGCTTTTTAGGTGCTAGTTGTTGTATTTTCTCGTTCTGTGGCAACAATTCTGCGATAGCGCTTACAAATGACCTGTTTTTATTTGGTGTTTGTGACTTTGAAACCAAAATATTCCCATATTACTGACATGCTGCTTTTCTTTGATATGAAATTGACTATTAATGCTTCTGAAGCGGCAGACACCATCATCCCACTTGTCTGCGCATTCCTGTTTGTTTGTTTTATTGTGGGCTTTCCGCATATTTAGGTTGTGCAATTCTGATTGGGCAGAACAAATGTGTGCTCGCTCAATTGGATAGTAAGACCGTCACACACAGATGGCAGTCACACATTTGGGGGAAATTATATAATACATAAATATTTCATATCGCAGCCTCTAGCGATTAGCTAATTGCAACATTTGAAATTGCGATTGAAATTCAATTTCGATTAATCCCTAATGCCCTAATGTCAGTTGTAATTTAGTGTAATGTTATCTATAAGCAACATAAACCAATGTGTCAAACGTATTTATTTGGAAAGTCCTATTTTTAATGTTATCAGACAACGATTTTGATCTGCAGAGACTTTAAATGAAATATTTTTGAAAGTGAATCCTTCCTAAATTTACATTTTTTTTAATCATATCATTTTAATATACATATCTTGTATGTTATTATTATTTATGTATTTTATCTTATGTGTTGTTTATTGCTGTCGATATCTTTTTATTGTTATAATTTTTTATTTTTATAGAAAAGTAGAGGTGTAACGGGATCACGGTTGATCCATGATTTGTACAAATCACAACCCGCGATTCGGAACACACGTGACCCGCGGATTAATACTTTATTTTTTTTTATTTGTAGATCCTAAATTTGATCGCCTCTCACGGCATTCATATCACATGTATGAAAGCATTTAGGCTTTTCTATAAAATAGAATGACGGAAGAAGTTGTGGTAGGTTATTCGTGATGTGGTGGGTTTCTTAGGTTATTAAAGGTGTTTTCTGCCACTACGTGTTTAGCCTTCATTAATGCTTTCAGTGTAAGCTGCACAATTAATCTTTAAAAGATCAGGATCCCAATATCCACACAACATAAATTATAAATCAGGGCTCGAAATAGCGAGCATTTTGGTCGCATATGCGCCCGAAATTTAATCTATGCGACCTCATAATATATTTGGGAGCATTTGTTACACATAACATGCTGAATCGGCCTTCCCTGTCGCTATATTGGTTCATGTTAGCTGTCAATCACTCAAGGCTTTCCGCTGTCAGATTACAGGGAGCTTATAAGGGCGCCAGCCGAGAGAAGGTGCCCGAATATCGATGCGTTGCATTCACTGCGTGTTCAGCGCAAATGTAAAATCTAACACTGTACACATCATCGCCAAAGAAGCTCACCTTTACTAAGTTTAAACTAAATTTGCGGCTCATAACAAAGAACGGTATTTGCGCCGGTGGTCATCACGAGAATCCTGCTCTGCCTGCTCTTATATTGGGCTGGCTGACTCGCCTGCATTTCCACAAACACAGAAAAATGAAAATCAGCGCAAAACGAGACCGAGCATTTAAAATGACACAAACCAAAACCAAAACTTTTAAAGAGTGGTAGAAGTGAGACTTTTCTTGGTCCCTTCTTTCTTGAGATGTATATTATTTTTTTTATTTACTGATGACTGCTTTGCAACTTTCAGCATTGAATTGAATGATTTATTATAATCTTACGTTTGTTTTGTAGCAGAAATATTATTTATCAAATTGACATGCATATAAAAACAATAGTGCAAAATAAATATTTCTTACTGCAATGCTTTATTTTTGTTTGATGCAAACCATAAATTTATTTTTCATAAAGTAACAGCAGGACCTTTTACAGTACATATCTTGCATTCAAGGACATTTAGGGCAGCATGATAATGAGAAATGTTATTCATTGTATATATTATTGACATCATCGTCATCATTAATAATATTTTATAATTACTAAACATTAATTTTGGAGTTATTGCACAAATATTAATAAGTCATCACAGCATTAGTTAGATAGTTGTTTCTGGTTTTTGTTAGTTCTGATTGATGTTGTTTTCAAATACAATAAATCTAATAATATCTAATACAATTTGCAGTGGTGCTCATTCATTTTTGGTGGGTGCTCCTAAATTTTTTCAGGTGCTCCTAAAAGTTGGGAGCACCGGTAATTTCGAGCCCTGTAAAAGATTGGTGATTTGCATATGTTTATTAAGCCTTCGAATCGCTGCATTCAAATCTGTGTTTGGAAAAACGCAAAAATGAAGAAAGAGATTCAGTCTTTTGAGTTAGTTATGAACTTACAAACATAACACAGAAGTGCTGGGATAACAGTTTATAGTTTAGATAAAACCACTGATGTTTATGGTCTCATGTTGTCCATAAAAAAAGAATCATTGTTTTGATCTGGTTTCATTTTAATGATCTGCTTGTAATGATTTGCACCACATTTAGGAGTCACTTAACTAAAAGCAAAGTTTAGGAGGAAAGTTTCAAGAGAAAAAAAGAATGTTACATAGTATGGAGGGACTTTAGTATTTTGTAATTAATTAGTATTATTATGCAAACACATTTCTATAAATTTACACTAATCCATGCATCTATAAGCATTAGAATAAATAAATTGGAATTATTATTGTTTTATAGATGTCTGTGTTCAGTAAATTTGTTAGTTAAATGAAAAAGGACACAAAATACTGAACCTACATCTAGATAAAAAAAAACACACACACACAACTGGTGTTCCTTATAATAATACAATAATAGATTTCATCCATTCATTTTTTTTTTCGGCATAGTCCCTTTATTAATCTGGGATCGCCACAGCGGAATGAACCGCCAACTTATCCAGCACATGTTTTACGCAGCGGATGCCATTCCAGCCGCAACCCAACACTGGAAAAAATAAAAGATTTGTATTTGTTTGTTTGTTTGTTTGTTTGTTTATTTGTTTATTTATAGGGATATTAACAATAATTAATTTAACAGATTGTTTAGAGTATTCAACAGTGAAGCATCACGTCAAGTGAGTAAGTTTTAGCTTTAATTCTTTACTTTGATTCATACCTTCGGTTGACTATTAACATTTTTTTTGGTTCATCATTCAGTCTAGGGAGATTTAATGTTTTAGACTCCTTCATACTACCGGTTGTGCACAGTTCAGCTCATCTCATCATAAAATATACAGTACTGCTGCTGTCAGGCTAAACATCTTGTAAAAATTGAACACTGTGTTCCACTGAATATTTCCCTCCATCGATCCTGCTGTCTCACTCAGAATATATTAGTTGTGTGAAAGAACACCAGGAGACCTGAAGGAAGGGTAGAGCTGAAGTTCAGACATTGACTCATACTTTATGCTGCTTCAAAGCTGAATCATACCTTTGTCCCCCCTCACCTAACCTGTTGCAGCTCACCTTTATTCTGGTTGTCAGGAAAATACATTTAGATGTACATTTAGTCATTTGGCAGATGCTTTTGTCCAAAGCGACTTACAATTGAGGAGGCATCCAGCAATTCAACAAGAAGAGGCGATACACTCAAGAAGTGTACAAAGAAGCACAAAAGAAGCTGTTAGTGCTCGGAGAGTTAGGTGCTAGAGTAAGTAAGGGAGAGTGTTTTTTAAAAATAGAGAGAGAAGAGTGAAGAGTGTTTCTACAGGTGCTTTGTCAAGCCCGCTCACTTGTGTGAACCACACTTTATGAATGTATTGTGTGTTTTATTTATGTGTTTATTTTTTTCTGTAAGAATCTGTCTGGTGCAGATGTGCAAAACTGGTGCAGGGCTCGAAATTAACTTTTTAACTTGGTAGCACCGGTGCTCCCAACTTCAAATAACACCAGAAAAAATGTAGGAGCATCAGAAAAAATTTAGGAGCACCCACCAAAAATGTATAAGTTCCCCCGCAAGTTGTATATTAAGGGATTTGATGTATTTGGAAACAACATCAATTAGGACTAACAAAACCCAGAAACAACTATCTAACTAATGCTGTGATGACTTATTGATATTTGTGCAATAATTCCAAAATGAATGTCTAATAATTGTTTATAAATGTGTTGTTTTAAAAGCTCTTTAATCTGTATTATTTTATTATTTAGTTTAATAGATTTTGTTTATTTATCTATTTCTGCTAAAATTACTTAGATTTTTATAGAAATTTCTACATTATATTATTCATTATTATTATATACTTTATTTCTTTAATTTTATTTTGCCATTTCAAGTATTTTTCTTAATTTTTTTTATATAACTTTCATTATTATTATTTTTTAGTATCATGTTATTTAATCACTTTTAATATTAACCACCTTTCAATATTCTAGAAGACTTTTGATGAGTGCTTATCTTTTGTTGTTTGCATGATATTTATACCCATATCTATTTCTTGCTAGAGTACGAGGCTCTTGGTGCCAGAATCCATAACCATTAGGCTTCACCATTTGTTGATCTTGTCATTTTTCTTTCAGTGGTTTTATTGGAACAGCAAAACCTTTATAAACTTGTTTGTACTTCAATTTTGCACTTGATTTTGGATAGTTCTGGTCACCAATGCTGACTCGTCGATACAGCTTTCAAGTAATGCAGGTTGTGTCTGATTCACAAGCTCTCGATTTGATTCCAAATACAATTCATTCAAAGTAGATTTAATACAAACGTTATTGACCTTATTCTATAATGCGGAAGTGTGCTCGTTTTTGTGCTAATTTTAGAACTTCCGATTTGGTCGCCTATGGGAGAAATTAATAGGAATAAATAAATGGCAGAAAGCGATCAACCTATACTTTCTCTACAGACAAATGTGTTCATGATTATACCTAAAAAGATGAAGAATATAATAAGAAAATATCAGTTTGCAATATAACATGCTGTTTTTAACGTATAAAAATCAATATAAGTGAATTAGACCGGGAGTCTCTAGCCAAAAAGATTTTGATGGCTGCGGCCACTCATACGTGAGGAATAAGGTCAGTAGATATTTCGATAAATGATAAATGATTAGTGAACACTTTTTTTTCAGATGCATGTAATGGATGTGTATTTATGTACAGACTCACATCTGGACAATTGTGTAATACATGTTTTAAAAAAATGATAAATTCTACATATATTAATAAAGCTATAAAACCCATTTAGCCAAGAGATTATTATGAGCATCAGCAGATGTGTCTTTAAGACCTTATACATGCATACCCTATACATATTACTTTCTCTTTAGACTTGACTGATTATTTACCTGAACACTCAACAAGATGGCCATTTTTACATATAAGCTATATGTTAAAGGCCTCATGAAGTGCTTTAAAATGTGCATTTTTTTTATTGGAAATTTGACATAATTTTAACAGGGTTCATACGGTCATGAAAAACCTGGAAAAGTCATGGAATTTTGACATGCGAGCATTGACAACAAAATGACAACAAAATTTTGGAAAGGTCATGGAAATTAGTTTAACAAATTTCTGTAAACTTGAATATAGGTAAGTTGTGGTCTCACATTATGAATGCTGTGTAAGCATTCATTCATTCATTCATTCATTCATTCATTCATTCATTCATTCATTAATTCGTTTTCCTTCGGATTAGTCTCAATTTCAGAGGTGCCACAGCGGGAGTGAACCACCATGTGTAAGCATTATCTAAGTAAATTTTACATACACTAGATATATAAAATAAATTCAAACTTAATAGATTTGTCTTTTATCATATGCTGTAGTCAATTTGAACGTGCATTGTTTTTCTTATTTACGATGTGTGTGTGTGTGTGCGTGTATATATATATATATATATATATATATATATATATATATACAGGGTGGGCCATTTATATGGAAACACCTTAATAAAATGGGAATGGTTGGTGATATTAACGTCCTGTTTGTGGCACATTAGTAAATGTGAGGGGGCTTGTGAATAACTCATGAAAGAATAAAGTTTATTAAGGTTTATTAAGGTGTATCCATATAAATGGCCCACCCTGTAGACATTACATAAAACATTAAGTCATGAAAATTTACTTGAAAGTCCTGGAAAAGTCCTGGAAAAATCATAGAATTTTAGTAGTAAAAATGAAAACTGAAACATTATAGAAACAGCCACACTCAAGACTTTCACACACATATTTATTAAAAGGGGAAAAAAGCCTATTAGTGACTTGTGTAAGAATATTTTGACGATAAAACATATTTTAATAGAATGTTCATTCATTCATTCATTTTCTTGTCGGCTTTGTCCCTTGCGGGGTCGCCACAGCGGAATGAACCGCCAACTTATCCAGCATGATTTTACGCAGCGGATGCCCTTCCAGCCGCAACCCATCTCTGGGAACTTCCACACACACATTCACACTCATACACTATGGACAATTTTAGCTTACCCAATTCACCTGTACTGCATGTCTTTGGACTGTGGGGGAAACCGGAGCATCAGGAGGAAACCCACGCGAACCCAGGGAGAACATGCAAACTCCACACAGAAACGCCAACTGACCCAGCCCAGCCGAGGTTCGAACCTGCGACCCAGCGACGTTCTTGCTGTGAGGCAACAGCACTACCTACTGCGCCACTGGGTTGCCCTTAATAGAATGTGTATTTTTAAATTATGTTAGAGAACGTTTTTATTTGGGAAATATTTTAAGTGAAATGTTTGAAAAGGTGTCTTCTGGAGCAATTCTAGAATATTTATCCTTAATCAAACTAAAAGATTGTATATTACTCTTTTTCAGTGTTGTTGTTGTATACTTTTTGTTGTTTTTTACAATTTATGTTTGTTAAGAAACTGATTTGATTATATGATCATATATTGTATATTTATTAGTATATGTTTTGCCATGAATGTAGCCAAATGCTGCTGATATGGCGTTAAAGCCTAAATAAATAAATAAATAGAAACAGCCAATAGGGTTTCATTTTTACCACAGCTCTGCCAGTGTGAGTGGTTGAAATCAAGCACATCAAATTAAGAGCAAATTAGATACTAGAGAGCATTTGATTGGTCAGGAGTTTGATGAGAAACTGAAGTATGAGGTGACCTCAAATAAATTGTTGACCCATTAAGTCAGAAGTGACAAACTGCAAGTTTAAAATGTTTAAATCAGGTTTATACTTTTTAAAATCTCCATGACGACCTGCTTCATTCTGGACTCCGGACGTCTTTGAGGGATGTAATTGTAGACCTTCCTAGGCTACTGTGTATATAACATAATAATATTGTGTGGTCCTATAATGTGACGAAGCCGCTGACAATATGCAAGAGCATGAAATCGCTTCAAATCAGCTGTGCACTTTTCCTGCGCTCACATTTGCATGTCACGACCATGTGCACTCTATGTATATTATAATTACAGCTGCAGTTTGCACATTTGTTATTTGTCTCTGCAAGTCATCTGTCTTTGTCTTCATTAATTCAGTGCTACAGCCTAGCACCTCAAATTTAATACCTGAAAGTGTCATAAGTTTAGATGATATTACAAATTTATAAAAATATATTTTATAATTAATTACAACTATTAAAAACAGGGACTAAGTCGAAGGAAAGTGATGCACTCTTTTTAGTGATGTATGATTGTGTGTAAGAATATTATTTGTTATTTTTTAGAATGATTATTTCTATTATTTTAAAACACACACACACACACACACGCACACACACACACACACGCACGCGCACACACACACACACACACACACACACACACACACACACACACACACACACACACACACACACACATATATACATACATACATATATATATAAATACATACATACATACATACATGCACAGTTGAAGTCAGAATTATTAGCCCCCCTTTGAATTTTTTTTCTTTTTAAATATTTCCCAAATGATGTTTAACAGGGCAAGGGAATTTTCACAGTACGTCTGGTAATATTTATTCTTCTGGAGAAAGTCTTATTTGTTTTATTTCGGCAAGAATAAAACAAGTTTTTAATTTTTTAAATGCCATTTTAAGGACAAAATTATTAGCCCCTTTAAGCTATATTTTTTTTTCGATAGTCTACAGAACAAACCATCATTATACAATAACTTGCCTAATTACCCTAACCTACCTAAATAACATAGTTAACCTAGTTAAGCCTTTAAATGTCACTTTACGCTGTATAGAAGTGTCTTGAAAAATATCTAGTCAAATATTATTTGGGGAAAGAAATAAACAGAGGGGCTAATAATTCAGGGGGGCTAATAATTCTGACTTCAACTGTATTGGGTGCAGGGTCTCGTCTTCCTTCTTTTTAGTCCTCGGCTGATCAGTCTCTTATATTTTCATTTGTTGAATTCCTTTTGAAACACAACTTCATCTTTTTTGCACATTCATTCATGTTTCTTTGCGGTTCTAGTGTATATAAGCACTACATCGCTGTGCAGACCTATAATTACAAACATCGATTAAGTTAACTTAATTGTACATACAAATGTAATTAGATTGAACATAAAACAATAAAATTGTCCCGAAAAAACCTTAAGAATTGTGTTGTTTCAACTTTTTTTAGATAAGTATTTTGAACAAGCAGCAAAAGACATTTTTCGAGTCTACAAAGTCTGTTGATTGACATTTCTATTTATTGCTGTTGGCAAGCGCTCACTCTGGGAGCCACAATCAACACTTAGAAAATCCCTGGAGTGCAGAATATAGAAGAAAAGACATCAATTCACATCTTTTGTGAATCAGTATTGAATCAACTATACGTTATTTAAAAAGGAGATGAAATGAAGCATTTATTTCTTTATTTTTTGCCCGCCCCTAGTGGTTTCGCACCTCAAACCCTCTTGTGTCTGTTTTTGGGTCAGTCTGCTGCTTTTTCTGGCTCTGCCCAGTGACTCATCAGTGCAAACATCTTCAGCTTCCTGCAATCTATAAATACTGAGACCAAGTGGAGCAAAGATCATGACAAGGAACGCTGCTGGAGTCTTATGATCATTATTAATGAGCTTGAGTCATCAGATCAAAGTTGTACTAGACTTTGTGGGTCATGAGATGCAGATTCAAAGACTTGATGGGGCCTGCAGAGAACTTTTAGATTGGGGTGCTGGTTAAAGTGATGAACTCTGAGTGAACTGCTCTGAATGTGTGATTGGTGTAAAGCTGTTTTGTGAGCTCTGCTCTACAGGTGCTTGGAAAGGTGTGTTAACTGGAAACAGTGACTGTCTTAATGCCGTCTTAATGTGTTGTGTAATCTGGTATACAGCAATTTAGAACATGTGTGAACGAACATCAGAAGGTGATGATGATGAAGGCTAAATGCTAAATATTGTTGGGTTGTGACCAATTATGACATGGCATTTTTGTAATGAAATATAATTCTGAAGTTGAAAATAAATAAAGATTATTATTATTACCAATTCTCACTATTGCAAGGTGAATGTGGAGTCTTAAAAGTGTTAAAAGTAGATGAATCAATTTATAGCAATTTAATTTAAAAACAGTCTTAATGCTATTTTACAATGTATAAAGTTTTGTATCAGTTTTGATTATGCAGTGCATTGTTGTATGCTAACGTTTAATCTGCTAATATTGGGGTGCTATGTAGTTTATGAAATTGATAAAATTTAGGCCAGATTTGACATCGCGCTGCTTTTGCTTTCAGCAGTAACCGAGGCAGCACCACTATTCATGCTGTTTTGTAGGCGCCACCTGCTGGAAAAGAATGAATTGGCGTTCATGTTCAGTAGTCAGACCCCCTTGTTTTTCGCGATTCCGTGATCACTGAATCCAACGCAAAATCAACAAAAAGTATCAAAAAAAACTCGATCCTGCAAAATTCTTAATTAAATGCAAAATAATCGCAAAAATTGTAAATAATCTCATAAAACATGAAATTCCAAACCATACAATCAAATTATATTTATTTCAGTTTGCAATTAATTTTACATGACATAGACACATGATGTGTTTGAGTGTTTCTCGAAAAATGACATTTTACCTGCGCCCTCACAATCATTACATTACATTACATGAAAGGGATGCGGGGGGGAGTTTTCAGCCTGTGTAGTAAGCAGACTCAAATGAAGCGCGAGTAATTTACATGTCAAGTCAATGTAAATATAGGATATAAACATCCTGTGGCGCGAATTGGCTGTTTTGTGCGTTTGACATGCTTCAGACTGCAAAATAAACTTGGACCAAACATTTAAAAAATGGATCAATGGAACAAACAGATGGAGATTTATGGTTTCCGCTATATTCACTCTTCCATGGCAGGGCGCCACATCAAAATTCACCCCGACACTACTACATTACTTCTCATTTAAAACATTCAGTCGTTGTTGTTTTTTTTAATAGCGGGATATAATCTCACTAAAACGTGTTAAAAGGTAAGTGAATTCACATACATAAAAATTACATAAATGCGCTCACGATATTTGTCATTGAAATAACGCCTCAAACAGGTAGTTGGTGGATCTGTGTAAAAGGCCCAACAGAGTCTGCCGCCACAGCTGGAAAAAATCCTAGAGGAAACACTGCGATTGGTTCACGGATGACGGCTGCTGCACGTGACCGAATTGTAGGACATTATTTGTGCTTTACATGTATGGCTGCTAGTATGATGGGCGTTAAATCGATAAATTATTTCGCTTAACTCTCTTACTGCGTTTAACGAGAGAAAATGATTCCCTGCCATTGACGAGTTTTATGCCAATCTGTGTTTTAGGTGTATTACAGTAGGGAAAGCCCTAGCACATGTCCTGAGAGAGGTACATGATGTCAGATGCTCTGGTTGTGGATAAAAATAAGAGTTATACAAACTTCCTTTGGCTTAATCCCTACCGTTTTAGATCTTGTCTTGACAAGAGACCAAAATAAAGAAGCTTTATTTTTATGATTTGTGTCATTGTGTCAGATTGCACACCTAACATAGTAGGCTACCTAATATGGTAAATAAGATTTCTGGGAATTACCCTCACAAAATCAGTCGTTTTATTGCAATAAATCACAAAAACAATCCTGAAAAACTACGGTAGTCAGAGTAGTATATGAATAATGCTTTTAGTTTTGCTGCAGGTATGTTTTATGAAGCATAATTTCACCAAAACAGATATCTAAAACATCATCATTTTCAATCATTCAGTCTTTTTTAAATCACTATCTAAGCTAAGACTCTTTAGTTGTGCTTTCCTGCAGGATCAATAATACAGTATACTGTAAGTTAAAATGTCACCTATGTTACCAGTCAAACCCTAAAGTGGCAATAAGGTCTTAAAATATATAGAAAGAGTCTTTTACTCTGTATTAACTAGTGGTTTATTACCTGCCTATATTAGTAAAATACTGGCTTTTTGTTTGTACTTATGAAGTGCATATTCTGCATGATCTTATTCTACACTGCTAATCTGTCCCAATACCTAAACCTACTACCTAAACAACTATTAATAAGCTGCATACTAGGAGTTTTAGTCAAAAGTCTTAGTTAATGGCTTGTTATTAGTGAGAATTGTGTCTTAGAATAAATTGTCATGATAATAATAATAATAATAATAATAATAATAATAATAATAATAATAATAATAATAATAATAATAATGGGCTGCACGGTGGCGCAGTGGGTAGCACGTTCGCCTCACAGCAAGACGGTCGCTGGTTCAAGCCTCGGTTGCATCAGTTGGCGTTTCTGTGTGGAGTTTGCATGTTCTCCCCAAGTTGGCGTGGGTTTCCTCCGGGTACTCTGGTTTCCCCCACAAGTCCAAAGAGATGCGGTACAGGTGAATTGGGTAAGCTAAATTGTCCAAGGTGCATGTGTGTGAATGAGTGTGTATGGATGTTTCCCAGTGATGGATTGCAGCTGGAAGGGCATCCGCTGCGTAAAACATGTGCTGGATAAGTTGGCGGTTCATTCCGCTGTGGCGACCCCAGATTAATAAAGGGACTAAGTCGAAAAGAAAATGAATGAATGAATGAACAATATAAGGTATTAGTTATGGTATTAGTTTCTTATTTAATATTTAAATTATTAATCATTAAATTAATCATAAATATTTTTTTATTGTTACATTTTTTTTTCTTTAAAGCCAGGCCAGTGAAAATGTTGGTAGAGCAAGTAAATCTGACGAGACCAATAATAATAATAATTCTTAAATAAAGCAATGCCTGGGGTTTTAACATCATCAATAAATAAATTAAGACATACTTAAATATTTACATACTTTAATCATTTAAATGATTGCTCTAGCATTATTTTTCCATTATTTGATTAATGTATTTTTTTAAGGAATCATATCAAATGTTATCGTGAAACACTAGTTGCTAGATTGTAGCAACCTTCAATAATAATATCACAAAACAACAAATAACCAGTGAAAAAAAAACAAAAAAAAAAACAGCCAGTGTGTCTTTCAGCCCAGGTGAATGATTGTTAATTGTGTGCTGTTGTGTCTGAGTGTGAGTCCTCTGGGTTTTCCGCTGTCAGCCGGAGCGTGTGAATGCTGCCGGTCTGTGCCTCTGCCAGCTTCCAGTGCTTTATAGAGCTGCAGATGTGAGCCTTTACCTCACAATAACCTCTCTCATTCCCGGCACCCTGCTGTCTGACTGGCTCTCTCTCTCTATCTGTCTCTGTCTCTGCTCAGGAGAGCTGTATAGTGGGGAGAATGACAACCTCAGAGCAACTCAGAACACTTCATCAAAACTAAACATTTAATTGTCTTTTTTGTTCGCAGATGGAATGAAGTATGATGAGCGGCAGAAACAGGCCAAGGAGAGGAGAGAGGAAAAAGCCAAATATCTTGGTAAGAGAACTCGATAAGAGGCGGTGAGACAGTGCCACCTGCTGTTTGGGGTCTAGATGTGTTCAAACAAACACAGACACACAAAACACAAAAAACTATGAATAGCATATTTCCCAAATGATGTTTAACAGAGAAAGGACATTTTCACAGTATGCCTGATAATATTTTTTCTTATTTGTTTTATTTCGGCTAGAATAAAAGCATTTTTTAATCAAAATTATTAGCCCCTTTAAGCTATATATTTTTTCCGATAGTCTACAGAACAAACCATCATTATACAATAACTTGCCTAATTACTCTAACTTGCCTAGTTAATCCAATTAACCTAGTTAAGCCTTTAAATGTCACTTTAAGCTGTATAGAAGTGTCTTGAAAAATATCTAGTAAAATATTATTTACTGTCCTCATGGCAAAGATAAAATAAATCAGTTATTAGAAATGAGTTATTAAAACTATTATGATTAGAAATGTGCTGAAAAAATCTTGTCTCAGTTAAACAGAAATTGGGAAAAAATAAACAGGTGGCTAATAATTCAGCGGGGCTTCAACTGTATGTACATATATATATTAGGGGTGTAACAGATCACTGTTGATCAAGATTTATATATATTTAATTTATTGCTGTCAATTTTAATTTAAATATGGGAAAAAAATGTACATTTTTATTTTCTACTGCTATGACTACTAATAATATTTCAATTAATACAAACATATATTGCGTTGTTTAATAATTCATATTTACTAATTGTTTATATGTTTATTTTATGAAATATATAGCAGTATAAATGCATATAAAATACATGTAATATTTACATATTTCTATATATGCATGCATGCACACAACTACGCTCACATGCATGTTAGGAAACGCCTGTGGGTCTTCTCTGCACTGAAGTAGTATTATTAATATTTTCCTGAACAGTTATCGCTATGAAATAAATTCTAAATGTTTTGCTGCTTCTGTGTTTTCCCTAGACTAGAGGAGCATGAATATCTACCTCACATGCTGTGCTTTTGTTAGCTCTTCTTAATATCACTATGCTAGTCTTAAGGGCTGCTGCACTGCTTTTGCATGATTGACAGAACGTTTTTGTCTTCTTTTTTACCTTCCTTTCCCAGAACAGCGTAGCCAGACTCAAGGTAAGCCAATCCTCCGTCGCTGGTGGTGTTGGTGACTGATGCGCTTTTTAATCTTCATCCCTTTCTCTCTTTCTCTCAGCTACAACTTCTTTCACAGAGCTGCTTTCCCTTTTCCTCCATGCTTCATCATCATAATTAGTGACAGATTGTTGGGTGTTTGAATTGTGAAATGATGATATGTGATTATATTTGTTGCTCTTATTTGCTGGAAAGTGAAACTTAAAGGGATAGTTCACCTAAAAAATTTAATTCAGTCATCATTCAATCACTATTTTGAGTTTGTTTCTTCTTGGTACAAAAGAAGATATTTTGAAGAATGTTGTAAACTGGTTATGCGCCCTTGAAACTGGTAGCCATTGATATTCACAGTAGGGAAAACATATCAATCAATGGTTACCAGTTTCAATGGCTATTAATTTTTACATTTTGTTTCAGTTGTAATTATTAGCATGCCGGTTGATTCATCTTCTGAGCGATCTGTGAAAAGAAAGAGCGCCGATTAGAGTCATTGGTCTGTAAATTGAATCACGCTGTTTAAACACCATGTGGCCTGCATTTGTTTTCCAGCAGGGTCAGCAGTGTTCCTGATTTAATCTTAATGCTTTGCTTTTACAACTCGCCCACTGTGAATTCATTCGACACACAAGATAGGGCATGTCTGCTTCTTAATCAAAGGAAAGACACTCGAAAATTGCCCAATTCACACTTTGATATATATATATATATATATATATATATATATATATATATATATATATATATATATATATATATATATATATATATAGTTGAAACCAGAAGTTTACATGCACTAAAAAAAGGAACATAACCATTTTTTTTTAAATGTCTGACGGTAAATCATACTAAACGTTTACTATTTTAGGTCCATTAGGATTACCTAAATGATTTACATTTGCTAAATGCCAGAATAATAGGAGAATATTTTTTTTATTAATTTCTAGACAGTCAAAAGTTTACATACATTTCCTTGGTTTTATCTTTGCTACTAAACTGTATAACTTTGGTCAAATGTTTTGGGTATTCAAGCTTCTCACACTAGTTTGAAGGAATTTTGGCCCATTCCTCCTGACAGAATTGGTGTAACTGAGTCAGATTTGTTGGCTGTCTTGCTCGCACAAGCTTTTTCAACTCTGCCCACAAATTTTCTATAGGATCGAGTTCAGGGCTTTGTGATGGCCACTCCAAAACATTCACTCTGTTGTCATTAAAGCACATTTTAACTAATTTGGCAGTATAGGGTCATGGTCTGTTTGGAAGACCCATTTGAGGCCAAGTATTAATTTCCTGGTTGATGTCTTGAGATGTTGCTTCAGTATTTCTTCATAATGTCGTTTCTTCATGATGTCATCTATGCTGTAAAGTGGACCAGTCCCTCCTGCAGCAAAACAGCCCCACAACATGATACTGCCGCCCCCATACTTCACAGTTGGGATGGTGTTCCTAGGGTTGTAAGCTTTCCCCTTTGTCCTCTAAATGTAACACTGGTCATTATGGCCAAACAGTTCAATCTTAGTTCCATCAGACCACAAGACATGTCTCCAAAAATTTGTCTTTTGCCCAGTGTAATTTAGCAAAATGTAATCTGCCTTTTGTTGTTGATTCTGGCTTTTTGATTTTCCTGTGTTGTTACACAAGGAAGCAGTGTGTTTGAGGTTTTCCTTAAATACTATTCTACAGTTGTGCCTCCAATTAACTCAAATGTTGTTAATTAGCCAATCAGAAACTTCCAAAACCTTGACACCATCATCTGAGCTTTTTCAGAGGCATAATAATCTTATTGTATGTAAACTTGACTTTCA
Organism: Danio kyathit; assembly: GCA_903798195.1. Taxonomy (NCBI): domain Eukaryota; kingdom Metazoa; phylum Chordata; class Actinopteri; order Cypriniformes; family Danionidae; genus Danio; species Danio kyathit. The sequence continues at coordinate 45,985,814 of LR812534.1, forward strand.
AGAAAAGTTATAACAATTTCTCAAAAAAATATCTCTCTCATTATTCTGCTATTAAGCATAACAGAAACAAATTTGATAATCCTAACTTGCCTAAAAGAGAAAAAGTTTAGTCACATTAACATCTGACTTTTTTTTTTTTAAATGGTTATGTGCCTTTTTATACAGTGTATGTAAACTTCTGGTTTCAATTGTATGTGTGTGTGTGTGTGTGTATCAAAGACTGCGAAAGATATGGACGTAGTATGCGTGATGTCACCCATAGGTTTCTGAACACTGCAAAAGAAGCTACAAGTAGGCACGGCCAATCGTCTCCATTTTGTTTGCGCGTCATCGCACCAATCGCGGGATACCAAACAAGAGCAAAGAGGCGGAGAGTGAGCGGAGCTACAGATGCATGCTCGGCGCTTTGCTTAGACCTGGCTTAGACAGACTTTTTACTTTGGGAGAACACTTAATACTTCATTACCTGTGACTCGTTTGTGTTCTGACCACATGTGCTTGGTTGTACACTATATCAATAAAGTGTTTAGACTTTTAAAAACACTGTTGTAGCTTGTTGAGCCACTAAACATTGTTCTTACGACGTTTTTCTACAGGAGGAATACGTGAATTACTTCCAAACTCTTCAAATATAGTCTGTGTTAGTAAATGCAAATCTTTCTTTCCCTTTTTCTTTCTTTCTTTCTTTCTTTCTTTCTTTCTTTCTTTCTTTCTTTTTTTCTTTCTTTCTTTCTTTCTTTCTTTCTGTCTTTCTTTCTTTCTTTCTTTCTTTCTTTCTTTCTTTCTTTCTTATTTGTTTCTTGAACTTTCTCCACTCTATGAGCAAAAACTTTTGAAAGTCTATAAAAGCTGTTCGGCATTTCTTATTTTGGCCGATTTAAACAATTATAAACAGCGTAAAACAGAAACATTTTGATGTTCTGATAGCGATTCTTATGTAGAAGAATCACATTCTGCCCTCCATCTGAATTCTGTGCATCATAAAAGACGTTATGAAAACAACCTATATGTATTATAAATAATCCCATTTTTCAGTGCGTCAGTCAAAACAGGTCAAATTTCTTTGTTTTTTTAGAATAACACTGTACTATATTGGTAAATGTGCACAGCATTCATATGGTTTAGCACTGGGGGACTTATTATAGGTCACAAGTGCACCAAATTTGAACTTTTGACCGTTAAACCTCACCTCTCAGTTTATTTGTTTGTTTTTCCAAAGCTTGTTTTATATGTTTCCCGTAATTACAAACTGCATGATTCGTTTACACCCAAAAATAACATGTACTGCTGTCTTCATTGGACTGAAATGTGAATAAATCACGCCTGATGGGAATATAATCAAGATAAACACACATTCTGCTGCGTTCCAGTCGTGCTAGCGCAAAGTGTGTAATTTAGCCCTAAGTATTCAGGCCAAAGTCAATCGAACGTATTGATCTTCTTCAAGCATCCAGTTTAATGTGTAGTATTTCTGTGGTCTACGGTGACCCAATCAGATGTTCATCTTAGGATATTTATTTGTCTCTCAGACTGTGGGTCGTCTTCCCTCTCCTCTTTCTGGCCACAGGATTATGAAAGTTTAATGAAGAGCGTCACCCCGGCGCTCTCATGCCATCACTATTTTATAACTGTGGCGCTCAGAAAAGAAGGCTCCAAACCGCCTGCCTCGCAGAATAATGAAGCCTCCCAAAGGAGACTCTTTTCATGTTGAGCCTTGCTTTCAGTCTCAATTGCAGTGACAGAAGATCTTCCACATAAATGATTTGATTAGTGCTTTTTATCGTTTAAAGGCCTCAAGCATTAGCATTTACTCGGATTTGACACCCTTAGTATGTTGGACAGCTTGAATTTGTAAGCTTTAATTGCATGAAATGTTTTTTCTTTCTTTCTGTTTTCTTTTATTAATTTTTTTCGTAAGGACTGTGGCTCAAAAAAGGAGCTTATAACACATTAATGACTCTTTCATCATCACACATCTTTGTTTAAAGTCATGTCACTGTATTTGTTATTTTTTTGACGTCATAACACCATAATTAAAATAAAATGCTTTATATTGTGAATTAAAAAGATATTAAGATTGTATAACTTACTATTTGAATCATATTAACCCTTTTTAAAAATAATAGTAATGCTAATTTTTATTAATTTCATCCCATTAAAAATAATCCATGGCTAGATTATGAAAAAAGCTTTTGAGGCAAAAACTCAGGCTTCTCGGGAGAGAGTTGTACCAGATCAATAGAAAAAGCTTTACAATATATGAAAAGTATCATTATTAAGTTCATTAGCAAATAATCAAATGTACAAAAACCATTCAGAAGTAAGGGTACAGTAAGATTTAATAAACACCTACTGCATAATTGCAAAAACAATTCTGGATAAACACTGTTGTTTAGAACTTTGTGCATCAGAGAATGTTAATCACTGATAATAAAAATAAATATTTATTGACCACCAAATCAGCATATTTAAATAATTCATGATGGATCATAAGACAGTATTGGCTGTTAAAAATGCGGTTTTACCATTACATTATAAAATGACATTTTAAAATTAGCATGAATTTTAAATTGTGGCTGTTTTTACTGGATTGGGTCGAATAAATGCAACAATTGATGAGCATTAGATACTTAAAAAGCAACTAAAATCTATGTCTGAACCCAAGGTGGTGTATATTAAAGGGGGCAGTTCACCCAAAAATGTACATCTTCTGGACATCTATAAATATTCTAAGTAAATCAGTTTAATAGGGTAAAATATACCAGAGAGAAATGCTCTTTTATTGGTTATAGCCTAATACATGTCATTAAATATTTAATAAATAAACATGAATTGAAAATTTGGAGAAATAGAAATTTTTAAATGATGCGTTTGGCAATTGTATTCTTCAAACAAGAGCTGATCTAAGTCAAGACGCTGGCTTTGTTTTGATAGCTCACAGGCTTGCCCTCTCTCTCGCTTTCTCTCCTTATAGCTGCTAAAAAGTCTCAGTGGCTGGAGAAGGAGGAACGGGCACGGCAGGTCCGGGAACAGCAGTTGGAGGAGCGGAGGAGGAAGCTGGAGGAGCAGCGGCTGAAGGCAGAGAGACGCCGTGCAGAGCTGGAGGACAGACAGAAACAGAAACTGGAGAAGAACAAGGTGAGGAACTGTAGTGGTCAGTGCAAAAAACACGTGACGTAATCGGTTATATCTTCTCATTTTGTACATTCTGAGAGTCTGTGAAGTTTTCCGCCAAACTTAGCGGGCAGTGTTTTCCCTTTTAGCTCTCTGAGTAATACTAGATGAGTTGTTTATCAGTGAAAGTGGAGCACGTTGTACCAGGGCTTGAAGATTTCCACTTGAAAAGATCAATACAGTCTGCTTTAGTTCTCCCAGTGGTCATTATATATAAATGCGCCTTATAAAGGGTTTGCTACACTTTAGTTTTGTTTTAATGGGATACTCACTTTGAGTATTTTTTCTTCTTTTTTCCAGGAGCGGTATGAGGCGGCCATCCAGAGGTCTGGTAAGAAGACGTGGGCAGAGATTCGGCAGCAGAGATGGTCCTGGGCCGGAGGCTTGAGCGGCAACTCCAGCCAGAGTCAGAGTGAGTTACACAAAACACACACGTCTACCTGTAGAGTTTGCTTCTTGATAAATTTTTCATATTAAAAGAATAGTTCATGCAAAAAAATAATTATACCATTATTTACAGACCCTTAAGTCATTTTAGGTGGATATGACTTTCTTCTTTCAGATGAACACACAGTGTTGTCCTTGCTCTTCTCAGCTTTGTAAGCTTTGTTTTTTGTTAGAAAATATGTCCATATTGAAAACATTCTCATTTTTGAATGAACTGTTCGTTTTTCTGCATTTATCATCTTTGTTAAGAAAGGAAGAAACTGTGAAGATATTGCATTCATTAGATGTGATTAAGATGGTGAAACGTGCATTTATGGAGTATTCTAAAACTAATGTACTGTTCTATCTCTCTTTTTTCTTTTTTTTTTCTTTTTGTTTTTGCACATTTGACCTTGTAACATGCTTTGAATACATTATGCAAACAACATATAAGCATAATATTACAATTGCACATTTGTCCATCTTTATAGAAAAACCATTGCGTTCTGCTAACACATGACCCAATGCTCTTTACAAATGTGTTGATCAAGAAATCAACCACTTCTCTTAGTGGTTTTCATGGACTCTAAATGCCAACTTGGAAATGCAAATGCTGAGTTCTATAAACGATTTTCCATTTTTACTGTAGTGTCCTTTCATATCTCAAATTTAAGTTAGGTTTCCCATGGGATTCCTTACACACGTGGACACATGTCCAACTGCATTTATCACACACTGGTTACTATCATATGTTACCACTGGCCATTTTTTTTTCATTATGTATCTAAATATTTATTTTATTTATTTTTGGTTGGAGACCAAAAATGTACAGAAACTCAAAAGGTGATGGGAAAACATTTACAGTATACAAAATCTTCACTTACTAGCTTTTAGAAATTTTAATAGTCCATATAAATAAGAGAGGTGAGAAGAATGACTTGCTGAAATTGCTAGGAAATATTGTAATGAACTTCAGTGCCACTGTTATCACTTCCCCCAAGACACAAGACCTCAATTTATAGTCCGGCTAATACTGTTTCTCCAAGGATCTTATTTTCAAACTTTCTTAATTTAGTTTTTCTTCTCCCAAAACTTTGTGCACAGTAATTGTAATCTCTGATGGCGTCTCTAGAGAAGTGAAGGCTATGGCCTCATTATAAAGTCTGCAGACTTGAAGATAATAAACTCATAAAAGTAGCAGTCAAGTTAATATTCAGACACTACAAATAAACAAACGTTCGTCTTGCTCAAGTCCTTCTCCAATATACCAGTGCCTTTTTTATTTGTTTTAATGAATTGGTTGTTTCCCATCGTGTCGTCTTGGTCTTCTCAGCATTGTATACATGTATGCGGTGTTCTCTGGATTTTGCAGGCAGATGCTCAATATCAGCGGTCAACCTGCCCAAACATGTGGACTCAGTCATAAACAAGAGGCTCTCCAAATCCTCTGCCACTCTCTGGAACACCCCTAGCAGAAGTAAGGCCACGCCTTCGGATCTAGCCCCTCCCCTTCATCTCCACAGGCTCCTCCCTTCGCATATTTATGAGTTTTTCATTTGATCTCCTCCTTTCACTTTTTGATTTCTCCCTTGAGACCAATCACCTGCTCGTCCTGCGTGATCAATCAATCATTCCCTCCTTCCAAACCGTCTTCACGTCAGCGTCTTCAGTTTCATGGAATATGAATGTTGAAAATCGTTATCGTCTTTCAATCGTCGACCTTTCTCAATGGTGCTTGTTTTTGGTTTGTTTATTTTTGGTGGTGGATTTCTGTTTTGTATTGTTTTTTGTTTTTGTTTTTTGTCTTGATGTAACCATCTTTCATGTCTTCATATGCATTTGATGCATGATGATACCCAATGGCCACAGAAAGTATTTGGACACCTGAAGTGATATTTCACCCAAAAATTACATTTCTGTTTTTATTCACCCTCATATTATCCCAAACCTGTTTCAATTTCTCTTTGTAAAGAACAAAAGGAGATATTTCCAAGAATCTTAATAATTAAACCATTTTAGTTCCTGTTGACTTTCATTGTATGGATGTAAAACACAATGAAAGTCACAGAAAACTAAAACCGATAGTTAAAATTCTGTAAAATTTATTTTTAAGACAGAAATGTTGCTTATATATTTTTTTTTATGACATGAGGGCAAATAAATGATGGCTATTTTTCTTTTTGGGTAGATTATCCATTTAAACCACACATAAAATAAATATTTTTGATGAAGTACATTAAAAGAAAATGATATTTCAAATTATTTCAATTCCAGCAAAAAATATTTTCAAGCCAACAAAGTGTCCAAATACCTTTTTATAAATGTGAAAAATTCGAAACATTATCGGTAACACCTTATAATAGTAATAGTTATCATTTGTTAATGAATTAAGGAACATTAAAAAAAGAATGAATTATAGTTTGACTTCCTTTATTCATTTAGGTAAAATTACATTTCATGTTATTGCTGTATATAAGTTGTAAAAATCAACATCGACCCACAGAAGTGAATGCAGTAAAATTGTTGATTGTATTCAATTCATTAATCAGAGTTAATATATTAACTTATTGACCTTATTATTATAAAGTGTTACCATTTCACGATTAACAAGCCTTATTTTGTGTCTGTGTGTGTAATATGTGCTTGTGTAAAATTTCTTTAATGTTTAACGTTGATGTCCATTCAGAGTAAGCATCTGAAGACTTTTTATGACCCTTGAATCTGCTGGTATGTTCAAAATGAGAAATGTGCTGATGGATATGTGTTCCACAGAGAAGGTTCCTGAACTGAAGTGTGCTACAGTACATCATTGTTTTTCCAGAAATGGCTGGTGCTTCTTTTATTGGGTGTACCAAGGCCATAAAAAGTCAATTGTAAGGAGGGCACACTCTATTTGTGAGTGCTCCCTGCAACAAAAGATGGAATTGGGTTCACGCTCTGTGCTGAGAGCTAATCGAATCTGGGAAGTTTTCCATGAGCAGAGACTGTACTGCAGACTGTTGATGAATGTTCAGCTATGGGCAATATCTCGCTCTCCATCTCTCTTTCTAAAATGGCTTTCTAGCTCCTCATTTTTTTTATGCACTTGGTTACCTCTCACACCTTATTATCCATTTACCCATTCTTTTTTCTCCACGTTTTGAGTATGCAATGTAATCTTTTTTTATAATTATGGATGATCATTATATTTAGTGAGTCTGATGAGCATTTTTAATAGGGCTGCACGCTATTGAAAAAGTCTGGCATTGCGATATTTTGTTTTTCTGCACTATATATTGTGACATGAATACAGTTTTCCCAGATGGCTGGAATAGCTCTATTTGGGAAAAAAAATCTTGAATTTAAATTAATTGGGTTGATTTTGTAAATGTGTGTGAATAAAAAAAATAAATAAACAAATTGCAAGAATAACTACAATAGAACAATAGAAAAAAGTAAAAGATACAGTGCGTTATGGTTTCTGGAGAATTAAAAAGTATTCAGGTACAGAAATTGAATAATGTAATGTAACTGTATAGTCTTCATTGTATTGTAAAATTATTCTTCAATAAAGTTACAAATTTTTGTGCCTAAATGCTTTAAACTCTCTTGAAATGTCTTTAAAACAAATGATAACGTTTCACTCTGTTATGATCTCATGCAAAGTGATCTCTCTACAAATCTCATGTATTCTCAATTGTTGTGCTGATCAACTATAATGCCAATTCAACATTGCATGTATTGTGATGTGACTATTGCAGACACACATTGCAATATCAATGTTGAAATGCTATATTGTGCAGCCCTAATATTTATTTGTAATATTTTGTCCTTTTTTTTTGCCAAATATTGGATATACTTTTATTCATTTATTTGTCCTATTTCTTTAATTGTTTGTTCAGCCCAAAATTATTATTAATTTACTCATCCTAATATCTTTCCAGTGCTGTCGCCTCACAGCAAGAAGGTCGCTGGTTCGAGTCTTGGCTGGGTCAGTTGGCGTTTCTGTGTGGAGTTTGCATGTTCTCCCTGCGTTCGCGTGGGTTTCCTCTGGGTGCTCCGGTTTCCCCCAAAGTCCAAAGACATGCGGCACAGGTAAATTGGGTAGGCTAAATTGTCCATAGTGTATGAGTGTGAAAGAGTGTGTATGGATGTTTCCCAGAGATGGGTTGCGGCTGAAAGGGCATCCGCTGCATAAAAAACGTGCTGGATAAGTTGCTGGGTTATTTCGCTGTGGCGACCCCTGATTAATAAAGGGACTAAGCCGAAAAGAAAATGAATGAATAATATCTTTCCAAACACCAAAAGACTTTCCTTAATCCTCTCAACATAAGTGAAGAGAATTTAATAAAATCTGAATGATATCTCCATGGAAAGACCTTTCCACCGAAACTCTGACACTTCTAAACATTTGTAAAGAGATCGTAAATCAATTTGAATCGGTTTAATCCAAGTCTTCTCGAGACATTCTATCGTTAATTTTAAAATATGACTGAATTAACATTTTTGATTGAACTAACTCTTTAATAGTTAAGCCAGAAATGTTAATTCTGTCATCATTTACTTGATGCAGATTTGTATTATTGATTGAATCTTTACACTGATTCATACACTGACCACAACAAAAAAAAAATAATCCAAAAAAGCATCATAAATAGTCAATATGGAACAATGTGAGGGTGGATACCCAGCGAACACCTTGATGTAAAAACGACATAAAAAATACATTTATTCATTCATTCATTCATTCAATTTTTTCAGCTTAGTCCCTTTATGAATCAGGGTTTGCCACAGCACGCCAACTTAACCAGCACATGTATTACGCAGCGGATGCCCTTCCTGCTGCAACCCATCACTGGGAAACACCCATACACTCTCATTCACACATACACTATGGACAATTTACCTTACCCAATTCACCTATAACGCATGTCTTTGGACTTGTGGGGGAAACCGGAGCACCCGGAGGAAACCCACGTGAACACCAGAACATGCAAACTCCACACAGAAATGCCAACTGACCCAGCTGAGGCTCGAACCAGCGACCTTCTTGCTGTGAGGTGACAGCGCTACCTATTGCGCCACTGCGCTGCCATTAAAAAACACAGGTCAACAATTTTGTCAAAACCTTGTCTTCTACTTGACATTCACACAATGATGTCCTTTTGACCTCCAAAATAACGACACAAGAATTATTGTAATACAAGAAATGTTTTATTCATCTGATAGCTTCTATTCCAAATTACAAAACTAGACTTGATTTTGTATTCCAACATTGCATGTACCTTCATGTCAAAACTGATGTCAAATTGACATCTAACATTGGCTTTAAAAAATGCATCAAAAATCGATTACAGGACTGGGTACATTTCTACAGGAGTAGAAGAGCTTCTATTTTTTTATAATAACTTTTCAAATTAGTTAATTTGTGCACAAATCTCATTTATGTGTCACCATTGCTGCTTTCTGTGCTGTGAAATCTTCACTTGGACTCACCATCCATTGACTGCAGGGGAGACAAACATGCTTTTTCACCATTGTGATTTTAACTTAAAATTAGGAAAATAAGTGATATCACAATGCTGGTGCGTATTATTGTATTGCATTTATGTCAAAGATGGCATTTTCATTGGTCATCTTGAATACTAGACAACATAATTCCACATGAAGTTTGGAATGAGAAAGGTGGTAAGTGATTGTTGTTTTGCATATATATTATGTGAACCTTTTTTTTTCACTTATTTTTGCAGCTCGCAGCATGCAGTTGAGTCCGTGGGAGAGCAGCATTGTGGACAGACTGATGACCCCCACTCTCTCCTTCTTGGCCCGCAGTCGCAGTGCCGCCAGTGTGCTGAACAACTCCAGAGATGCCCGTGAGTGACCAAAACCATCATAACACCCTTTATCTGTGTGATTAGCATCAGTTAATGAAGATTAGGAAGTTCTGCATTCTGATAATGTGATACATTTATGGTACATTTTTAAAGGCTGGGCAAATCAGAAATAGCAACATATGTCTACCCTTTTTTAATGTTTCAGTTTGGATATTCTGTTGACGGAGTAACTATAGTATGTCAACTAACTCATTGGTGCATTCAGTAGTCTGTCGATTTACATAGTTATAGTTGAGAAATAAGATGCTTATAAGGTTCACTGATATAATCACAAGTGGACGACACTTAATACAGGTGTAAACAATACTGTCTTAAAACATTTTGAGCAATTTTCACTTTTAATGTAGAATATGTTTAAACAGCCACTGAAGACCATCAACTATATGCTGAGACCTCATTCTTAAAGTCTGTGTGAAATCAAAATTTACAATATTTATTTTTCTAGCGCACATTGTTATTTTTGTAGGTGAACAATTCAAACATCTGATTAGTTTAAATTAAGTTAATCCACTGGAAAAAAAATTTTTGTTTTGGTAATCTTCTATCAAAGTGACCATTTGCTTCCATGTTTGGAGTGTTGGTCATTAATGACTTCAGCCCCAATATTCTTAACCACACCCCTCTTGCCATTAGTTTGCTATGAGGGAATGATGTGAAAAAAATCCCCGCCCCCTACTCAATAATACATTTCAGTTGAAAATGCATCAACATACTGAAATAAAAGTCTCAGCAACTTTTGAGTTCACGCACGCTTTCAACATTACTGGACATGTTGAAATGTGGTGCCCAGATGGGATTTAAACTTTGCTGTTAATAATTGTAAGTTTGAAAAAGCCATTTTGTGGCCATCAGAACAGAAATGAATGCTTCTGCCCTCCATATAGTTTCCTTATTTCTTTTCACTTTCATATGTAAACTGCAAAAGCTTATTTCTCAACATTAGAGGGAAAGATCAGAAATAAAATCCATATATACACCCATTTATAGCATCTCCCTTCAAAGAAATCTTGAAAGTGGCCAAAAGTGAACAAAAGAGACTGATTAAAGTCAAATCTGGAAGCATGGGTTTTTTCTTCCTCGTCTTTTTTTCAGGGTTCCCACGGGTCATGGGATTCCTGGAATATCATGAAATTTTAAAAGTTTTATTCCAGAAATTGAAAGTCAGGGAATTTCTTATATTTGTTTTGTCCAAAGCATATTAACTTCCCATTTATAAAAATGTCTTTTTTTTAAGATTGTTCCAAGTATTGGCTCCTAATGTTTTATATTTAGTCTATTTCTTCATGTCATTTTAAATTTAACTTCTCTTTTATTTATGTTTTGGTTCCTATTTTTATGGTTAGTCTGTTTTCATGCCATTTTATTTCTTTCCCAGTTGACCCTTCGCTAAGCCACACCCGAAAATCGTAAATAGGCGCGGGAGGTCTGTCAAGCTTTAAAGTGAGGGAAACAACCCAAAGCGTTGTACATATAAATTGTGCAAATCTGATACCCGGTATCCTAAAAGTTTGGACGGGGTGGTGGAATTTTTTTCTCTTTCCAAAACCTAAAACCCACAGGAACAAATCGTCACCTTGGAATTTTAAGGTTCTATCTGCGTTCTGAATGATTTTGAGATATTAAGCTTCAAAGTTCTTTATATTTGCATTACATATTAACAGAACAAAACAGAGATATGATCACAAAATGGGCACTTGCCATCAATCAATATACTTCACAGCTGTTTTTCAGTCATTTTAAACCCTCGTGTCCCTGTCAGAGCTGCAATTCACCAATGTTTTCATCTGTCTTTTGGAGATTTAGTCATTGGTGTTGGTGTTATAGCTGGTTAGTGTCTGCTTTAATATTTGGTCTCAGATTAATATTTGCTGGTAGGGAAAATATTTCATTGCACAACAATAGTCTATCAGGCTTTTTGGCTAAAAAAAGAGAAATCACAATTTAATTTGTTACTATTGGATTATTTAAAAAAAAAAAGATTTTAAATTAGATTATCTAAGCTGTTGAATGCTCAGTGTATGAGACGGCTAGGCTTTAGCTTAAATTTTAATTAAATTATTCTCTAATTGGTTGCGTATTAGTCGTGAATATACTCCTGTAATGCATATTGCAGTCCTTTTTTGTCTTGCTTTTTCATATATCTCACCTGTTTGCCAAAATGACCAATAATCTCCCTGGGAATGTCTGACACAGGCGCATACATGCTGTAATAGACGTGCCAGGCACAAAAGCTTGACATGCATAACAACAGTAACTAAGGAGGACAGGTTTTTTTTTGTAGCTTCTGAGAATTCAAAAAGAGCCACATATTGATAAATAATGTTATGATAGCTGTTTTAACATTAAGTTATGATTGAATTGCCTCTTGTTACAGTTATGAAATAGTTTGACAACAAGCAGGAAATGTTCATGGGCAATGACATCACCACATTGAAATAGTCTATATTAAAACATTATGATTTTGAACATCAAGCAGCATAAGTTGTTTTGTTTTGCTAAAAAACGAATGGAAGTGAATGAGACAGAAAGTCTTGTTGCATTTTAATTTACATTAGCCCAGAAAAATAAGGTGGATAGGTCATAGAGACTCAGCTTCGTAGTCAGGGATAAGTCACACAAACTGTCTCTCATAAAGATCAACCTAAATGCTTCTTAATGCAAGGTGCAAACATGTTATGTAACTTGATTTGGATGTCTGTTTTTTGATGTAGAGTCTCCGTTGTGCCCACGCTCAGCGTCTGCCAGTCCTCTGTCAGTATGTGCTCATCGGCCTCACCGCTGCTCTGAGCGCTGGAGGGTCACCACCAGCACACCTGATATCACCCAGCGCAGGCGAGACTCCACACCTGTGAGTTCATTAAGGTTCATTTCACGCTCCATGTTTTCCTGCTGTGTTATATAAAAAGCAAAGTTAAAAAAAAATTCTTCACTCCATCCACACGTCCATGAATCATGTATCCAAGTCGTAGATTTTTTTCCAAGTCGTGTTGTTTTATGTAACCTCATCTATAGATACTGTAACTCTTTCGTATAACATTTTAGTGCTTCCATATAAATCACACTAACTTATTCTTAGACTAAAAGACCAGATAATGTGGTTGTACAAATTCTCTATTAATATTATTATTATTATTATTATTATTACTTGTAATTATTATTGTTGTAAAATGTACTAGCAAATACACTGTCATTTTATAAAATACGTTAATGTGAAATTTCCATTTAGAGGTAACACATTTTTGCATTTAGAGTAACATCATTTGAAGGATATGTGTTTCTTTTTTTGCCCCCCATAATTGCTCTAAAGATGAGGAAGGATAAGAAGGACAAGGAGAGAGAAAATGAAAAGGAGAAGAATAGCATCACCAAAGAGAAGGTGCTGAAGAAGAGACAGTCCATGCCTTCAATCAAAACCAGAATAGAGTCCAGGTAAGATGAGCAGCTACATGTATATTATAGGAAGTTTCAGAACCCAAACCAGGAGACTGGCTTCATTCTTTATTGAGAACATGTTGGTTTTTCTGCATCCAAACAGGCATCTTCAAAGAAGTCTACAAGAGTCTGTCTTGAGCAGTGTTGTCCCATCTATTATATAGGCAGAGTTTATAGGTGGAGACAAATAAATGGCATGACAAGTTTAGTTGAAAGTCTTGTTCAGGGTCTTGTGTATTCTGAGGTTTGGTCTGCCATGAACGACCTAAATGCATCACCCAGACATTCATGGAGACAAAAGACACAGCTGTGACTAGAACTTACAATTTGCATTACTTTCAAGAAATGATACTCTCTCTCACACCTAGGCAGCTTTCAGTTATATATGTATATAATATATACAGGCAGTGCAGAATTATTAGGCAAATGAGTATTTTGACCACATCGTCCTCTTTATGCATGTTGTCTTACTCCAAGCTGTAAAGGCTCGAAAGCCTACTACCAATTAGGCATATTAGGTGATGTGCATCTCTGTAATGAGAAGGGGTGTGGTCTAATGACATCAACACCCTATATCAGGTGTGCATAATTATTAGGCAACTTCCTTTCCTTTGGCAAAATGGGTCAAAAGAAGGACTTGACAGGCTCCGAAAAGTCAGAAATAGTGAGATATCTTGCAGAGGGAGGCAGCACTCTTAAAATTGCCAAGCTTCTGAAGCGTAATCATCGAACAATCAAGCGTTTCATTCAAAATAGTCAACAGGGTCGCAAGAAGCGTCTGGAAAAACCAAGGCGCAAAATAAACTGCCCATGAACTGAGAAAAGTCAAGCGTACACCAGTTTTGCCATATTTCAGAGCTGCAACATCACTGGAGTGCCCAAAAGCACAAGGTGTGCAATACTCAGAGACATGGCCAAGGTAAGAAAGGCTGAAAAACAACCACCACTAAACAAGACACACAAGCTGAAACGTCAAGACTGGGCCAAGAAATATCTCAAGACTGATTTTTCTAAGGTTTTATGGACTGATGAAATGAGAGTGAGTCTTGATGGGCCCGTGGCTGGATCGGTAAAGGGCAGAGAGCTCCAGTCCGACTCAGACGCCAGCAAGGTGGAGGTGAAGTACTGGTTTGGGCTGGTATCATCAAAGATGAGCTTGTGGGGCCTTTTCGGGTTAAGGATGGAGTCAAGCTCAACTCCCAGTCCTACTGCCAGTTTCTGGAAGACATCTTCAAGCAGTGGTACAGGAAGAAGTCTGCATCCTTCAAGAAAAACATGATTTTCATGCAAGACAATGCTCCATCACATGCGTCCAAGTACTCCACAGCATGGCTGGCAAGAAAGGATCTAAAAGAAGAAAAACAATTGGCATGGCTTCCTTATTCACCTGATCTGAACCCCATAGAGAACCTGTGTTCCATCATCAAATGTGAGATTTACAAGGAGGGAAAACAGTACACCTCTCTGAACAGTGTCTGGGAGGCTGTGGTTGCTGCTGCACGCAATGTTGATGGATTCTGTCAGTGTTTTGATCCGTTCACCATGGATGGCAGGCTTTTGAGTGTCCTTGCAAAGAAAGGTGGCTATATTGGTCACTGATTTGTTTTTGTTTTGTTTTTGAATGTCAGAAATGTATATTTGTGAATGTTGAGATGTTATATTGGTTTCACTGGTGAAAATAAATAATTGAAATGGGTATATATTTGTTTTTTGTTAAGTTGCCTAATAATTATGCACAGTAATAGTCACCTGCACACACAGATATCCTCCTAAAATAGCTCAAACTAAAAAACAAACTAAAAACTACTTCCAAAAATATTCAGCTTTGATATTAATGAGTTTTTTGGGTTCATTGAGAACATGGTTGTTGTTCAATAATAAAATTAATCCTCAAAAATACAACTTGCTTAATAATTCTGCACTCCCTGTATATATATATATTATTTGGAATTAGATTATATACATTTTTATTTCCACGATATACACTCACCGGCCTCTTTATTAGGTACATCTTACTAGTACTGGGTTGGACCCCCTTTTGCCTTCAGAACTGCCTTAATCCTTCGTGGCTGCAGATTTGTCAGATGCACATCCATGATGCGAATCTCCCATTCCACCACATCCCAAAGGTGCTATATTGGATTGAGATATGGTGACTGTAGAGGCCATTTGAATACAATGAACTCATTGTCATGTTCAAGAAACCAGTCTGAGATTATTCGCACTTTATGACATGGGGCATTATCCTCCTTGAAGTAGCCATCAAAAGATGGGTACACTGTGGTCATAAAGGGATGGACATGGTCAGCAACAGTACTCAGGTAGGTTGTGGCGTTTACACGATGCTCAATTAGTAATAATGGGCCCAAAGTGTGCCAAGAAAAAATCCCCCACACCATTACACCACCACCACCAGCCTGAACCGTTGATACAAGGCAGAATGGATTCATGCTTTCATGTTTTGATGCCAAATTCTGACTCTACCATCTGATTGTCACAGCAGAAATCGAGACTCATCAGACCAGGCAACGTTTTTCCAATCTTCTATTGTCCAATTTTGGTGAGCCTGTGGAATTGTAGCCTCAGTTTACTGTTGTTAGCTGACAGGAGTGGCATCTGGTGTGGTCTTCTGGTACTGTAGCCCATCCGCCTCAAGGTTTGACGTGTTGTGCATTCAGAGATGCTCTTCTGCATACCTTGGTTGTAACGAGTGGTTATTTGAGTTATTGTTGCCTTTCTATCAGCTCCAACCAGTCTGGCCATTCTCCTCTGACCTCTGGCATTTACAAGCCATTTCTGACCATTCTCTGTAAACCCTAGAGATGGTTGTGCTTGAAAATCCTCAGAGCAGCCCATCTGGCACCAACAGCCACGTTCAAAGTCACTTAAATCACCCTTCTTCGAAATTCTGATGCTATGTTTGAACTGCAGCAGATCATCTTGACCATGTCTACATGTTTAAATGCATTAAGTTGCTGTCATGTGATTGGCTGATTAGAAATTTGCGTTAACGAGCAGTTGGACAGGTGTACCTAATAAAGTGGCCGGTGAGTGTATATAAATTCAAGCTATTTGGATGATTAAATGTTTATTTATTCATTTTTTATTTATTTTAAATGATTGTTTTTATATTACAATTGTATTCCTCACGTGTCATACATTTTCGTGCTTGTATTAGAGTCTTAAAAACATGTAAACAGGTTTAGATGCTCATATTCAAGAAGACATACTCATATTCATACACACACACACACACACACACACACACACACACACACACACACACACACACACACACACACTCACAAAACACAAGCTTTTTAATGGACTTATTTGCTCCGGGCATTGTTTAATTCTGTAAGGCTGACATTGTGTAGTGCTGTCTCTGACTAAAACATTTCTCCTTTTGTTTGCTGTAAGAATTATCGTTTCTCTTGATGTTTCCAGTCCGAGTCCAGTGTCTAAACTGAGATCTGCATCTCCTGCAACGCCCAAAGCTCGTGTGTCATCCCCGAGTCCTGCAGTGTCTCCTAAACCTCCATCAGCGCAAGCGAGCCCCAGCACTCCTAAAGCCCGCCCCAAGAGAGCCAGGACCCCTGCCCGCGTGGAGACCCGCACCGCTTCTCCCATCAATAGGGTTCGAGAGCCCCGCAGGCCCGCTACACCCGAACAACCAAAGAGTGAGTGCGAGGATCATGAGTGTAGCCATGTATATTACCCCAAAGTTTCTATAGTATTACAGAATGGGGTATATGCACAGCTAGTGTTTTTCAGCTTGAATATTTTCAATTTTATAAGGTTCCTTTTAGACAAGTAAATGCAAGCGCCGTCAGTAGCAGCAGGCTAGAAACTCCTGAGGTAAAAATACTGAGGTAAAATACATTTACATATTTTAAAGACATGGTGGGCAAAAATGGATTTTAATGCAGTGCTTCTTGTCCGATCTGAGACCAACTTTATATTGTATATCAATCAGGCAGTGAAGATCACTAATTTTTAAAGAAATCAGATATTAGACTTGACGATTTTGTAATGGTAAGACAGTTCACCGGAAGTGCTTGGGCTGCCTGACTGAACATTAAAGGTCTGTGTGCATACCCCATTCCCTCTCTACCAGTCCTTATTGTCCCCCCACTCCGTTTCTCTGTGTTTGCTCCAGCCTCGTCTCCTGTCCCCTCTATTGTGGTCTCATCAGTTCTGGACACGCCCCCTGTCGCCAGTGCACCAATGGTGTCAGTTTCTGCGTCCTCTGTGCCCGAGGAGTCTCCTCTTGTCTCCACCCTCCCACAGGTATCCTCTCCAGCGCCCTCTCCTGGCAAACCCATGGCTGGCACAAACAACCCAGAGGAGGCCACCCGCATCCTGGCTGAGAAGAGACGACAGGCCCGTGAACAGAGAGAGAAGGAGGAGGAAGAACGGAGAGAACAGCAGGAGAGAGAGAGGTTGGTTATTTTGTTTATGCGTGTTTGTTTCCCTTGTGTTTTAGCTTTTTCAATTTACATAATTGTATTTAATTTCACATTCATATTTGTTTTTATTTATTCGAATTTTGTTTCTATTTAAATTTTAAATCCTCTTGTGTTTTAGTTTTTATTTTCAAATTTATTTATATAATTATTCTACTTTTATACTGTTTTTTATGTATTATATATATATATATATATATATATATATATATATATATATATATATATATATATATTCTTTTTTTAATTTTTTTTTCTTATTGATTTTCAAGCATACACATTCACAAACCCCACAACCCCTACCTAGTATAGAACATTCAATTGTTTTCAGCTGTCAATTACTTAAGTCTGAAATTACAGGTGTTTGGAGAGACATTATAATAATAATAATAATAATAATAATAATAATAATAATAATAATAATAATAATAAATATGTGTAGTTTTTCTTATTCAATTTATTATTTTTTGTTTTATTTTTTTGATAATCTGGGATATATTTATAGTAAATAAATAACTTTTTTAAAAATCTTTTGATCCTTCATTTAAAAAAAAAAAAAAACTCTTAGCAAACATGCTTTTGGTATATAAATATAAGGTGTGTATCGACATGAAAAATTTGAGCTGAAGCACTTGGCCGAAAACTGAAAATGATAATTCTTGTTAATAATTATTTAATAATTTTATTAAATTATATAAAGTAGAGACTTTTTAAATTTAACTCACAGTGTTGCCATGCTTCTTGAAAGTACTCGAATTTCAGACATATGAATCCAAGACTTGTAAAATACTTAAAAACAAACACAGGTCCTTGAAAGTGCTTAAATTATATTTTAAATTTAATTTGTTTCTTGTGTTATTTCAAAGAACAGAATGAAAAAAACTGAGAATTTCTTGATTTCTTA
This sequence comes from Danio kyathit, assembly GCA_903798195.1. Lineage (NCBI taxonomy): Eukaryota > Metazoa > Chordata > Actinopteri > Cypriniformes > Danionidae > Danio > Danio kyathit. The sequence continues at coordinate 46,004,089 of LR812534.1, forward strand.
AATTTAAATGTAATAAATAATGCACATTTTATCAATATTTCAGAAACCACATTTGAATTGTAAACAAATTTTAACACAATTTTTGAAAATTACTTTGACGTATTTAATGTAAATGTTAACTCTAAGTAAACTATTAAGTACATTGAGGACATTCATATCACATTTACATATGCTGGGGTATGAATTTAAAATGAATGGGGCTTTATAAGGTCTTAGAACCTGGTGTCCGTGAAAGAGTGGGAACCCTAAACTCAATAACCTAAATTATACAGATTTTAATAAGCCAATAAAATCACCACAATTTATTGACAGTGAATGAGGCAATGCTATCACAGCACAGTAGCGCTAGTGTACATAGAAGTTTCCCGTCAGCATGTTATTTTTACAGATTTTACTTTTTATGGGGAACATGTAATTAATCTAGTTAAGCCTTTAAATGTCACTTTAAGCTGTAAGTATCTTCAAAAATATCTAGTTAAATAATATGTACTTTCATCATGGCAAAGATAAAAGAAATGAGTTATTAAAACTATTATGTTTAGAAATGTGTTTAAAATGTTTTTTTTTTTTTTTCGTTAAACAGAAATTGTAAAAAATCTAAAAAATATACAGGGGATGCCCCCCGTTCATTCATTTTTCATTATTCCAATGCACTTTTGCCATTCATTATTAAAGATGAGAATATTTAAAAAATAATAATAATTAATTGTTTCTTTGGTGCACCACGAAGCAGTCGTGGACAATTCGGTATTGATTCAGTAATAATCATAACCGGTTATTACGTATTGACGTCATTTATCTCATATGCACTATATTGCAGTAGCTTACTATGGCAAGGGAGTCGAGCGCAAGTAATTAAAACACTCTCAACTACTTAAAAATGCAGAAACTGTGCACAATTCACTGCGTGTGTGTTTGCTGGACAGTCTTTCACTGACAATGAAGTTACAGCAGAAGCCTCTATTTCACTATATGACTCCATTTGTCTCACTCGCTCTCTCTCACTATGTACCTGTGACCTTTTGGCGTGAGGTAACTTTTCCTCTCCTCTCGTCACAGAGATACTTCTGGATACAGATACGAGCGTGTGTCTGCATAGCGAGTTTTCTCCTCTGCGTCTTATCATGGATCAGCTGTGATTGCCACTGCCGTCTATCAGTGTCACTCATCGGTGAGCAGCGCCATAGCGTTAGAGCCAGTTGCAGCCCTTTCTGTTGAGCGAGTGACCAATCAGAGGGGTGTAAGAACTCTGTTGACAAAAAATAAATGATTGAAGAGAGAGAACCCAGTCCAGGAGACTCGAAACAAGCAGAATTCCTTTATTGAGACGTGTTGGTTAATCTGCAGTCATACAGCATCTTCAAGAGTCCATGTGTCTGCAGGAGCCTATTGGAGGTCTGCAATCTGCTAGTTTTATCACAAGTCTGATTTGAGACAAAGATGTCCTGTCTATATTGTATTCTTAGGAGGAGGGGAGATGGCTAAACAAAGCATGCAAATTCAGCATTGAAGTCAGCATGATACCCGGCATGTAGGTGCTAGAAAACCTGCCCTGCTACTGACCACACAAGTTAATCAACAAAGGGGGTTTCTTTGGCCTGATAGTATCAACCGAAGACAAAGGCAGAGTCATTGAAAGCCTGCCCGTAGCATTTGCATCACTGGCTCAGCCAGTAGTCAGAAAGACAAAGGTTTAATGTCTCTCATAGCTGGGCTGTTAATGAAATGATATAATTAAAAACCAAAGAATATAACTTTTCAGTTAAATGTAGATTATTGTTCATTTGAAACTAGATTATATAAATGTATTATTTCCACAACAAGGCACAGAAAGCGAGCGGGATATTTATATTTGTTTATTTGCTATAAATGCTCATGTCGTTCTGTGCATGTACTTGAGTTTTTAAAGGTGCAGTTCATATATCAGAGCAGGCAAAGTTAAGTCTAACTTTTATACAGTGTTATATCTTTGAATTTGCACTGAATTTTAAACAGGCCTTAACTTGGCTCTGTAACGACACTTTATGAAATATCAACATTTTCAACTTATGACCCTCCGCATCCCTGTCGTCAAAACCAAACTCCACCTTGGGTATGCTTTCAAACATGTCCAGGAATAGATCTGCGGTGTAGAGTCGTTGACGGTGATGCTTTATGAGTTTAACACGTTTATGAGCCAAAAGAGATTCTGGCAACAGCGTAATGACAGTTCCACACTGTTTATGCCTCAGTGCCGCTGGTAACTATGGGTGAGGATATTTCGGTCACAACTAAAAAGATTCACTGATTCACGCTCTCTGTCCACTTCGCATGTGTCACTTTGTAATGCTTAGAAGCCTATGTGCGGTTTAAAGTTTCATCGGACTGTGAAATTATCAATTTTGCAAGAGACACCAAAGTTCACTTCAGTTTCTAAAAAAAAACAGTCCATAATGGGAGCTTCTTTTTTTTTTAAATCTCAGGTACAGTTGAAGTCTGAATTATTAGCCACCCTGTATATTTTTTCCCCAATTATTTTTTAACGGAAAGAAGATTTTTTCAATACATTTTTAAACATAATAGTTTTAATAACTTGCTTCTAATTACTGATTTATCTTAGCTTTGCCATGATAACAGTACATACTATTATTTTTCAAGATACTAGTATCCAGCTTAAAGTTTCATTTAAAGGCTTTACTAGGTTAATTAGGCAAGTTAGGGTAATTAGGCAAGTCATAAGCCCCTTTCACACATACAGACCTTTCCAGAAAATTACCGGCAATTTTCCAGAAAGGGATCATGTGTGAACAGGCCCTTTTTGAAAATACCGGTAAATTCGTTCTGGCAACTTTCCGGAAAGAGAAGTTGTAACATTACCGGTTTGATTTGCCTGAATGCAGAAGGAAAATTGCCGGAAAGAGCGCATTCATGATTCGAACGCAATGACATGAGATGTGTACTCCAGCCAATCAGAACATTTAGACGCATTCACACCCTAACAGGGTTATGAATATTGACCTTAAAATTATTTTATTTTAAAATTAAAAACTGCTTTTATTCTAGCCGAAATAAAACAAGACTTTCTCCAGAAGAAAAAATATGCTAGAAAATACTGTGAAAAATTTCCTGCTCTGTTAACCATCATTTGGGAAATATTTGAAAAAGAACAAAAAAATCACAGGAGGGCTAATAATTTAGACTTTTTGACTGTTCACATGATGATGGATGATCTTCAATCACACAGGCTTCAGCGTGAGGAAAGGCTGGTGCAGGAGGCCGAGGAGAGGAAACGCAGGGAGGAAGAGGCTCGGCTGATGGCGGAGCAGGAGAAATTAAGAGAAGAGGCCCGACGTCTGCAGGAGGAGAAGGAGGCGCAGGAAAGAGCCAAATTCGAAGAAGAAGAGAACGAACGCCTTCAGAAACAGGTCACTAGTGCAACTGTACTTTCCAGAATGCAACACACACACACTCATCTATTATAAGTACCAAGATGGTTTTGGTAAACGAAATCAAAAGCGAAGACTAAAATTTTGGAGCAAAACTTCACAATAAACAAAATACTGAAACTAACAATAGTTACTAAAAATAAATCTTAATGTTTTCAAAATTAATAAGCTCTGCACTCAAAAAAATACACTCAAAAATGATTTTTGGTGTGTGTTAAAACACACTACTACTTATTTAAAATGAGCTGAAACAACACAGTTCTTGAGATTTTTTGGGGGACAACTTAACTGTTTCATGTTCAATCCACTTAAATCTGTTAAGTTAATTGATTTGTGTTGAGACAACATGAGTTAATTATGTGCACTGTAAAAAATGCTGGCTTCCACACAATCAATTTGTGTTGGCACAACATGAAGGAATTAAGTTAACCGATTAGTTTTTATAAATTTAAGTGGATTGAACATAAAACACTTAAGCAGTGGAAAAAAATCTCAAGAATTGTGTTTCAGCACATTTTTAATAAGTAGTTTGGGCAAACAGCATTTTTGAGTGTATGCTTGCTGTTTGTTTAAACTACTAAATGAGCTTAAAACAACACAATTCTTTATTTTTTTGAAAGACAACTTAATTGTTTTATGTTCACTTAAATATGTAAAAACATTGAAGTTAACTTAATTCCTTCATGTTGCCCCAACACAAATTGATTGTGTGCAACCCAGGCTTTTTTTTACAGTGTGGTTCTGTGGCGGAAGACTAGGGGAATGCCCGTAGATCCGCTTTTACAGCCAAACACTTCAATAAAATATGTTGATATATATAAAACGTTTTATATATATATATATATATATATATATATATATACACACGATAGCCACAGCAATATCACCCTGCAGCCCAAGACCGGTTACTCACTGAAGCTAAGCAGGGCTGAGCCTGGTCAGTACCTGGATGGGAGACCACATGGGAAAACTAGGTTGCTGTTGGAAGTGGTGTTAGAGAGGCCAACAGGGGGTGCTCAACCTGTGGTCTGTGTGAGTCCTAATGCCCCAGTAAAAGTGAAGGGGACACTATACTGTCGGTGGGTGTCGTCTTTCGGATGAGACGTTAAACCGAGGTCCCATGGCACTTCTCGTAAAGAGTAGGGTTGTAACCCCGGTGTCCTGGCCAAAGTCCCTCAATCGGCACTTAACCATCATGGCCTCCTAATCATCCCTATTACCTGAATTGGCTCTATCACTGTCTCTTCACTCCACCGATAGCTGGTATGTGGTGAGCGCACTGGCGCCATTGTCCTGTGGCTGCCGTCGCATCATCCAAGTGGATGCTACACACTGGTGGAGGTGTGGAGAGACCCCCCTCATGATTGTGAAGCGCTTTGTGTGTATGGCCATACACAATAAATGCGCTATATAAATACACATTACATTATATATATATATATATATATATATATATATAAATAAATTCTGTATAAATATAAAATCTTTTTTTCATCTGCCAAAAAATGTAAACTAGGCATGTTTAACTACAAATGTAAATAGGAATTAGGAATGTATAATGTGTTCACAAAAATAAAAACTACACTAAAACTAACAAAACAATGAATAAAAACAAACTGAACGAAACTGAAATTTATAGCAAATTCAAAAATAATATTAAAATAAAAAGTCATTTAAAAATCCAAAACTATAATACTCTTGATATACACACACACACACACACACACACACACACACACACACACACACACACACACACACACACACACACACACACACACACACACACACACCACACAAATAATATTCAGTAAGTGTTCTATTATCTCTAGATGTGTTGAGCCTTATGCTCATACTGGAAACATGAGTTCAGTTTGGCCTACATTTGATCTTTTTTGTATAATTGATTTGCTTTTGTATTTACAATTTTTCATTTTCATTATTCGTACTGTTCATTTATATTGGGTTAGTTTGTAGTGATTTTAGTACTGTATTTTTTTTCAATTCATTTCAGCTTGACTTACTGAATACCTTCACTGTGTGGTAACAGTGGCAAGCCTATATATATATATATATATAGTTTATTTATATTATCTGGTGTAACATTTTTGTTACACCAGATAATACAGCACATGCAATGCTATGATGAAACGCGCAACACTGCAAGTTATCAACATTGGCATTTAGTGCAGTAGCATTTTTGAGGTTTTACCACCACCTGGTGTTCAAAATATTAAGAAGTTACTAAAGGGATAGTTCACCCAAAAACTAAAATGTCCTTACCATTTACTCACACTCAAGTGGTCTTAAACTTGAATGTCTTTCTTTTGGTAAACACAAAGCAAGATAACCCGAGTAATTAAATCAGGCACTGACATCCATAATAGGAACAAATTATACAATGGAAGTCAATGGCTTTGCTTTTTCGTCAAATATATTTTCCTTTGTGTCCAAGAGAAGAAAGCATCTCAAACAGGTTTAGAACAAGTGGAGGATGAGTAAATAATGACACAATGGTCATTTTTTGGTTCGACTGTCCCATTAAGCAGATGTCAAGGCTTCCACAGTCCTGCAAAATAGAAATACAAGGGAATTTTGAAGTGATAATTTCAATAAATCAATTAATCTTAATCTTAAAAACATTTATATATGAGAATTTATGTAAAAACATTTATATATGAGAATTTATGTAGAGACCATAAATTTGCAATGTAAACTTTTTGAACGAAAGTTAATTTGGACAGAAAGCGCTCATTATTAAGAAAGAAAAATCATCCACTAATCTAGGGTTGGGGCGATTCCATCGCCGATGGCCAATAGACATTAGATGCTGAGCCGGCATCGCAATCCTCCGCACCGCCCCCGTCGTAGCGGCAACCCACTCGCAAAAAATACACATTAGTTTACCAGTTTACACTAATATGTCTTAGTTTTAAAATGGCATTTTAAAACGAAAACGACCCACATCCACACTGGCATTTCATCTAGAATTTCTGAAAAGATCTCTCTCTATATCGCTGAAAACGCACATCATGTGACCACACACACTCTGTTATGCGCTGCAGCATATGCGCACGTCTGAGCTCCAGGCTGTCAGCGAATGCTTTGAGCACAAAACCCCAGAGAGCAGTGCACGTCAGACAGTTTATCAAGGATGTACCACTAGATGGCGTCTCACTATAGTTGTTAAACATAATATTTAATTAATCTTGTCTCTATCTAGCGACCCTTCGGTCTTTTGAATCTGTCAGGTAACGTGTCTGAGCTTCAGTACACTGCTTCAGTCTTTCGCTTTCATGCTTGTGCTTAGTAATTTTAGCGAAAACCTTTTTCACCAAGCAAATTTGTCGATGCCTGATCATGCCAGAGTCCCGCAGAAAAAGTGATTGACAGGTGGTAATTTGTGTGTAACTTATCTTTATTTATTTATGATTTGGTTATGTGTAAAACAAAGACCATGCAGGGCAGGTAGTTGAAATGGTAAATAGTTAGTTATGAATTAATTAATTTTTCATAAATAATTAATTCACTGCTGCCTACGATGACGATGCCATTGTCCATCGCGATGTTTCAGATTAGACATCGAACGATGGCAAATTGGTCGACATCGCCCAACCCTACACTAATCAGAAATGACTCAAAGTCATTTAAGAAAAAAAAGTGAGAGAACATGGCTTTTTTTTTTTTTTTTTTTGCAAATGGAATGTGATCTGTCAATCTGCCCATCAGCTTGAGGTGAATGAATGACTGCAAAGGAAGCAGTTTTTTTTTTATTGTTTTGATATTCAGTGTGGATCTGATCATTTGATCATTGTCTGTAGAAAGAGGAGGCTGAAGCAAAGGCCAAAGAGGAGGCCGAGAAACAGCGCCTGGAGCGAGAGAAACACTTCCAAAAGGAGGAGCAGGAGAGGCTGGAGAGAAAGAGGGTAATCCAACTACATTTATCTTTTTTTCTTAAAAAGGTCACTTTAAAGGCACAAAGCTCCTTTAAACCTCGCATAACAGCCATCTCTATATAAGAGAGCTGAGCGTGTAGCAGTTAAATCCTTTCATTTCCTCTCCTAACAAGTCACACATGCCCACAGTAGCTTTAAGGCACAGAATGTGGTCGAATGAAATGACTTTTCAAGGTCACCAAATTGGAGTGTAGTGAAGAGGGAGCTGTCGAGATTCATGCTACTGCTGTAAATCATAAAACACCTTAAAGTTCAAGCCCTGATCTCTTCCTGTCAACTGGCTGAATGGAGGATGGCCTGGTCTACTGTGTTGAAGTGGTATTACACCAGCAGGACACTACGTCCCTCTACATGACAGTTAATCAGAGCCTCAACTCATCTCAACTGTCCTCGGCTCCTGCTGTGAGTTTTGGGAGACGCGGTGTCCTCAGAGCAGGCCACATAGGGGGGAGTTTATTCAAATTCTGAACATTGTGTTGGTTTAGAGTGCTCAGAGGTGCAATATAAAGTTTATGTTTCTAGAACTGTGAAAGATTTATAAAGGACAAGATATCAATTGATGCCATTATTTAAAAAAAAAGAATACTGTAAAAACTGAATAATATACAGTAGAATTTAGTAAATAATAAAGAAAATCAATAGATTGAAAGATGTCTATTGATACAGTGCAAATCATCTTTTGCGCTGCACCATCTTTTGGAATCTTTTTAGTATGTAATATAATATAATATAATTATTTAATAATTTTTCATTACAAATGTGTACAAGAAGTTGTAAGAGTCAGAGTATTTGGATGTGAAAGTAATGAAGAATGACAGCTGATAAATTAAATAAACAGATGGATGGATGGATGAATAGACAAATGGATCAACGGTTGAATGGAGAGATGGATGGGTAGATAAATGGACATATGGAAAGACTTATAGCTTGATAGAAGGACAGATGGATGGATGGATGAATGGACAGACAGATGAATATGATGGATGGATGGATGGATGGATACCTGGAAAATGGACAGATGGATGAATTAATGGACAAATAGATAGACTGACAGATGGATGGATGGACAGAAAGAAGATGGATGAATAGATGGACGGATGAGTGCATGGACAGAGGGATGGATGGATGAATGGACAGACAGATGTGTAGACTGACGGATGGATAAATGGACAGATGGATGGATGAATTAATGGACAGATGGATAGACCGACAGATGGATGGATGGACAGAAAGAAGATCGATGAATAGATGGACGAATGGATGGATGGATGAATAGATAGATGAATGGATGGATGGGTTGGTAAATGCAGATGGAAATGGATAAATGTAGAAGAACAGACAGACAAATAGACAGATGAATGGATGGATAAATGGACCGACAAATAGACAGACAGATGGATGGACAGAAAGAAGATGGATGGATGAATGGATGGACGGACAAATGGATGGATGAATGGAGAGATAGGAGGATGGATGAGTGGATGGATGGATGGGTAAATGCAGAAATGGATGGATAAATGTATAGATAGATAGAACAACAGACAGACAAATAGACAGATGTATGAATGGATGGATAGATGAATAGACATGGACAGACAGATGGATTGATGGATAGACAGATGGACTGATGGGTAGACAGATGATTGGAGATTTATGGGTGGATTGGAAAATGGAGATATGGATGGATAAATATATGGATAGATAGAAGGACAGATAGATGGCTGGACAGACAGACAGACAGACAGACAGACAGACAGACAGACAGACAGACAGACAGACAGACAGACAGACAGACAGATAGACAGACAGACAGATAGATAGACAGACAGACAGATAGATAGATAGATAGATAGATAGATAGATAGATAGATAGATAGATAGATAGATAGAATTGAAAATAATGTATAAATAGTTGAAATGACAACAGAATGTAAAATATTCCTTCATTGTACGTCATCATGTTTCTTTTGTTTTGCATTTTTCAGAGTCTTAAGACTTTGGTACTCACGGAATTTATTTCCAGGTTCAAATTTGTTTTGTGAAACTAATGAAAGATTTTCCATGTTTTTCTTCTGTCTCTTCTGTTCATTGTTTTTAGCGTCTGGAGGAGATTATGAAAAGAACACGAAAAACAGATGCTGCAGAGAAGGTAGAGCAGCATTCTCATTTAAAAAGGCCTTGCTGCGGCAGGAGCACATCTCCAATTTCCCTTTGCGGATCTAATTGTGCCTTTTTCTTTCCTTTCTTTTATGCAGAAAGACTCGACAAATCCAGCTCAAGTCAATGGAAAAGATTCAGAGATGAATAAAGGTACAAAATTATGTTTGTTTTAAAAAAATCTTTCAGTGCACTATTCAGCTCCATTTGAAACTTTTATGCAAGTCTGTTTGATTCATCATCCAATTTATGCCAGTCTCACACAATATTTATTTTTCCCTTGGCTCTTTCATTGGACATGTACGTAAGCTTTTATTTATTGAGTCAATTCTGGCTTTCCAAATCTTTTTTTACCTTGTTACGAACTGCATAATTAAGAGCTCACACATCATCATCCTCTTTTACACATCCTGTTTTTTTTTTTTTTATTTCCTCAAGGCTGTAAGATAGATTTATTGCTTTATGTAGTCAGTCAGAGAGGGAATAGCATGCTAAAGCTTGTATACACCACTGCTTCTCACTTGCGTCACTGTTGAGTACATGTTGCTGTTCCAAAACAGTGCTTTCTGTCTGAAAAAAGCTGCAGTAGCATGGTGAATCCATAACAGTTTATGTAGTGTTTTTTTCAGTTATCCAACACCTAAAATTGTTCTCATTAATCCTTTAAAATATATACACTACGGTTTGGAGTATGTAAATATTTTAAGGATTTTCAAAAAATATTCTATGCTCAAAATGGCATTTCCTTGATTAAAAATACAGATGAAGTACAATTTTAAAACCTGTTTTTTATGCATTATTCAGGGTTCCCACGGTTCTTGAAAGTATTTAAAAGTACTTAAATTTTAGACATGAATTCAAGGCCTTGAAAGTACTTAAAAACAAACATAGGTCCTCGAAAGTGCTTTAATTAAATTTGTTTGTGGATTTTTTTTAACAATTGTACTCAATTGTCAAAAACAGAGAAATTCTTAAATTAAAATATTTTAGTTTAAATCTTATACAATAATGCTGACAAATAATGCAAATGTTTATTAATATTTTAGAAGCCGCATTTGAATATCACCAGTAGTGAATTAAACTAATTTTATTAAAACTTTTAATAATGGACAAAATCTTTAAAAAATTACTCTTGACATTTTAATGTAAATATTAAGTACAGTGAGAACTTTCATGGCACTACTAGGGTTGGGTCGATAGACGATGCCATCGTCCATCACCGATGGCCAATAAACATCACGATGATGAGCCGGCATCGTGATCCTCCGCCCCGCCCCAGCAGCAGCAACACGCTCGTGAAAAATACACAGCATATGCACAGCATATGCACATCCTAGCTCCAGGCAGTCAGCGGGTGCTTTGAGCACAAAATCCCAGAGAGCAGTGCACATCAGACAGTTTATCAAGGATGTACCGCTGGATCACATCTCACTATAGTTGCTAATCGTGATATTTAATTAATCTTGTCTCTATCTAATGACTCTTTGATCTTTTGAATCTATCAGGTAACGTGTCACAGCGTCAGTACACTGCTTCAATCTTTCGCTTTCACTTTTGTTCTTAGTAATTTTAGCTGAAACCTTAGATATTGTTGGTTGGTTACTGTTGGTTGTGCACCTTTTTTACCAACCAAGTTTGTCAACGCCATTATAACGACACAGATCACACTGCCTATTCATGCCAGAGTGCTGCGGAAAAAGTGATTGACAGGTGGTAATTTGTGTGTAACTTATCTTTATTTATTTATGATTTGGTTATGGGTAAAACAAAGACCATGCGGCTCAGGTAGTTGAAACGATAGGCTACAAATAATTAATTCGTTATGAATTAATTAATTATTCATAAATAATTCCTTCGCCACCTATGACGACGATGCCATCATCTATTGTGATGTTTCACATTAGACATCGTACAATGCCAAATTGGTCAACATCGCCCAACCCTAATATATATATATATATATATATATATATATATATATATATATATATATATATATATATATATATATATATATATATATAATTTTTTTTTTTTTTTAATTATCAATATCTTGCTTGTAGTCACTTTAATGCATTGTTGCTGAGTTAAAGTGTTAATTTCCTTCAAAAAAATCTTACTGACCTCAAACTTTCAAATGGTAGTGTAAATATGCATACAAAGCAACACTATAACTAATTATATATTAAGATACAGCAACAAGCTGCTGTAAACACTGTAAGTACTGGGAATCGAGGAAATGAATCCAGATGAACTGTTGAAATGTTTATTCTGTCAGTTGTACAACCATCTGGGAAAGGACCATTGATTTGGCAAATGAATGCTAAAACAAACACGAATGCCTCTTTAAGAAATCTATTAGTTTGACATGCTGCCTCTTTCCTAGCAGCTGCCGACTACCAGCCAAACACAGCACTGAAACAAGATGGTGTGAACCAAAGGTAGGTTCTGTGTTTCCGTTAATATCCTCTGTCAGTTTCGTCAGATTTGTGACAGTTTTGTACTTTTAAACACACAGGATTCTTTAATTTGCAAATAGTTGCTTTATGCATGAATAGTTTTTAGTTATTATTGAGATGTTTTTGGGCATGAATTACATTTGTAACAGTTTAACACACATTTAAAGCATCTGTTTTCTCTTGCAGTCTCTCTGTTCCTGTGTTGAATGGCATTCAGACTTCCAAACACGAGAATGGCCTGTCAGCAAAAGGAGAGGCATCTCAGTTCGAAGAGATCTTTCAGCTGTCCAATCACAACAACGGGCGAGAGAAATCGGAGACTGACAGACCCGATGAGCCAATCATGGCCTTCGAAAGCAGTGAATCATTCCTAAAAAAAACAGGCCCCCTTAAGCCTCAGCATGTGGCAGGTGAGATTTTAAAGAAGTTTCAGTAACAGGTTATTTTGATGGTTTACATTAAACATTTGTTACTACATGTCAACTACTAGAGACTGAGCCATTGATTGATGAATCACTTAGTAGTGTACTTCAAAACGCAGGGTTACTTGCGTTCAAGTATTTAAACCACATAAAATGTGAAGGGCCACAAATTAGAATGTGCACAATAAGACTTTATTTAAGATAATTTCAGCTGCTTTACTGACTTTAAAAGGCTGTCCTTGTTCTATTTAAAAATAATACTGATAATATAATGGTATAACATAATAATAATAATAATAATAATAATAATAATAATAATAATAATAATAATAATAATAATAAAATGGGGGAAAAAGTGGATTAACCTCTTAAAAAAAAGCATTTATACTCCGAATATTAAACTTTTAGCTAGAGCTGGGTTATATGGCTTTTTTTAAAAAAATCCTTTTTCACAAAAAAATCTGATTTACAATTTAAATAGGTTTTTCCCTTACTACTAAAATAAATAGCAGGGAGTTGAAGGTTATTAACCAATAATTATAGGAAATAAAAATGCTATAAATACAAATTTTTCCTTAAGAAACTGTTATTAAAGATCAAATTTAACAAGACTTTTATTTACAATTACATACAAAACTTTTACAATAATGGTAATAATAATATCAATTGAACCATTTTCAAAAAAGTAGTGAAAGCATCAGGGAACATTGAATGTGTTAGAGTGAAAACAGAGTTTCATTCAAACAAATTGATGTAAACTACACATTCAAGTACCGGTAACGGGTATGTACCAGATCGAATCAGCATATGAATTTCGGTGCCTAATTTCGGTAACACTGGTGCCGCGGCAAGGGTGTGAGAAGCATCAAGGGGTGTATCAAAGGCACACATAGGTACGCGTTGTGTCACACCATCTTTAAACATTTAATTCTAAACAACTTTCAGGGATCCGCACACCGTCGGCAATGTTAGGCAAAGCGCGCAGTACGGGTCATCCAGTGAGTGACTCATTTCATCAACACGCATGATCGCATTCATCTAATTTGCATAAACCAAGCTATCTAAAGTGTGGCTATATTTTACAAGCAAGGATTCTGACATACCAACGTGAAGCAGATGCTTTATAAACATTGGGAGATGCTTTATAAACATGGGAGATGTTCCGGGCAGCTTCTGATGACGACATCGAAGTGTACTCAGATACAGTTACGTGCTTCATCAGAAAGTGCATAGAAGACGTAGTCCCAACAAAAACTGTCCGTATCTACCCTAACCAAAAACCATGGATCAATCGCGAAGTTCGAACAGCCCTATCAGTGCGAACTTCCGCCTATAAATCCAGAAATGCTGAGGAACTAAAACAAGCAAACTACAACCTCAGGAAAACGATCAAAGCAGCAAAACGTCAATACAAAGACAAGGTAGAGGGTCAATTTAACACCAATAATGCAAGGAGCATGTGGCAGGGACTTAATTACATCACAGACTTTAAAAGTAATAAATCCGCCACTGTGAACATTGCTGCGTCTCTCCCGGACGAACTCAACTCGTTCTACGCCCGCTTTGAAGCCCAGGACAGCGCACATACACAGCGCGCCCGCTCTGAAGCCCAGGACAGCGCACATACACAGCGCGCCCGCTCTGAAGCCCAGGACAGCGCACATACACAACGCGCCCGCTCTGAAGCCCAGGACAGCGCACATACACAGCGCGCCCGCTCTGAAGCCCAGGACAGCGCACACACGCAGCGCGCTCCCGCGGCCGACACAGAAACCGCCAGCACACTCTCCGTTTCTGTAGCGGATGTAACGAGATCTTTCCGTCGCGTGAACATCCGAAAAGCTACGGGCCCAGATGGCATCCCTGGACGTGTACTTAAAGCATGCGCACACCAGCTAGCGGGGGTTTTCACGGACATCTTTAACCTCTCGCTCTCTCGGTCTGTGGTTCCTACATGCTTTAAGACAGCTACTATTGTGCCAATACCGAAATCAGCTAAAACCACATGCTTGAATGACTGGCGTCCGGTTGCACTGACACCCATCTTCAGCAAGTGCTTTGAGAAGCTGATTAAAAACCACATCTGCTCTGTACTGCCCGCTAACACTGACCCTCTGCAATTTGCATACAGAAACAACCGCTCCACAGATGATGCTATTGCTTTCACCTTGCACACTGCTCTGTCTCACCTGGAAAACAAAAACACATGTGAGAATGCTGTTTGTGGACTACAGCTCAGCATTCAACACCATAGTGCCTGCCAAGCTGGTGGTGAAGCTCCAGGCTCTGGGCCTACACAGCTCTCTGTGCAACTGGATCCTGGACTTCCTGTCAAGCAGACGCCAGGTGGTCAGAATGAACAACATCACCTCATCCACACTGATCCTCAACACTGGTGCTCCACAGGGCTGTGTTCTCAGCCCACTCCTGTACTCCCTGTACACACATGACTGTACATCCAAACACAGCTCCAATGTCATCGTTAAATTTGCTGATGACACAACGGTGGTGGGCCTAATCACCGATAATGATGAGACGGCCTACAGAGAGGAGGTGTACGCTCTGACGCAGTGGTGTCAGGAAAACCACCTCTCACTCAACATCAGCAAAACCAAGGAGCTGGTGGTGGATTTCAGGAGAGAGAAGAGAGAACACACTCCCATCACCATCAACGGGACACCAGTGGAGAGAGTCAGCACTTTCAAGTTTCTTGGAGTACACATCGCTGAGGATCTGACATGGACTGCCCACACAGACGCAGTGCTGAGGAAGGCACAACAACGTCTCTTCTTCCTCAGGCGTCTCAGGAGGTTTGGAATGAGCCCCCACATCCTCCGCTCGTTCTACACCTGCACTGTGGAGAGCATCCTCACTGGCTGCATCACCACCTGGTACGGAAACAGCACCAGCAGCAATCGCAAAGGTCTACAAAGGATCGTGCGAACTGCTGGACGTGTAGTAGGAGGTGAGCTTCCCTCCCTCCAGGACATCTACACCAGGAGGTGGATGAGGAAAGCCAAGAGAATCATCAGCGACTCCAGCCACCCAAGCCATAGACTTTTCTCTCTGCTACCCATACCCCGCACTGCACACCGTCAAGATGTAGCATGCACTGCACTTTAACAAATCCATACTTAAAACAATACTGCCTACGTATCGCTGTCAACATTGCCAATTTTACATTGTCTTGTTTTTTTGTGAGTATGTTGTTGTATACTGCACTGTCTGTATCCTGCACTGTCTGTATTTTTGCACTGTCTGTATATTGCACTGTCTGTATTTTGCACTGTCTGTATTCTGCACTGTCTGTATTTTTGCACTGTCTGTATATTGCACTGTCTGTATTTTGCACTGTCTGTATTTTGCACTGTGGTTGTATTTACACTGTCTGTATTTTGCACTGTCTGGAGCCAGCACCTAAGCTTTTCACTCATCATAGCACACGTGCTGCTGATGATGTGACAATAAAAGTGATTTGATTTGATTGCGTGTAAGGGGAAAACTTCAAACTTATTAAATTTGAGGACACATGGAATCAACTTAAAGGCAGGGGACTGCACTGTCTTTGACAGCTTGCGACATCATCTGGCACTTTCAGTGAGTATGTTTACATGGACACCAATAATTTGATTTTAATATGATTAAGACAATACTCTGATTAAGAGTCTACCATGGAAACAGCGTTTTTTTTTATTACCTTAAAGGAACGCAGACACCCGCGTCACGAAATGCGGAGGTTTTTTTTCCATTTAGCGTGCGCTATCAAATTCTATTAAAACAACACTCTTCCACCAGTCCCTACTTCATATTCTCCTTCAATACCTCAGTTCGTCAGGGAGGCATGACTGTAATGTTCCTGAATGAAAATGAAACTGCCGAACTGCAGTTAAAGTCGAAAAATTAAAAATTAAAATTACATGAAACGCTAGAGGAAATGTGAACAGCGTGGTGACGCAATGACGTTATTAGATTTGTGTGTTATAACATGTAACACAGAATCATAAAAAAGAACATTCAAAAAGTAACTCATGTAAACACCTTAATCATATTACTGTCTTATTTAGATTAAGGCAAATCATTAGATTACTGATGTCCAAGTAAACGTAGTCACATGATGAAAGCCTTTCCATTAGTAAGCTAATGTAATGTTAATAGCATAATGCAAGTCCATGAATAATACATTCATGGTAACAAACAAATGACCAAAAGAAATGTATTAATGCAATTCAAATATATAAAATATGAATTGATGTATACTTTAAACTTATTATAAAGATATAATTATTTTGTTCATTTATAATGATTAAAATATTTTTTGTCAAATAGTTTTGTGGCTCAAAAGTATTGGTTCAGGCACCGTTACCATTTTAAAAGTATCGATTTAGCACTGGTATCGAAATAACCCCAAACGATACCCAACCCTACATTCAAGTTTATCACCCAGCCCTACTCTGAGCAGATATGTTGAGCAGAAATGTTAGATGCCACAATGCATGTTGAAAATGGTGGAGAAAGCGGTGTAGCGCTGCTTTTGTCTTTCAGCAATATGGAAGTATCAACTGCATTTAAATGGCGCAAACATAAAGCTTATAATTTGCACTACTTTTGGGCGCAAATTCAAATTAAAAATACATTCATCTTCATTATGGTGCAGGGCCACGAAATGTATCCGGCTTGCAGGCTGCCGTTGAGTACCCCTCAACAATTCAGTGAGAGAAAATATGCTTTCCATTGGGGGTGAATGAATTCTTGTTTCACTTTTTTATGTTAGAATTAATATTAGACTGTGGCTGTTATAAGCTGTTTATCACACCTGTACCAAACAAAACCCTATTGGCTATTTAAAAATAGGTGTTGGGGGTCTGTTTTTTTTCCAGTGAAATATGCCTCAACAAAACTAATAGTTCTGCTTTTAAGGCATTCCAGAATATCTTTTGAAGAATTTACACCTATTTATTTAGGGGTCCATTACTTTTTCACAGCCCTTCTGAAATAACAGGGTGCCACATATTAACTGTTAAAGGGGATAATTCACCCCAAAAACTATGTCATCATTTACTCATCCTCTACTTGTTTCTAAAGTTTCTTTCTTTCACAAAGGCTGATATACTGAAGAATGTTTGGGGAAAAAAACAATTATTGCCTTTTATAGTATTTTTCTTCATAGTGGCTCCCCCTCCCCCAACATTCTTCGGAATATCTTGCTTTGTGTTCAACAGAAGAAATAAATAGCTAAAAGCATAGAAACACTTGAGGAAATATCATTTTTGGTTAACTGTTTTGTCAAGGAAGAAACATTGTCTTTGTGTTTCTGACTTGTTTTTGAGTGTGGAGGGTTAATATTGTCTTAGATGCGGGTGTCATAGTGGCCGTATGCGGCACACAGGCAGGGGGTAAAGGGGGTGAAGAGTCTGACAGGTTTTGGCACTGAGCTGGATTCCTCAAATGGTGTCGGGAAGACCTGATCCGGCCCTGCTGGCACCCGAGACTGGAAACAGGACCCCTTGGCTTTGCTCTTCACCCCTCTTTTTCCTCCGCCTGCTCAGCATTAGCTGGTCCCGCTCCGCTCAGCACGTACCTCCACCTGTCCTCCTGCAGACAGACCTCCACCATTAATCATCTGGCAAAGAAAACACAAGGGGCTTCGCCTCATTCCATGCCAGCTCCTGAAACTTGAGATGGGTGTTATTAGTCCAAATTGATATCCGGGATCTGTGCTTTGCCATATCTGGAGCGGGACTCTCATCTCGTGTTAAGTATAGAATTAACAGGGATTTATCATATGACGATGCATACAATATGCAGCTGAAGGCAAAATTGTTAGTGGAATTATTATTATTATTTTTTTCCCAAAAAAATATTTCACAAGTGATTTTTAGCAGAGCAAGGACGTTTTTTACAGTATGTACTATAATTTTTTTTTTTTTTTTTTCTGGAGAAAGTCTTATTTATTTTATTTATTTACTTATTTTTTTTTTTTATTTTATGGTCAAAAATATATATTTTTGATTGGCTATGAAACAAACCACTGATGTCTAATGACCAGTGTTGTGCTGAAAAATAGTAATTAGTTACAGTTGCTAGTTGCTTCATTCAAAAATTTACTCAATTACTTTATCGATTACTTACACTGAAAAGTAATGCATTACTGTTGAAAGTAATTTTTAAGTTACTTTTCCAAAGAACATTTTTAATGCCCCATTAATGCCCTTATAACGTCACTTCAGTGCTGCATGGAGAATACACTGTTGATTAACTTCAGTTTTAATTAATTTGCATTCTCACAACTAAAACACAAAACAAACTTGAACAAAAAGTTTACTAATTTATTAAGTCAGACCAGCAGCACAAAAATGAAAATATCCCACGGTTATAAATAACATATTCAGAAACAAAAAAGTAAAAACTAAGGTTGCTTCAGCATCATAAAAGTTTGTATTTAATCCTTAAACATGTTCCTTCACAGCTTGAGTATGAAAACTACCAACAGTATACAACAAACACAAAACCTTTATGAAATTAATAAATAAATGAAAGTAATCTGACTTATCATTTAGAATCAATATGGTGAAACCATTGCTTTCTGAGCAATACAACACTATATATTTTAAATAACATGTGTTCAGAAGTAAAACAAAAATGTGTCACTGTGTCTACTGAACTAATCAATTTTGTTATACAGATAACAAATGTGTGCTTATTTATTTGAAACGGCAAACATAGTAGTATTTGTAATAGTAGTTAATAATAATAATAACGTTAATAGTCTCTCGGTCTCTCTCGTGCACACAATCGTTCTACCTTGCTCGCACTCTGCCTCGGTCTTTCACTTGACTTTTGTCCAGTCTGGCGCCTCGTACATGACTTGTCTACTTTACAGTGGTTGGTTGGCATCCACCAATCCCACAATGCATCGCCGCTGTAAACCGGAAGATGTAGGCTAGACTGCAGCGATAATTAATTAATGTACCAAGTAACGGGCAAACGCATCATATTGTAACGGTAAGGGAGTTCATATGTTTGAAAAGTAATGTGTTACAGTATTAGTTACTGTCAAAGTTAATGCTGTTACAGTAACGCGTTATTGCCCAACACTGCTAATGACTGGCTTCCCAACTTGCCTATTTACCCCAATTAACCTTAAGCTTTTTAAAAGCACTTTAAGCTGAATGCTAGTACCTTGCGAAAACAACTAGGAAAAATAGTATGTACTGTCATCATGACAAAGACAAAATAAATAAGTTTTTTATAAATTAGTTATTAAAACGATTATGTTTAAAAATGTGTTGAAAACAAAACGTTCTCTCCATTTAAAAAGTAAAAGAAATTCAAAAAAGAATAAAAAAAAGTTCATTCATTTTGATTTTAACTGTACATCAGTGCACTTTGGTATAAAAATGTTTTTAAAAATGATTGTATTAAGTTGTACTGAGCTGAAGCTTTGAACAATTGTTTTTTTTTTGCACCATGCTAAATTCTTCAGATCTCTAATTTGCCATAATTTAAGACCTTAAAAAGTATGTCATGGAATTTATCAAACCCAAAAGTAGGTCAGTACTATGCAGCATTTTCAACCAGTATCTAAATATTAAACTTCAAAAATCATATCTAAATATAAATCCTGCATGTTGTGTGTGTCTCTGTGTGAATGAATATCACAGACACATTTTCGCCTACTACACACATACTCGGATGCATGTGGTGCTCGTGGTGACTTAAGCATCTGCTGTTACACTTTATGAGAACAAGAATAAACAGACTTCATCTGCAGAGCTGCTTTGACATTTGATTGATACAAACTATTGCCATATCACACACAAAAATTGTTAAATTGAGTTGGTTTATGAATTCAGTTCATTAGACATGCTTTTGATTTAAAAATGTAGCTTAATCATTAAAATACAATTAAAAAACTTTCAATGTTAAAATTTGATTTGGTAAAAAATAAATAAATAGAATTTAAGATCATTTAAAACATTTCAGGGGATCTATTTTATTTATTTATTTATTTACTTTTTTAGAAATTGCAACAATTGAACTTAGTTTCGTTACACCTGATTAATACAATTTAGATTAACCATTAAAACTGAGTCCAGAAAAATCTGAAGAAGTAAAAAGAGAATGCAGAAAGATAAGAAGAAACAACGAAGTTGGTGGGGAAAAAATGTATTCATTTTAACAAATAAAACATAGTTTAAAGGCTTTGTTCTGTAAATATTGCACTTTGATCAGTTTGTGTTAAAAATTATTCTTTTAAAGTCTAAGGTTGCTTTCACACCTAGACTTTTGTTTTGGATCCTGGTGCATTTCCCCCTTTAGCGCGGTTCGTTTGTCATATGTGAATCCAGCAATCATGCTAGGATCCTCTGCAAAACAATCAGTCCAAGATCGCCTGAATGAGGTGGAACTCTTAAGTGGATCGATTGTAATGAGAAAGCAATACGATCCAACGAACTAACGAACCAGGCTATATCGCAGTGTATTATGGAGGCATATATGGCTATATGAAGAGCGAATGATGAGTAGGGCGGGATGTCATCATTCCTACTGCTAAATGTACATTTCATGTCAAATATGAAAGTGAAAGCATGCTGAACTATTAACGAGAGCTGCAGTCTTGGTTTGTTTGTTATTTCTCTCTATAATGTAAAGCCTATAATGCATAATTCTAGCCAACGGCTCTGTATGAGAAAGTCTTGCCTCAGATTTATATTTGGTGATGCTGTCTGTGGGTGTCACCATTCTAAATGAAAGTGCAGCTTTTCGCTTATGTCTTGATATGTCCTCATCATCATAAATTAAAATAAGGACGGATGACAGCTGAGCGAGACTCTGAAAAATAAACTGTGGAACTCTGACCAATGTGACGCGAGTTTACTCGCACGTGACTTGTTTTTAGCTTTTTTTGTCCATTTAGAAACATTGCCGTGTGAAAGTGAACCACACCAAGAACAAAACATTTTAACAGTTTTAATCCCTGATTCAGAACAAAACAATCTACAGATGTGAAAGCACCCTTATAATATTTAGCTTCTTTGAATCCTAGACATTAGCAATGTTTTTGAATTTTTGAATGACTTGAAAATCCATTATGCGCATTGAAGACGTTTACAATTTGAGGATATTTGGTTTTTAATTTTTACGAATTTTAAAATTATTTATTATTATTATAAAACCTACAGAGGCCCTGAAATATGTATGAGTTAGTTTATACTCAAGTTTAGTATAATACTGTAAAGTTTGTAGTACTATAAAGTATATTTTGTACTAGTGTGTGTTTAAAAGATTTTTTTTTCAGATTTTTTTCATGAACAACAAAATATAATATATTATTTATATAAATAAGTACATAAATCTCTGACAAAACACCTAAAATATCCCTTCATGAGCTCTGAAAATCCAATGCCTGCTTTTATTAAAAAAAAACATTAATTTGATCATGTATTGTAAACCTACAACTCTAATCTCTACATTATTCTGTCCTCCAGAGGTCCTCTGAGGCCCTAAACTTTAGGATAAAGCCTTAAATCTGTGAGTCCCTCAACACCGTCTGCCTGAGGGACCCGATGGAAAGAAGCACAGCATGAAGAAGACCTGTGCCAAACCCAAAAACTGTCTTCTGTTTAGACTGTACAGAGCAACCCTCGCTCACGGTGCATGATGGAAAATACACAACAATCAAGCTGAGCTGAACTGCACCAGAATCACCATCCATCAGACCCGATCACACACACACTTCACCACGATACAACATCATGTTTCGGTTTTCTAAAAAAAAAAAAGAGAAAGCTTCTTAAACCTTATTCCTTGTCGTTATTCATGCTTTTGTGGGCAGAACGGAGAAGTGCTTTGGGTGTTTTATTTTTCAGTGTTTAGTTATTTAACTCGAAGAGAATTGTAACTACTGGGTACAGTTGTATGTGAATAATGTAAATTGGACAATGGGGAGGAGAGGATCTGTGAATAAAACAGAATGAAAGGGGCTGGCGTTTTGTAATGCATTTTGTCCGAGTGAAATCATTTTGCGCCAGGTTTTTGATTTCTGCCTAGTTGTCTACTTGCATAACAAAACGTCCAAAAGATGCCACAAGCCAGATTGACTCTGCATTCAACTCCAATGTCAAGTTTATAGGCAATTGTTGGAACGTTTTTTTCCAATTGTCGCCAAGTCAAATAGCCACTCTGGACCTCTTTTAGACTGTGAGAGTGCAAAATCTTAGCCTTAGATATTGGTGTAAAGGTGTTTTTTTTTTTTGTTACAATCATGGGCTATTCTGAGGAGCTGAAGTCAAGCATATATTATGGATAACCTTATTAAAACAAAGTAATTCTGGACTGGAGTAGTACATAATATGCTGGATAAATGGGTTGCTTTTTTATTTTCTATAGATATTTGGTGGAAGTCATTTTAGTAAGTCAAAAATGCAAAGTAAGTCAAGCTTATGTTCTGAAATGTTATTTAATAGTAGAAAAAAATTTCTTATGTATTTTCATTTGTTTTTCAGTTGAAAACTCGAAACATTCCTAAATTGAGATGAAAGTAAAAATTTTGCTCAAGAAAATTTCCATATAATTAGATTTTTTGATTATTGTCTCGCATTCTAAAACAGATGCCCAATCTAGGGCCTGCGAGCCAAAGTTGGCCTATTGTAACCTTGATTTGGCCAAACATCCCATCTGAGAGAGTGAGTAGGATGGAAAGGGTTGGGGCAAACTCCTTTAACACAGAGATTTCTGACTTGATGTAATTTGTTTGTTTTATTGCTGAGCTACAAAAAAAGAAATGAAATTTTTCAATTAAATGTTGTAATTAAATCAGATTTTTTAAAAATGTAAATATTGTCACGTGACAGATAGAGGACAAATCAAGAGAACAACTAGTGTAATTCTGTTATAAATGAGATATGCAGTTGCAATCAGAATTATTGAACCCCCTTTGATTTTTTTTTTCTTTTTTTAAATATTTCCCAAATGATGTTTAACAGAACAAGGAAATTTTCACAGTATGTCTGATAATATTTTTTCTTCTGGAGAAAGTCTTATTTGCTTTATTTTGGCTAGAATAAAAGCAGTTTTTAATTTTTTAAAACCCATTTTAAGGTCAAAATTATTAGCCCCTTTAAGCTATATATGTTTTTGATAGTCTACAGAACAAACCATCGTTATACAATAACTTGCCTAATTACCCTAACCTGCCTAGTTAACCTAATTAACCTAGTTAAGCCTTTAAATGTCACTTTAAGCTGTATAGAAGTGTCTTGAAAAATATCTAGTCAAATATTATTTACTGTCATCATGGCAAAGATAAAATAAATCAGTGATTAGAGATGAGTTATTAATATTATTATGTTTAGAAATGTGTTGACAAAAATCTTCTCTCTGTTAAACAGAAATTGGGGAAATAAATAAACAGGGGGGCTAATAAATCAGGGGGTTGAATAATTCTGATTCTGCAACTGTACATTTCTTTTTACTGTAGTAAGTTTATTATAAAATGTAAAAAAAAAATACTGTATTAGTTTTAATTACACATAAAACAATGTTTTCTAGTCATTTTTAAACATCAATGTCAAAGTTTATTTCTAGAGCACACTTAATTACAACCTTTGGTCGACCAAGGCACTGTACAATAGCAGTAGGTAAAAAAACAGCAATAAAAACAACAATATAAAACAATAGTAACAACAGTAAAAGTTTTTAAGACAGAAACAATTTAGTATAGCCTGGAACCGCCATTAGGGAATATTGAATGCACTCGAAAAAAGACGAGTCTTTAACATCAATTTAAAAAAAGAGTGGGTGCTATTCTGATTTTTAATGGTAACTTATTCAATAGTTTCATACCCACAACTGCAAAGGCTCTGTCGCCCCTGCATTTGAGACGGGATTGAGGTATTTGCAATAGATGGCAGTCAGAATTTGATCCAAGCGATCGGGTTTGGGCCTTAGCAGTGATCAGATCAGAAAGATACGGTGGCACTAGGTTATGCAAGGTTTTATAAACAGTGTAAAATTGCATATTCTATTCGGAAATTTACTGGCAACCAATGTAGTGATCACAATGTTGGTGTGAAATACAGTATGGTCATATTTGTGGCTACTCGTGAACAAACGGGCGATCGCATTTTAGACCATTTGAAGTCTAGAAATAAAAGATGAAGGTAGAATAATATATAAAGAATTACAATAATCTAATCGCATGAATAGTTTCACTTTGGCTAGTTGCCGTAGATGATAACTTAAATTTACTATTTTACTTACTTGTTTGTCAAGTTTTAGACTACGATCTAGTAGAAACCCAAGGTTTTTAACTTCAGAGGTGAGGTAACTATGTTTACCTTCAGCCCACTAGCCTCAGTCAAGTTGGGTTTTTGGCCCTTTATAAGAAAACGTTTGGGCACCCCTGCTCTAAAAACAATTAATCAGTGTTTTTTTTTCAGTAAATAAAAAAATCTAAACATCCTAAAGATTTAACTCCTTAAAGAGGACATTTGTGTTTTTTTTATTGTTTTTTCATTCAGTAAATTCACTTCGCTTCATAGTGAAGATCTCCGAATGTTTGTAAAATTTCATTTATTTCAAAACAGTTCTTCATAACAATTGAAGTCAATTAAGTAAAATATGTTGATGTCATTAAAAGTAGAGGGAAAAGGTTACAGGGTACAAGATACATTATATGATACACAAAAATAATTGTATGCTTATAGCAAACTCCTGTTCAAACTCACATGCCCATGACTTTTGTGCGGTTTTCAAGACTCCTACCATCTGTATAGAATGAGATCTAAAACCACCATGATATATACCTTTATATCCCACTCTTTAAAGCACTCAACTAACCGCAATTACCATGCTTCGTTTTCGGAAGCAGTTCATTTTGTCAGCAATATTCAGTTCGTCTCAGTCTTAGACCAATGACACACACGTTGTTGTTGTTTTTTTAACACGTTTAGTCATTTAAATTTTACCATAGTTTTGGTCAATTAATTTTTTCAGCATTTTAGTAGGCATATAGTTTTACTTTTAAGTAAAATAAATAGATAAATAAATGAAATATCTTCTCCTCCTCCGCTGACTCCTTGAATAAACTGCGTATTGCCGTGGATTTTACAAGCAGTGATGTTACATTTTGACTAGCCTACATTTTGCCGCCTTTTGTCACCGACAGGCTTGCTATTACGTAAATAGGCTGTTTGTCGATATTGTCTCTTCAGTCATAAAATTAAAGGTATTAAATTAATGTTTTTCACCATATGCCTATTCGAAATTAACACTATTGTTTCCTATTTTACTTTTGAAGCCACTGAGATCTGTGACCCAGACCACATAGTTTGTCAGAGGTCAAGGTTCATTATTATCCATTATGAGACATTTGTCATATTCATTCACAGCAGAGGGCAGCAAATCAACATGTATGTGTGAGCCCACCGATCAAGTTTCTCTCACCCGAAGACATTCAGACAGGTTTGCCAACATTTATTTTTCTTCACTGCCTCCGTTTCGAAGAAGTATGTGAAGTATGGGACTGGCTATATTTTCCGGCCGAGCGTTGCTCGTAACTTTAGATGGACCCGCAAATGACGGGTTTGTCTCAACATTGTGTTGTTGCTGTGGGGATCGCTCCAATTGTAGGTCCCGGGGAAAATAAGAGGGGCTATATTTAGGCCGATGTCAGTAGCGTGTGAGTTATAGCATGAAGGCAAAGCCAATGCGAGGAATTAATTCTCGAAGGATGTGGAGCTCTGGAAGGTGTGCGATTGGCAAAGATGTGATGGAAACAAGAAGACAGAGGCTCTTTCATAGTAAGGTCGTGTCACTCAGACGCTCCTGCATAGCTGGGATGTGCAAGATGGGGAAACACACCATAAAGACAGGACATGTTGATTTACAGCCTGTTATCTGTTCAAAGTCGTTCTGGAGCTCCTCTGCTAATGTCCTGTTGTCAATTTGACCCACAAGATTTACCCCACAGATTATATAGCCTAATTATAGTTTCTCTTAAGTGATTGTTAAGGATCTTGAAGTCTGTAGCTGGTGTATGTTCAGTTGCATTCTTAGTTTATGGTTATGACAAAAGAGATTACACTGCATGTTCTTACTGTGGCGACATGGTGACTCAGTGGTTAGCACTGTCGCCTCACAGCAAGAAGCTCGCTGGTAGTCCCGGCTGGGTCAGTTGGCATTTCTGTTTGGAGTTTGCATGTTTTCTATGGAGCTAATAATATGCCAAAACAATCTGAATTTGAATTGTGTTATTTGAATTATTGACAATTGTAATTTAATAAATCTGAATTTATATATGCTGTTAAAAATAGTTTTGAATATCTTAACTAGAATTTGAATTTCCTAATTTGAATTTGAATTTCATAACTTTATTGAACTAATATTGATACTTAAAAAATTGAACTTTTGAAATTTAAGACAACTGAATCTTTCAAGGCTGATTTTTTATAAACATATTTTCAAACTTCAGATTTTTTGTGTTGTGAATTCACAGACTGCAGATATTGGGTTTGTAGAAGTATAGTTTTAACTTCTCAATACGAAGAATTTCAGAGCATCAAATTCAATATTATAAAATTCAAAACTAGAAATTCTGATCGTGAAATTCAGATTCAGCAGAAATCAGTTCTGCGGTTCTGGGGGGAACAAGCTTGGCCCCCCCTTTGGCCCTTCTAAATTTGGACGCATATTTTTGTGTCAAAACGCCACGGAGAGATCAGCCATCGGTGGTGCGCACTCTCAGTGTCGCGCGCACTCGCTCTCTCTGCTTTCAAGAGTACTTAGCTCATGATTGATAATACAGCGTGTTTGGCATGCTGTCACGGGTGAGAGCCCTGAGCTTAGAATTTCCTTGAACCCGGGGCTCCCTCTCGTTTGAAGGGCGAGAGGAGAGTTTGAGCTCAGGTGGGTCTCGAGAACTCCCCTACTTGTGAACTACTGAGATATTTCTGATTAAGAGTTGCCTTAGGATGCTATTTTGAAGTAGTCAATTTTCTTATGGAGTATCTGTTTGGATGGTGGGAGGAAACCGAAGAACCCGGGGAAAACCCACGCGAAACAAGGGAAGAACATGCAAACTACGCACAGAATCGCCGACTGGCCTGGAGAGGGCCGAACCAGTAGTGTTCTTGCTGTGAGGCAACAGTGCTACCCACTGGGCCACCGTGCCGCCCTATCAGAGAAGGGGAGGAGTAGGGGTGGAAGGGAGGATTCTTCAAGACAAAGATGACTGGAGTAGAAAGCTAGGGTAATTTATAGTGTGTTGGTATTCATCTGATTGGTACAAATATGTGGAGCTAATGCGGTACCAGCTGTGTTGAATCATAAGCACGTGATCCTCTCGGAATTAGTTTATAAATAAAACACACTTCGTGCTCTCTCACTCTGTCAGTGACGGTGCTGCGCACTTCAGTTCCTCGCATTCGTCAGAAATTAACCCGCAAATTGACACAGGTAATAAAAAGATTCAACTTCAGTCATGTTCATGTTGTGAAACACTATCAAAATGTCCACTGTTGGTTATATTAGACTTCTGTTTTCAATAGCGATTTTAAAACTCTGGTTATTTATAGGGAGTTAGGAATCATCTGATTGGTGAATGTGCATTAGTTAATGCAGGACCAGCTGTGATCAATCATAAAAACATGATCCTCTTGAAATTAGTTTATAAAT
The DNA here is from genome assembly GCA_903798195.1 of Danio kyathit. Classification (NCBI taxonomy): domain Eukaryota; kingdom Metazoa; phylum Chordata; class Actinopteri; order Cypriniformes; family Danionidae; genus Danio; species Danio kyathit. The sequence continues at coordinate 46,032,183 of LR812534.1, forward strand.
AACTTCACTTTTCACAGAAAATGGAAAACAATATAAATATGTGGTGTGCCGCAGAGACGCTTCACAAGGGACAGACTGGACAAGGTTGTTTGTTGACAAGGCCTTAAATAAAACTCTTCTCTCACAGCCACCATTGTCGTTGTGTTTAGGGGTACATGTGAGCAGCGTAACACATTATTAACCCTGCATTTTGGAGCATGTGTGTGTCAAAGAGTTCGAAAACAGTGTAATATCACAAAGTCTTTCCGAACGAAGAACAAAAAAGATTTTATTTGAAGTACAGTATATGTACTGGGGCCATATTACAGACTCTTCACTTGTCTGTAACACAAACTCAGACAATCATAATGATACAAACAGTGAATCTAAATCCCCATTTTAATTGGGAGTTTGTTTGGGGAAATTTAGCATTAAACTACTCTTAAACGTCTAAAAGTGTTGCTGAAAGTCCAACATGCCATGCGCACTGCCACTTTTCATGAAGTATAAGGGTTATCGAGCGGTCAAGCCAGTGGTGAGTGAACACCCATGAGTTTCTATACACCACCAATGGACTTCAAAGAAACTGTCCCCAGTGCTACTCTTTCTCACTCACACTCACTCTCAGCTGTCTTATCTCTCAGGCAATAAGTCCCCATCCCACAGCTGTTATCACACAATGGCATACTGACTTGAGGGCGCATAATAGCTCCTGCTCAAAATAAGCCCATTGGAAATTGTTATTGGTGTTTGAGTGCCTGGTACTTTCCAAACAAGCAGTTCTCCCAGCGAGATGTGTGTTTTTTTCTTCAGCGTTGGACTTTCTGGTGCTCTCACTCCAATTCGCATGAGAGCTTTTTGGTGAAAGGGCCATGATAGTAGGAGGTCATAGTCATGGGGGTGGTGAAATTTGTGGTCCCCGAGCAGCTGGAGGTAAATGGGCAGCAGCTGGATAATCTGTACTCTTGTTTTCATCTTGCGTTGAGGCGTTGGTTGGCTTTGTGATCAAGCGCCTTTAATTGACACTACTGTGGCTTTCCCATAGGATCTACATCTATTCTGCCTTTGGGAGTCTGCATTTCATGTTTCACAAGTCAAAAACATATTGTGTGAGTCATAATTTTGTAATCACTTTTTATTTATAGGTTTTTGCTTGATATCCAATGACCAAATAGTTTTTTCTGGAGAAAGAAATATGGATTCATTTAGTCGACGAGCAAAATGGTAACCTTGTAATGTATTATTACGTTTTATAACATGTGTATTTTTAAAATATACAACCCAAATAAAAAAAAAAAGTTGATGCAGTATGGAAAACGCAAAAAAAAAAAAAAAAGAAGTGAATTCTATATTTACTTTGACTTATATTTTATTGCAGACAAGACAACAAACATTATTTCATGTGTTTCCAATTTTGGTTCTTGCAACACATAAAAAAAAAACAAACAGTTGGAACAGTAAAGCAATTACCAATTTGTAATGTTGCGCTTCAAAATGCTCCACAGATTCTCTATTGGAGACAGGTCGGGACTGCAGGCAGGCCAGTCTACACAGCCAGGACTTTGTAATGTGTGCAGAATGTGGTTTTGCATTGCCTTGAAATATGCACGGGTGTCCCTGGAAAAGAAGGCAGTATATTTTGCTCCTAAATCTCTATGTACTTTTCATCATTAATGGTGCCATCACAGAAGTGCAAGTTACCTTGGCCAAGGCCACTGACACAGCCCCATACCATGACAGACCCTGGATTTTGGACTTGTTGCTGGTAATGATCTGGATGATCCTTTTCTTCTTTGACCCGGAGCACTCTGCGTCCATTTCACCCCCTAAAATACCTAAAATTCTGATTGATCTGACCATAGTACATGTTTACACTGTGTGATGGTCCATCCCAGATGCCTCTGAGCCCAGAGAAGTCAATGGCGCTTCTGGACACTGTTAACATAGGGCTTCCTTTTGCTACAGTACAGTTTTAACTGGCATTTGTGGATGTAACTACATATTGTGGTACTTGTAGGTTTGCCAAAGTAGTCCTGAGCCCATGTGGATTTATATCACTTAGATTAATGACAAATCTTGTTCGTTACGTACTAAAATTCCTCCAGATTCCTTGAATCTTTTAAATATGTTATGCACTGTTGAAGGTGAAATATCCAAATGTCTTCCTATCTTTCTTTGAGGAACATCGTTTTTAAACATTTCAACAATTTTCTGACGTATTTGTTGGCAAACTGGTGATTCTTCTTTTACTCCTAAAGGACTTGACCTGTTTTGGACGCTGCTTTTGTACCAAATCATAATTACAGTCACCTGTTGACATCACCTTTTTCAAATCACATTATTGTTTAACCAATTTACCTGATTACTAGCCCTAAATTTGTCCAAACTTTTTTTGCAATGTGTTGAAGGTCTGAATGACAGAAAAAGGATATATCTTTATAATTGAAATGAAGTTAACCAGACAAAACATGAAATATTTTGTGTTTATGTTGTCTGCAATGAAATACAAATCAAAATAAATTTTATACTTTTATTTTTTTATTTGCATTTTTTACATACTGTCCCAACTTTTTAAAATATTATTTATTCTTTTGGTGGCAAAGCCAAAGAAATAAAGTAGGGATGGTTTGTCGACTCCAAAAGAGTCGATTCCTCAACTCTCAATGGACCTAGTACCGGAATCAACTCCAGAACAGGAATTGACTTCTAGAGTCGAGTCTGTTTTTTTCCACGTTTTACGCTGTTGCTTTTGAATTTCGTGACCAGGAGTACTCAAGAGTAATATAAAGATAAAGTTTGCTTTCACTTTTAAATTCCTATAAAGCACTTACTTTTGCAGTTTGGTTTTAATCTGTCTGCGATGTCAAGTTTGCTGTATTATAAATAAATAATAGCCTATATGTATGTGAATTTGGAGCGAATTGGATACTATTGGCGGATTGACATCTTAAATTAGCACTGCAGGTAAAATTATGATGTTATGATCGGCTAATTGTCTGCTGCTATATGCTCAAGTAAATTATTTTATTTAACGTATCACTATTTCACGAATAAATAAATAAATAACACTAATCATAATGACAAAAGTAGCCAAGATTTATTTATTATCACAAAATCTGACACACCCTTTTTGAATTACAATATAATGAACAAATTGCACAAAACAAACAGTGATATTTAAAAGTAAAGTAATGACTATTTAAAAGTACACTTTAAAGAAAATCACATTTACGAGAGAGAGAGAGCAATATATGCTTTAAGGCACAGCTCTGTCACGCTGCTTTTATTTTTTTTATTTTAGGTTTGTTAAAATGAATTATTTAAGTTAAATATTTTGTGAATGGGGTTTAATATTTCATTGGTCATTCAATCAAATGAAAAATCTAGCTATTCTGTTTATTGATTGGTTGGAGCGTCAAAAAAATAAAGAAATGAACAACCGCAGATTTGGGACGTGCCTTGCGTCATTGTCCGCTACACCAGATTATTTCGTTCAGTATTCAATACTCAGAATTCAAGTATCAAACATTTATATTAAGAACATATTTAGAATATTTTATATATTAAAAAAAAAAACATTGTGAATTAAAAAACAATTGGCGTGTTATTTCTTTGTTAATAAACTGCTACACATGTTTTCATTTAACATTTCGATAATGAATTGATGTTTTAACTTAACCAAAATGTAAAACATATTCTTGTGGAATGCCCTATATTTAATGTAATCAGACAACAATTTTTAACTGGAGAGACTTTATATGAGATATTTATAAATGTGAACCCTTCTAAAATTGTACGATTTTTATCAAAAGGAAACCTTAAAAAACTGTTTTAGATTTTTATCTTATATATTATCATTATTATTATTATTTATGTATTTTGCCTTGTATATAATTGTTAGAATATTTTTTATAATAAAGAAAAGTGGTAAACTTGATCTTTTTTTTTTGCCATGACATAGCCATAGAAGCTGAAATGGCAATAAAACTAAAACTCTCCCTCTCTCTCTGATGTTTTAACTTTCTTTCTTAAAGTTTCCTAAAATGTAATTTTCTAAATTATCTAAACTAGACAATTAAAATATCAAATATGCTGTAAAAAGTGTAGGCTGATTTTTTTTGACTACAGATGATTTACTGCTGGTTTTGTTTGACCAGAGAAGAACTGCAAAATGTAAAGCTGGAATTGACGCAGTAGCGTTGTGTGAAGCGCGATATGTTATAGCATGTTTAATCCTTGCGCTATTTTAAGTGAATGTAAATGGAGTCGATTCTGCAGTCGAATCCACCGAGTCACCGACTCTAGGAGTCGAGAATCAGAGTCGACTCCAAAAATCCCAGCACTTAACATCCCTAAAATAAAGGTTTTATTTAAGTACCTTGATTTATTTTGTAAATCAGTGCACAATCTTCTGCAGTTTTTTGGGGGATTTTTTATGCCTTGTTAATCAAAATAAAGAAGCAAACACTGTAGGATCACTTCACATCCTCACATTCTGAATGGTTTGCGTGTATTGCTGTGATTTGAATGCAAAGGATCTGTGTCTTGAACACACACCATACCTCAAATACACCAGTGTCTTCAACTAGGGATTCAGTGTTAAGTAGCATTAAGGAGCCGTCGGGATGCGGGATCCAGTTTTTCGAGCAGGCTGAAGAGTGTTTTATCTCAGCAGGAGAACAACAGCTGCCTCTCATACTTTATTTTCTTCTGTTGAGAACATTTGCCACCTCCAGTGTATTAAAGACGTGCGAGACAAGGATTCACGGTCAGCTGAAAACCATCTCTTTTGGCACTGCCTTGTTGTTTCTGGCTGGTGTGAAGGAGCTTTGACTCATGACTCAGTACAGATCAACCCCACCGATCAGCTTTATTTGACACTTTTCTATGACCACTCGATCTCCTCTGTACAATATAACTGTCTCACAGTGTGCCAAGCATCTACTTAACAGGAACTTGAAATTGGACTAGGTAGATGTGATTTTGACCCTAAGATATAGGTATAAGCAAAAGCTCACTGACCATCAAAAAAAATATATATATACATATATGGTGGCGCAGTAGGTAGTGCTGTCGCCTCACAGCAAGAAGGTCGCTGGTTCGAGCCTCGGCTGGGTCAGTGGCGTTTCTGTGTGGAGTTTGCATGTTCTCCCTGCGTTCGCGTGGGTTTCCTCCGGGTGCTCCGGTTTCCCCCACAGTCCAAAGACATGTGGTACAGGTGAATTGGGTAAGCTAAATTGTCCATAGTGTATGAGTGTGTATGGATGTTTCCCAGAGATGGGTTGCAGCTGGGCTTTTTACAAAAGTTAGGATTATCACATTTGTTTCTGTTATGCTTAATAGCAGAATAATGAGAGAGATATTTTTTTGAGAAATTGTTATAACTTCTCTTGAAATTTTCTCAAGTTTACATACAATAAGATTATTATGCCTCTGAAAAAGCTCAGATGATGGTGTCAAGATTTTGGAAGTTTCTGATTGGCTAATTGACAACATTTGAGTTAATTGGAGACACAACTGTTGAATAATATTTAAATAAAATCTCAAACACACCTTAAAATGTTCTTTAAAAAATTAAAAGCTGCTTTTATTCTAGCCGAAATAAAACAAATAAGACTTTCTCCAGAAGAAAAAATATTATCAGACATACTGTGAAAATTTTCATGCTCTGTTAAACATAATTTGGGAAATACTTAAAAAAAAGGTGGGAGGGGTATACATTCAATTGTATATGCAAAACTGAAAATTACAAAATCACAACAAAACATACACCTTATTGCTATTATATTTTCTTATTTTATTTTAATTGTTCTATATAAATAGGAAATAAAAATATTTAAAATAAATAAACTATGCTATGGCTAATCTGTTTATATATAGATTATATATACATTTTCATAATCATATTAAATATGTAAAAACTCTCTCTATATATATGCAAAACAGATAATGACAAAATCACAAAAAAACTTATGCCTTATTGCTATTTCTATTATATAAATAGGAAATAAAAATATTTAAAATAAATTAATTAAAAGTCTTCAGGTGGGCAAAAGTACACGGTCTTTGTGGTCGCATTTTGTGCTTCAAAATGCACCACACATTCTCTATTAGAGTCAGGTTGGGACTGCAGGCAGGTCAGTCAAGTACCTGTATCTTCTCTATTCTATGCACGGGCATCCCTGGAAAAGAAGGCAGCGTATTGTGCTCCAAAATCTCTGAGATCCCAACCATTTCTGATTTGGGGTTGTTTTATAATTTTTTATTTATTATAATATTTTTTTTTAGAAATTCATTTATTATCTAAAAATAAAATGAGTGACACATTATTGTTTATCTGGTAATAAATGTCTCCGCAGAAAAGCTGTCATCACAAAAATGAGTCAGAGTTTTCCCAAGGCTGGTCGGTCATGGGTTAATAAACCTCTTTGTGAGTGAATGTGCTCACGAGAGACACTTGAGAACAGGCTCTTAGGAGCTGTGGACAGTGTGTTAAAAGGTCGCGCTGTGCATGAGGATCATCTACCAAACACATGGCAGGACTTTTCAGGCCTGCTGAAGTCCCGCATTCTGTGCATTCACCGTAAATGCATATTCTTAACCTGATTATGCTCCTTAAGCTGATGTGTTTATTGGTTTTTCTTTATCTGAGTAAGGCCATAAACAGATTAAGCATAAAGACAGACAGATTTATATATCCATATTAGCATTAGCTTAGCTTTCTTTTGGTTTATTGAAGTGTGCATGTGAGATATATGATAGGATCGTGTCCTAACTGTGGATTTAAGCACATTGAGACAGAGCTAAATGTTTGTGGTAGGATGATAGGACATATATCACAAACTCAGGCGCTTTCTTGAGATATCGAAGAGTTATTGAAAAGTGTTCCCATCTCGTGCAGTAGAAGTAAAAGTGCTACAATCAAAACGCTGAAGAAGCTAACAACTGTTTGAGTCATAATTTTCTCATGGATATGTAGCAGTACTCTTTTAGGGTTATTAACGATTTATTGAACTTTTTTATGATATTGATCTCAGCTGTAAAAAAGGGTTTCTTTATCAGGTAAAATAAAACAAATGCAAATTGGTTTTGTATATAAATATTTAGTGTAAACAATTCAAAAAATTAACTCAACTAACAAATAAACTGACGTCTTATTGAACATGACAACAGACATTAAATACTTGAGGCCCTATCAAACACCCAGGGTAATACAGGCCCAGGTGCGGCGCAAGTGTTTTTTTTTTTTGCTATTTTCAGACCGCCGCAGAAATCATTTTCACGTTTTGTGCCACATTGTTTAAATGAAAAATAAATACAATTTGTGTGCTCATGGGTGTGCCGGTCTGATAAGGAGGTGTTTTAAGGGGCATTGTTGGCACGTTGCTAATTTGCGGCAACTGAAATTGACTGTGTCATTAATCAACTAAAAGCTTGTCTAAAGTCCTTTAAAGTCCAGGAGGGCCTGCTCCAACCATAATCACAGCTGATCCAACTAATCAAGGTGTTCAAGACTACCTGGCTGTGACGGACTCGTGTTCTTGTGGAGACCGTTCTTGCCAAGTTACCTCGGAAGAATGAAATCGGGAGACCGCAAGAACAGAGAACACCTCCTGTAAGAAATGAGATGCTGCGTTCTTCCTGATGGTCACGTGACCTTTACACCTTTTTAACGGGAACATATTTAAACATTATAGCATTCATACAATGATTTATTGTTTTTCTTCTTTTCATAATATACTATGCATAAAGACCTTACAAATATACTTTGCACAATACAAATAAAACACACATTTAATACGAATTTTAGCAAATGAACACCCTTAATGTGTTTATGCCTTTATAAAGATTTTCATGATAATGTTTACTTTCACCATCTCATTTAGGGAAACTCCTGAGATAAATAAGCTATATCTCTGAACTTTAATAATAAATATATATAAAATGCTGCGCTTCCCACCTCAGCGCAATGACTGGGACTTCTCGAGCTAATTTTGCTCTCAAGGCTGCAACGAGGCATCCTCAATATCAAGAACACACTCGGAAACTTTCACGCATCCTTCGTTCTTGCGGTTTTAAGTTTTGGAACTGAACTTTGGCAGTTGATGATGATGTTACGCGAGGATGCAAGATCGCTCAAGAACGCATATTGAGAAACAGCCCCTGTATCTAACAGTCTTGAACACCTTGATTAGTTGGATCAGCTGTGCTTGATTAGGGTTGGAGCAAAACTGTGCAGAACCGCGGCCCTTCAGGAACTGAGTTTGAGACCTCTGATGTAGGAGTTGTAAAAGCAGGTGTGGCACCAAACCCCACCCAACTGTCCCCAGCTATCATTGGAGCATGAGCAAATCATAAGGTGCTTCCCAAATTGCATACTTATGACTATTCTACGCCATTTTGTAGTATAAGTAGTGCGTTCACACTGAAAACTTGAAAAATAATAAGTGCACTTTAATTACCTGGATGATGCAATTATTTAGCCGTTAAAATGAAGTGTGGAATGTTGGACACTTCACACACTCAGTGACCACAGCTTTGCTCACGTAGTGGAAGGGGCGGAGCTTTCGGTCGCTGATGTTGGATTATTTATTTTAGATTGTGAAAGCAAAATTCTCCTACGAGAATAATTATAGCGCCTCCTGATGGTGAATGCAGTTATACTCATGGCAGCTATTATTTGGTACTTTGGTTATTTATTTAACTAATATGGCAACTGTCAGACATCGTCAGGAAAACGTAGTGTTCCATTTGCGACGACACTACATTCATATACTATGCTGTTGAGTGCATAAGTACATAGTGCATAAGTGCATAGTAGGCTTAGGCGGTAATACGGTAATATGGTATGCCGCGGGATCTAAAAATAGCTACGGTATCAGTTTCAATACCATTGTACCGTCTTAAAAAACAATGCACTTATTTAGGAGATATAGGGAATAAATTTCCGAATAAAGCGCGGGAGCGGTTGTCAACTCTGGTGTAATTTGAATGGGAGCAGGTGGTCTAACAATTTTGCTCCCGAGCGAGTTAGCATGCGCGCATCCGTGTGGATGCTGTTTATGTGTGTGTGTGTGTGTGATGTCGCTTGTTTGGTGCTGTCTATGTGTGTGAATGAGAGAGAGAGCATGATGCTGTGCGTCGCTGGCTTGGTGCTGTGTGTGTGTGTGTGTGTATGTGTGTGAATGAAAGAGAGCGTGGTGCTGTGTGTCTATGTGTGTGTGTGTTTATACAGACAGCTTGTTATAGGCTGTCTGGACTCTGTATCATCTAGCTGGGTGGTTTTTGGTTTTGCTCTTCTGTTCGCGAACACATCACCCCCACCCCCACCCCCACCCCCCAAATTTAGTCCCGCACAGATCTCTAATACGAACAAGACAATTTGCAAATTGTGCAACAAAGAGGTGACCGTAAACCTATGGTTGCATATACGGTGTTCAGTTTCTGAATGGTTCAGGCACAACAGTTTGGTGATGCTGTCTGAGCCTTACATCATTTTTTTTTATTATGCACGGTAATACCGTATACCGAGGTAAAATAGGAAGGAGGTTTGACGGTATCAAAATTTGGATACCGCCCAAGCCTAGTGCATAGTGTATTGTGTGCCATTTGGGATGCAGCTGTACTAAATTGCACGAATGAGATTGTACAAACTAGCCACTAAATCAAAAAGTTACAAATTGCCGTAAGACAGCTTATTGACGTACAAGTAAAATGACTCATTAACTGAATTCCAGTTTATGTCACAATACCCTGAGTGACCTTCCCATCCCTCACTTTATTCTATTTCTTTTTTTATGTAAAGCAATCATTCAAATAAATAAAGCCATTAAACCAATAAATATGAGCAGCTGTCCTACCGGTGTTGTTCCCTCGGTCTCGCATGCTGTGGCAAATTTCAGATTTCCTTACCATGGCTGTTCTAAATCTGTCCCAGATTCACTCGTGTCATATAAAAGATGATTTAGACCCGGTGTGGACGATGGATAGATCAACGGATGCTGATGTTAATCACGTCTTGGACATAGTCAGACGGCAATATCCTTTCGCACAGCTGTGGACATTACAGTTTATATAAAGGTCTCTGCTGGCCTTCATATACCTAAGTCTTACTTATGACGCTGAAAGCCATGACCAGAGGAAACACTAGAGAAGGTTTGCATTAAAGAAAGGAACAAAACCATATGTCCAAACAAATACTTTTCCCCCCACAAGCAGTCATGTAAACACTGCCTTCCATTCAGAACTGTTCTCAATTTATGAGTGTGATGAGTGACAGTGACTGCTTACAAATGAATTGATCCACTGTAATACAAATGTTAAATAATCAGTGGCATACTGTATACTCAACACAGGCTCGTTGGGAATATGTGCTTCTGTTTATATATTGTGTGAAACTGCAAAAACACTGCAGTTCCTAGGTAAAATGAATGTTACGAGGCGATAGGACATCAACAGCTTTTGTTTCTTGTCACACTAATGATCTACCAGTGTACATGATGATCTACAAGGACATGTTATCAACAAATATAGCATTATTTTATTGCAGAACACCAAAAAAAAAACTTAGAAATACCTAAAAAAATCAATTTCCCTACCTTTCTATCTCCATATTGACTATTCAGGAATGGTCAGTTTGGTCGGTAGCTCACTTTGTATGGTGTACTTCTGATGCAGAGCGCTCGGTTCAATTCTGGTGAATCACATTTTCACAAAAGAGATAAAAGCAATGTAAAGTCAAAGTAAAACTACATAGTCGCAGTGTACTTTTCTCTTCACTGTTGGTTCACTGTAAAACCCAACAGTCAACTTTATCAAATGAAATGAGTGTAGTTAACTCAAAATTGACTGAAAGTTAATTCTACTCATTTGAAAAGAGTTTTGAACTCAGTGTTGAAGGTAATGAGTTAATTAAATACCTCATTACTTCAACTTAAATGGAGTAAGTTCACAGTACTCACATAGATTAGTTTTTTAACTCAAATGGTTTGTTGCAATCGGTTTCCTCAAACGGTTTGAGTTGCTTTAACTTATTGGGTTTTACAGTGCTCAGTTGGTTTGAGTTCTCTTCATTTACTGAGTTTTACTGTGCACAAATTGCTTTGTTTACTCATGGATTAGGTTCACAGTACTCATTAGAATTAGTTTTTGAACTTAAATGGTTTGTTGCAATCGGTTTCCTCAAATGATTTGAGTTACCTTAACTTTTTAGGTTTTACAGTGTTGGTTTAGGGAAGGGTTTAAGTCAGTGGTTCACTAGGACTAGGTGATCTGTACCACAAGCCCTACCTTCTTGTGGATGTGTACAAGAGGGATCTGAAATGTACAACAAAATGTACCTAACGTATTTAAAGGGCCACGAAACCCCCTGTCTCAGCAGGGTGTTTTCACACCTCTAGTTTGAAAAAAGTCAGGAAAGTGGGCGTGTCCAGCTCTGGGAGTGTGGGAGTGTCGGGGGAGGGAAAGAGGGAAGGACTTGCAAAGAAGGGCGTTTCCATTTGGGCAGATTCTCTGTAACGGGAGAATTTCTCTGTAACTTATGTACTCGGTAGGTAGCGTCAGAAAGCCGTGTGTGTATAGACTATCCTGTCACAAAATGCGGCGAAAATCCTGCACGACGGGAATAGTTTGTGTTAACATGTTTACACTCGGAGAGCAGCATTTACAGCGGATCTTTCAGTCTATAATATTGTACTATATTATTGCAGTGATATTAACATACTGTAAACTTAGTAACTAAATCATTTTGACTATGGCATGTCTTTAAAAACTGAAAGAGCACTGCTGACGATACAAACTAACTTTGCAATCTGGGTTAAACAAAGGGCACTGCTCACACACACTTACCAAATCTGTTGACAGACAATCAAACTGGAGCCGTGTCTTTTTATTAAAAGGAGACGAGCGGCAAATCCGGATTTCATCATTTCCAGATGCGAAAAGCTCTCGGGTAAAAAATGTTCCTCACAAACGCATTTCTATCGCGTGTCGCGTGCACTGTAATCCACACGTGAGTCCAGCAGCGCTCTTATAGAGGGAAAATGAAAACAAAACCTTCGTTGCAACACCGACAACCCGTGTCTCCAAATTCTAGTTCTTTCACTTGTTTTGGCAACACAACGTGGCGTCTCTCTGCCGTCTGAACACTGTAAACAGGTAAACAGTCTCCGGAGCTATCATGCATATTAATGAAGTTTCGCGTCATACACAATTGAGCGCGCTGATTGGTTTGAAGCACATCTTTGTCATGAATTAATGCCGCACACTCAGATACGTCACAATGTTCTCGAAAGGACAGACAGCCATCTCCAGGCTGGATTTACACCTAAGTATCTCATGGCCGTGACGCAGCTTCAAAAATTCGTTTCAAACCGGAAGAACGAATTTGCTCAAAAGAACGCAAAAACAACCAATTTTCACTTTTTAGTGCAATATATGTGTCCTAATAGTGTTTATAGCAGCGTGGGACACATATATGACTGTCAACAGCTCAAACAAATGTGTTTTGGTGTTTCGTGACCCTTTAAGATTTGCAAAAAAGTAGACAGCGCCTTCTAGTGGATTTGTCACCTGAAATGTGCAGCGAAACTACACGGAGCAATGTATTTTACAATTTGCAAATATATAGGCAGAGACAGGTATTTTTAACAAGCCTGGAAGGCATATACAGATCCAGTTATGAAAAAGTCTAGTGTTGAAGAACTCTTAATAAAATGAGCCATGGTTTTATTGTAGTAAAAGTGCAAGCCATTGAAAATGATGTACTTTTGTTGGAATGAACAGCAGCGTTTAACTGTTTCTCTATATAAGGTCAAAAATCCCTCACAAAAATCATGTCTGTGAGCTGTCTTAACTAACAATTGGCTAACGTGAATTGGACAATACCACAAACACTGGTTCCGACTCATTTGCTGGAAATGAATTGGACCACAGTGAATGAATCAATGTACACTAAAACTGATTCCATGGCTTTCAATTCACCATGTCAACACTACACAGCATTGTCAGTCTAAACATTCACATGTATGCACATATTCATGCTAATTAGTGAAGTTAATTAATATAATAACAATAAAATAAATGTGTTTATTGAATGTTTATATATCCCAGATCAGTTTGCTGAAGCCGTGTATAACTCAATAAATGTGCTTTTAAACTTTTGCCCCATCAGTCTAATCCTTTCATACCCCAAATTCTGTTATGCGCTTGTCATGCAAAATGGGAATTTTGCATATTAAATTGACTCTGCAAATCATAATTACTGACTGGAAGCATTAAAGATCATTTTAAAGCTTGGTTAGTTATTTGTTAAAACTTGTGTTCTAACCTGGAGCAGTCAGTAGTAGAGATGTAGAATAGCATTATGTTATCAGGTTATTCATTGTTTAACTTGGTAGATGTTGCAATCTGTAATTGTTTTTGTACATTTTACACAAGCAAAAGAGCATGCATATTTTTTGCCAGGTTCATTGTTAGATCATATGTCAATCGATGATAATTGCAGAAGCACCAGAATCGAGTCAATCATCAATGAGTTACAGGATAAATGCTTCTACCCAAAATTGAGTAGAAATCAGGTCATCATTCTCATGCCAGTGGAGTTTGTTCCCACATGTCAAGAATGTGAATGAACTTTGTTTGTTGGTCTATGAAGAAAACTTCATAGTTCACTCGTTCATAAATTAGTTTATTTGCACTTTTGAGGTACCAATATAAACCCCATTCTGTTTTTTGACAGCACTTGTAACATTATTAGTGTAATTGTTTGTTTGTTTGTTTTTTAATTGAGATTTAAACATCAATTAATATGGATAAATTTGGATAAATAAGCTTTGCATCGGTGCATGGTTTGTTAAGATTGAGCGATATTTGGCCGAGGTACTATTTAAGTAAAGTTAATTAACTGGAATCAGAGGGTTCCAAAAAATCAGGATACTGAGAAAATCACCTTTAAGGAGCCCCTATTATTCATTAAAAAGGGCTGATATGCATGCAAGGTCAAAATACATTTACATTGTCTTATAATATGCATTTATTTTTACCTAATTATCCCAACGACTTCCATATGATTTGTTAAGCGATTCATTTGTTCCCAAACCCCTCCTTTGCGTGAGGCTAATCTGTGCTGATTGGACAGATGACAGTCTGTTGTAATTAGTTGACAGCTGTCAGCACGAGATAGAGAGATATGCCCAGCATGGCTTAGCAACAATATTGAAGTAGTCAGAGTGAAGAGTGTATGTGTGAGCATACCTGCCTCCACTTTCATTTTTCCCGGAAGTATTTTAGACCCCTTCCATTTTCTTCCGGAATGGTTGATGAAGAGACCTGACCTGGGTGTCACTTTCACCAAACTTCACTGCCGGACTCTTACTGCCGGAAATTTCAAGCTTGAAATTGAGCCCAATGCAGGAGTGCATTAAAGCAGTGCAGTTAAACACCAGCATATTGCTCTATTGTTAACCATAAGTAAAAACAGTGACACACATTCAGTATTAATGCACACAGTGGCAAAAGCTGAACTATTTTGAAACTTCACCACCACAAGTGTGTAGGAACAGCTGACGGTGGCCAAAGCAACGACAAACAGCAGTAGATCATGAGCTCACAAACGCATTTAAATCTGTAAACAAAACGACATGCGTCGTGTTTTCAATGTGGCATTAGACGCGATATGAGAATATAAAGAGTTAACCAGATACAGTACAAGCAGTTACAAGTAACAAAACACAATCAAATACATAATTTGCAAGCTAGAGAAAACAAGGAGGCAACCATTTTAATCGCACTTACTTACACTTGTGAAATGGAGAAAGAAACTGATCTATGAACTGTGTATTGTAAAGTTCCTGTCAAGATCTGCAAAGTCCCAAACATCAATATTCTTTTCTGATCCTTCCTTTAACAAACGGCCGACGAATCCCCCGTTGTAAGTGTGTAGATTGCTGAAGCACTCGTCAGAAAAATGACGGGAACACAGCACAAGGCTGGTGCTATAATGCTGAGGTATTTTTGCAAAAATAAACCTCAACCACTGACTCTTCACAGTTTCATCTTTGGGTAGGGAAAATAACACTAATTTTGCCTCACACCTCCATTAATATCCAGCTGAGCACAGCGTCATCACGACATGATTCAACCGGGGTCTGCTACAGTTTCTTTCTCTTGCTACTGTGTTTGTGGGCGGGGCCGAGGGTTTAAATTTTACCAGATTTGCGCGCACAACAAATGGGCGTGGCTTAAGTTCTGTATCGAGGTCACGCAGGCACGGCTCAAGACTCGTTATCAAGACATTTGAAGCACTATGAGTCGACTCTTTTATAGATGATTCAATAGTTTTAAACACGGCGCACTTTCAGATTTAAAGCTTCACTTCACTTAGAGCTGTGTTACACACTACATGGACGGTCATTTAAAGGTCTTTAAACCTTTATAAATGTGCTTGGCAATGCATATTACTAGTCTTTATGTATTTATAGTTTATAAAAAACATACAAAATATCTTTTTGTAATATTATCTCTACCAAATATTCTAATGATTTTTGGCTTAAAATAAAAATAAAACATTTTGAACTCATATAATGTATTTTTGCCAACTGCCAAAAATATACTCATGCAACATAAGACTGGTTTTGTCGTCCTGGTTTATGTGCTCACATATAAAATGATCATGTCTCTTCAGGAGACTTTAAATGCTCATTTCATACAGTAAGAATTTATAAGTCTCAGCGGGAATAAACCAAGTGAACTGATTCACTGAAAAGGTCCAACTCAACAGAGTGACTCATCCACAAATTAGACAGCACTGTTTATTATTTCATTCAGTTCACACAAAGCTGTGTGTGCGATCAAAGTGACCTTAAATCATTTGCTTTCCTGCTACTTATTGGTAAAAGCAGCTCTTTGTTATACGTTTTCCATTTACGACTATACTGCCAAACCACAACTGATATCATGCTACTGATAAATGGTTAGTAGCATTGTTAACGGCACTGCAGCTTTATTAATGAACCAATTCATGCTGCCGTGCTCTATTTAAGCACTTTTTCCGACTTCTGATGGTTGAATGACATACTCGGGTCCAAGACGTTACGCAGTTGCTGGAAAAATTGGTAGTTTAAATGCATCCATTAAAGGCTTCTTTTGGTTTAAGAGCCTCTCAGAGAGCTGTTTATCATGGTCAGAGCTTTCAGTGTTCACAGAAACCTCTCATAACCTCTTTTGAGTCAACAAAGTCAAATTTGATTAAACCGTATAAGATGAAAAGAGTGACGTTTAATTCACAGACATCCAGAAGGACATTTTCTATTATCTGTTGAAGAACATCGTTATTAGATGGGTGATATAGGGCACGCAGATGCACTTTGTATTTTTGTATAAAATATCTCTGTGTCCACCAGAGCTGGGAGCCTCTTTTTGTTCTTCTGTACTCATTGCACTGGTATGCCACATCTTATTAAAATAAACTCTCTTCTGGACACCGACCATGGCAACAAGGTCTTTAGCAGCGAGTCAGGTTTCTTTCAAGGCCTGCTAAGCTGACCTAACCGCTTTAGACTTCAGCTCAATGAGAGAAACCTTTCGTTTGTAAATGAGATGCCAGCTATTCCAGATCTACTACTTGACATCTGCTGTGTTCTTATGCTTCTCATATCCTTCCCAGCATCTTGTTGCTTGTTTTCATGGCTGCCTCTTGCCCCGGGAGGGTTTGGAGAATTAATATGACTTCATTCCAGGCTCCTTTAATAGAAACATATAGTTCGAATGCTTGTAATGACTATCATATACATTTTTTTATCATGATTTACTGAAGACAACCACTAAAATGTCAGTTTAACAGTAGTTATTTACTCAAAAATCTTGTCAGGCATTTTTAGAAGAAGAATCATTTGAGGAAACCTGACTTTATTAAAAGGTCACAGCAAAGTGGAAATGATAAACAGTGGAGATGATAGTGGACTTTAGGAGATGATAGTGGACTTTAGGAGAAACCCCCCTGCACTCCCCCCCACTCACCATCATGAACAGCACTGTAGCGGCAGTAGAGTCATTCAGGTTCCTGGGCACCACCATCTCTCAGGATCTGAAGTGGGACATTCACATAGACTCTATTGTGAAGAAAGCCCAGCAGAGACTGTACTTCCTTCGTCAGCTGAGGAAATTTAACCTGCCACAGGAGCTGCTTGTACAGTTCTACTCAGCTGTCATCCAAACCATCCTCTGCTCTTCAATCACCGTCTGGTTCAGCTCAGCTGCCAAAACTGACCTCCGTAGACTACAGCGAATAGTCCGGACTGCTGAACGAATCACTGGCACTACCCTTCATACACTTCAAGAACTGTACTCTTCCAGAGTGAGTAAAAGGGCTCGCAAAATCACTCTGGACGCCTCGCACCCAGCACATTACCTGTTCGAACTGTTACCGTCTGGTCGGTGCTACAGAGCACCAAGCACAAAAACAGCCAGACACAGGAAAAGCTTTTTTCCTTAGGCCATCTATCTCATGAACAGTTTAATATTCCCCTACTGGGCAATAAACGTGCAATACTTTCTCATACGCACTTGTACACAGCACCTTATAGCAATATACAATGCAATACTTTCTCCATTAGCATTGGTACACAGCACCTTATAACCTGTATATTTACAACATATCTGTACATACAACTCAACATCCAAGTATTTTTTTTTACTTACTACATCTTGGTTTAATGACTAATGTTTATCGCCTTTTTCTTTTCTCATGTTTAATTTTGTGTCGTCACTCGTCACTTTATGTACACTGGAAGCTTCTGTTGCCAAAACAAATTCCTTGTGTGTGTGAAGCACACTTGGCAATAAAACTGATTCTGATTCTGAAAGCACCAATATAATTAATAGTCATTTTAAATGATTACACTTTGCCGTTGTACTAGGGATGCCCAGACAGGACTTGAATATATATATTCATTGACTTCACACAGAAACAGCAGTGCATGCGGCATGACATCACTTTGTTGCAGAGATGCTATTGGTTAAATGCCGGCAAAGAAGAACACGGAAGCAGCTTGAAGCGGAAAGCGCCAGTATGTCTGAGGACTGGAGGTATTATAAAGTTGATGACGACAACTTTGCTATAGCAAACTGTGAGATATGTAAGCTTGAGATTGCCTGTCGGGTATTTAAAGTTGTGGTGCTGTTTGTTTTTATATTTGATTTTTATTTTTTATATTTCCTGTTGTACTAAAGTCCAAAAGTGAAGAATTGATGTTATTTATTACTTGATTGTTCAAGGTACCTCACAGAAGTGCTCTGTTTGTTAACAGATTTGTTAAATGTCAAAATAAGGTGAATTAAATAAAAAATAAGGAACATCCTGGATCTGTTTCTTCGCTCTTCTTTATTCTTTTTTATGTATTATGGACGTATCGATTGGGTTTCGGTATCGGTAGATACTCAAATTCAAATGACTCGGACTCGGACTTGAGGGCAAAAAACCTGATCGGGATATCCCTACATTGTACTACTTGAAAGAAAACCCTAAACTGTAGGGCAAAAGAAATGTTTATTAAGTCTTTTTTAAAGTAAATTTTTCTTTATTTTGAATTTTACTGTGTTGTATTTAGTGGAAATGTAAAGTTAAAACATTGTGATGAAGACTTTTTATTATATAATTTTTTTAATTTATTTTAGGTTTTACAGATTAGGTAAGTGTGGTTAGTAGGGTGCTAGTGCTAGGCGACCATCAATCGTTTTCTCAGAGGATGACAAGCTGTCACTCTGATACAAGTTTTATATATGGACAAAATTACAAAGCACTGCAGTGTTTGTCTGGTCTGTGTTTGTCTAAGATAATTAGTCTATAGAAATGTGTATATTCGCGGTGCGGTCCTCGTGGCATTCATTCAACTGCGTGCGTCTGGAAGACACGAGCACGTCACTCCACTTGCGCGCACCTCCATTGAAAATAACGAACTTGCGTAAACTCTAGAAAAGACGCAATATGGGAACGGCTCCTAAAAGGCTGCTGTCATTTGCGATCTCTCCAGCTTCTTGCACAGACATAGTGGATCCACCTGATTTGTTGACAAATGGGTTGCGGATACATTCCTTGGCAGTTCGTGGCTCCTTCACTGGGCCTTTTCCGCTTAGCAGAGAAACTTTTCAAAGACGTCTGTTTCTTACTCATTTTGTTTGCTTCTGGGTTAAATTTTGGCGCTTAGGTGACCTGATGTAAGCAAGAGAATATGGTAGTTTTTCAAAATAAAAGATTTTTTTTAAATAAAAGATCGTCAAAACTCAAATAATAAATAAAATGGAAATAATTAATGATTTCTTGTGCGGCTCGGTAACAATTGATCCACGGACCGGTTCTGTGGTTGAGAACCACTGGTCTACAGAACAACTCACTGTTATACAATGACTTGGCTAATTACTCTAACTTGCCTAATTAACCTAATTAATCTAGTTAAGCCTTTAAATTGCACTTTAAGCTGAATACTAGTGTCTTGAAAGCTAAAATATATCTAGTAAAATATAATTTACTGTCATCATGGCAAAGATAAAATAAATCAGTAATTAGAAAGGAGTTATTAAAACTATCATGTGTAGAAATGTGTTGAAGATAATCTTCTTTCAGTTAAACAGAAATTGGGGAAAAAATAGACAGGGGGGCTAATAATTCAGACTTACGCTGTATGTATTGTCATAATGTTGAGTTTTTAGAGATTTTTTTCTTCTTTTTGAAAATTTGCTAACTATATTTTTAAAACGCAAGTAACTAAGTAAACTGTTCTGCTGTATTATTTTAAGTAAAAGGGTTCTACATATACATCTTCATTCCATGAGTTCATAATATATTTTGCAAAATAAAGCCATATGCTTTACATTTATCTTTTAAATATCTACAAGTATTTGTAAGCCACTTCTCTCCAAGAATCCACCAAAATAATAAATATCTGCTTCTATCTGGCACAGTCAAATTGACACGTCTGATGCTGTACAAATAGTTTCTCGTATTCAATCCAGGAGTAAACCTGTAACAATTACAGGAAGAGTCTGCCATCTTTGTGGAGGTCTGAAACTGGATCAGTTTGTTCAAATAAAGTGATGCAACCATCAATCCTGCAAGATGTTTACACTCTTTTCCATTCATAAGACTCACCATCCACAAACAAAACTGAATTACTTAAATACCAAACCATTTCAAATATATGAACTCACAGTTTGAGATCAGATCCATATGAATGTGTTGCAAGGTTGTGACTCAGCAAGCTAACGCAAACCATTGTGTGCCTGAGCATGACTATTACCATATAAAGAACAAACAGTTTGTAGCATAATTTATGACTAATAGTTCAGTGGGGACGTTTCTGATGCCTAGGAGTTTTTTTTAAGGAGCAAGAAATATGGTTTATTGATTCTCATCCCACATGACTTTGGCAACCCATCCCATGTTTGCCTTTTCCTTTAATTCTGCTCTGTGCCAACTTCTGTAGCAGATTCTTTTGTGTGTTGATGATTTGCTTGACTGAAGGACAGTTATTTTGATAGCTTACACGCTGGATGTCACTTGATGCTGCTCAAATCAAATGTTAGATTGTTAGGATACAATTTAGGATTGGTTTACTCTATATTTCCATTTAAATGTATGCCAAAACTGGAATATCCAATAAAACATTTGAGTTTTAATCCAATGAGTCGAACAGTGCCTTGTGCTTAACAAAAGACTTGTCGTTTGTAAGTTGTAAGAGCAACAAATAATTACTTGACTTCTAGTTGATCATTTGGAAAAGTGACAGAAGGTAGATTTTTTAGATGAATCATCTGTTGAACTGCATCCCAATCATCACAAATACTGCAGAAGACCTACTGGAACCTGCATGGACCCAAGATTCTCAGAGAAATCAGTCAAGTTTGGTGAAGGAAAAACCATGGTTTGTTACATTCAGTATGGGGGTGTGCGAGAGATCTGTAGAGTGGATGGCAACATCAACAGCCTGAGGTATCAAGACATTTGTGCTGCCCATTACATTACAAACCACAGGAGAACATTATTGAGCATGTCTGGGGTAAGATGAAGGAGGAGGCATTAAAGATGAATCCAAATAATCTTGATGAACTCTGGGAGCCCTGCAAGAACTCTTTCTTTCCCATTCCAGATGACTTTATTAATAATTTATTTGAGTCATTGCAGAGATGTATGGATGCAGTCCTCCAAGCTGATGGGAGTCATACACAATATTAATATTAATACTGTACATTATTTCTGTTAAGTGACAAGACTTTTGTCTAAGCAAAGTCAGACCTTACTGTCCTAATTAAATAATTAAAAATCATGGCATGATCATATTTTATTTTGGTAAAATAAGCATAATCTAGAGGCCTTTGCCTTTCATATAAGCCACTTCTGATACCAAATGATCAACTAGAAGTCAAGTTATTATTTGTTGTTCCTAAAACTTGGATAGGCGACAAGACTTTTGTCAGGTAGTGTACTCAACAACACCGATTTATATCCGGTAGTGTATATCCAATATCGATCAATATATCACAAACAAAATCTCTAAACTCTGTGGTAAATCAATATAGTACGTTATCAATGCATTTTTAGTTGTTTATGTGTGTACTGGGAGTACATTATTGTCTATTAGAAATACTGAGGAAAAATTATTTCATTTTTGTACATTGTTGTCAAATAAGGCAGCACGGTGGCTCAGTGGAAAGAAGATCGCTGATTCGAGTCCCGGCTGTGTCACTTGGCATTTCTGAGTTTGCATGTTTTCCCAGTGTTGGCATGGGTTTCCTCAGGGTGCTCCAGTTTCCCACACAGTCCAATGACATGCGATCTAAATTGAATAAGCTAAATAGGCCATAGTGTATGTGTGTGTGTATGAATGAGAGAGTATATGTGTGTTTCCCTGTTGTGGCTGTAAGCAGGCCTGGATTGGCTAATCGGGAGGACCGGGAGAATTCCCGGTGGGCTGGTCCGTTTTTTGGCCGTGAGTGCCGGTGTCCCTAGCTGTTTGCACTCTCAGCAGTCGCACTTTTTTCTTTTATTTATTTATTTGACCATAGCCTCATTCTTTTTATTCATTATTTTGCCACAGCTCCGCTCTTTTCATTTATTTTCTCGCAAATGCAGTCCTGCAGGTTAATGATGACGTAACTATCATTCGACCCCAAACAGCGGCACCTTAATAAATATAAGAATTCTAATAATTAATATTAATGAATATTACACCTGCTCAATGAAAATCAGATGATTCACTACAGTAATAAATCTGACATAACTTGATCAGAAATCTAAAAAGGGGAGAAAAAGATTAAGCCATCATTAGAAAGTAATACTGTGGTTAAAAGAGTCTTGCAGGTAACAGTGCAATACTTATTTTTTATTCCAAGAGCACCAGCCTAACAGCGCCATTGTGGTCCGGTGGTCAGTACGTTGCGTTACGCCGCTGTTGACCCGAGTTTGAACCTTACCTGAGTAATCTTTTCTTTCCTTTTTAGTGTTAAGACATATAATACTGTTTGGGTTACTTATATAGGTGTACATATTTTATTTGTATTTTTTGTTTAACCACCATTACAAAGGACTGGATATCTATAAAGGATTTTGCACAGAATATATATTCAGACATTGCAGGAAAGGACATTGTGATGATTTAAATAGAATAGTATTGGAGATTTAGCTACCCTTTAATCTTCTCATATTTATGAAAAACTTTTAAAGTTCTAAAGCAGCTGTTTCCTTGAAAAAAAGAGGCTTAAGATTTGAAAATGGTGTCACTTGTCTGCCCTGCTGCTTTAAAAAGCAGGAAGCATTTTTAGGACTTCCATCGTCCTCTCGCTATTTGCCCACTGTAAACGAGTGCCACCAGTCAAATGGAAATTAGTTCAATGCATTTGAAATCGGAGCCGTCAAATATGTTGCATGTTTGTGCATGTGCTTGCGCGAGCGTGTCTGGTGTGAACGGCTGTGATGTTGTGTAAGTAAGACGAGATGTGCAGAAGACCGAACGATAGCACTCCATTAGTTAACAAATAGCCAGAAGAGCAAACAGCAATCTGGATCTGGTGAAACGGAGACTAAAGCAGAACAGTGGACCCATTCAAACCAATAATTTGCCCTGGCGCCATTTTTAAAGGGGAGAAAATGAGATCATCGAGTTTCAGTGTTTGAGCGAAGATGAACATAATATTTAAAAACAAAACAGGAAAAGATTTAAAACGGTCAGTTTCAATTAAAAAAATTGTTTATTCATAATCCAGATTAATCTCATGGAATCTAAGTAAAGCCTTCTTTGCTTCTTAAAGTAATGTTGGTATACGGAAATGAAAAAGCTACACTATGTTTTTCTACTTGAGGAATTCAGATTTAAAGAAACACCTTCTGTTCTGAACCCTGGCCTTGTTTCATGCACCTTTTGCTGTTGAAGCCAAAATTGGTGGTGTGGAAAATGCTGTGCTCTAGCCTTCAGCTTTGGGTCCAGGACTAACAAAATGTTACCAGAATAACAACAGTGTTGTGCAGACTGGAGAAAGTTGCCCTGACCGGACTTTAAGACTTATAGCAGGAGGTCTAGGAGAGCTGTGATTTAGCCTTTTAAAATATTCTCCTCAATCAACATTCCTATTTACTAGGGCTGCACGATATTGGAAAAATCTGATATTGTGGTATTTCATTTTTCTGCAATAAATAATGTAATATTCAATTCAAGTTTATTTGTATAACGCTTTTTATGATAATTATTGTTTCAAAACAGTTTTACAAAAGGTGCACATTATCAAATATAAGTTATTATATACTGACATCATTAACCTGAAATTTGATAGCATATAGGTGATGTCTATGTGTACATGTTTATTGAAGTGTATTTGTGTATTAATTATTAAGATATGAATAAAGTTACACAAGATAGTTTTAATAACACTATTTGTTGGTTTTCAGGGGAGTCTAACAGTATTCAGGTACAGAAATTGAATAATCATAATGCAAAAAAAAAAAGTTTTTTCTTACTTTACTTTGTATCGTTTCTAATCCAAATATCAAAAAACTCAATTCAATTCAATTCATCTTTATTTGTATAGCGCTTATACAATGTAGATTGTGTCAAAGCAGCTTCACATGGAAGATTACAGTGAATTGAAACAGTGTCAGTTCAGTTTTCAGAGATTAAGTTCCGTTCAGTTTAGCTCAGTTCAGTGTGGGTTAATAATCACTACTGAGAGTCCAAACACTGAATAGCAAATCCATCGATGCGCAGCTCTACAGATCCCGAACCATGCAATCAAAAAACTCTTAGAGCAAGTAAAAATATTGTTTTGTTTTCAACTTCAGAAAGAAATAAGGTCAAGAAAAAAGTCAAAATTAAGAATTAAATAAAAATTAAGAGTTAAAACAAGCTAAATTATGTGCCAGTAGGGTAAGTAAAATTTCTCGCTTTGAAATGTAGATATTTGAAATAACACAAGACAAAAATGTAAGTAAGAGAAACGTTTTTGTTTTTTTTTTGCATAAATTTTTAAAATAAATTCCATATAAATACAACAATTAAATCAAATTTTGCAGCGCTCACACTGAAATATGATGTCGGCAAAATTGTTGCAAACAATTTATGTGTTGAATTTAAACAAACAAATTACATTTAGTAATGTTCAACTTAATTTGTTTGTTTAAATTCAGCACAAATATATTGTTTACAACCACTTACCTAAAAAAAATGAGTAAATCCAGTCTTTGAATAATTTCTTTCACTGTAGTCAACAATAATTCAGACTCAACATTGCATATCTTGTGATGTTATTATTGTGGATGCGCACATTGTGATATCAATGATGAAACGATATATTGTGGGTTTAACCCAATTTTTTTCTTTGAGGGCATAACAATATAATATTAATAATAATAATAATACAAATTACAAAATTTTTAAAACCCCAAACCCCAGCCCAAGCTAATATGAATTAGCCACTAATTCAAAAAGTTATGAATTGCTGTGAGATTGCATGGCCTTAAGAACAGCACTACTTTTGTTTTATTTTTTGTTTTTATTTATTTATCAGGATCCCCATTAGCCACTACCAAGGTAGTGGCTATTCTTCCTTGAGTCCATCTTACACAAAACAAAATTACATTAATACATAACAACAAGACCAATAAAAAACATAAAAACCCCAAATTCATACATAACATCCAGATCAACAATCCACTTATTACTGTGCCATTAAATATTTCTTCAACAATTTTTTAAACCTGATTTTACTTGTTACAAAGCATGTTATGCCTGATGGCAATTAATTCCATGTTTTCATTCCTCTATACATTACAGTCAGTTGCTTTGCATTAGTTTTTGAAACAGGAATCAAAAAAATTGCTTTTGATGCATACCTGGTGTTAAAATTATGACTAGCATAGCATTACTATACAAAAGTTGACAGTAAAATACACTTGGAACTCTTGACACAGAAATATTTCTTATGAAACACAACAAAGAAACATTTACCCTGTCCTTCACCAATAGCCAGCCTAAAGTTTTATGCATTTTCATAATATTAACTCTTCTATTGCAGTGAAAAAATAGTTGTGCCATTCTATTCTGGACTAACTGTAATATATCTAAGTCTTGACTTAATGCGCTCGACCATACCACTGGACAGTAATCTTGATAAGAAAGAACCATTGCCTGAATAATTTGAGAGATACAGTACTGTGGTAAAAATTGTACACATCTCTTAATAATTGATAAACCTCTTCCCATAACTATTACCATTTTATTGATCTGTTTTGACCACTTTAACCTACTATCAAGAAAAACTATAAGAAGCCTAATTTCCTCTACCTGTTCAATAGGCACACTCATTACAGACACATTTAACTGTGGTTTACATTTAAATTGAAAGTCAAATTTATCAAATTTTGAACCATCTTATTATTCTGTACACGCTTTACCACTAATTGCAACCCCTCATATAAATCAGCAGATAATTTTTCAATGGATGCCGCTGGTAGATATAATGTTGTATCATCTGCATACATAACTGCCCTTGCATGCTTTAAAACCAAAGGAAGATCATTGGTGAAAAAGAAAATAGCAATGGTCCTAAACAACTTCCTTGAGGCACACCATATTGAAACTCTTTCACTTCCGAATAATTTCCATTATAAAATACACATTGCCTCCTACTAGTCAGATAATCAATGCATTTTGAGAAGTAAATTTTATAAAATTGTAATTTTTTAGGCAATAATTTATGATCCAGTACATCAAAAGCAGAATTAAAATCCAACAATACTGTTCCTACTATTACTATCCTACACTCTCAGAAATAAAGGTACGGGAGCTGTCACTGGGGCAGTACCAATTCAAAAGGTACATATTTGTACCTGAAGGGTCCATAATGGTACCTCAATGGTACTTTTTTTGGAACATTTGGCCACTAATATGCACCTTTGAGGTACCACTGTGGACTCTTTGGGTACAAATATGTACCTTTTGAAAAGGTACTGCCCCAGTGAAAGCTCCTGTACCTTTATTTCTGAGAGAGTACTAAATTACTACTTTAAAGTCTATTATATCACCGCACGGTCTCGTGAAAACATTTTAATCAAATATTTATTCAAAAGGTTCCCCGAAGAAATTCCTTCACAAATTTTAACATTTTCCCAGGAAACGTTGTGTTGCTTGACAGAAGCTTTTTCCGGAGAGACTTTGTTTCTTTGTAAAAGTTTAGATTTCCCTGAGAAACTTTGTGTTCCTTCTTAAACATTTGTGCATTTCCTCGAAAAATGCTACATTCCTTCACAAAAGTTCCTGTAAAATTTCCTTTCATTCCCTCAAGAAGGGCAGCATCGCAAAAGATTGCAAAAATACTTTTTTAGGGAACAAAAAAAAAATTGCAAGAGCATTATAATATAACTTTTCCTCTCATTTTGTAATTTTTCCCCATCACTACATCCCTTCTACATTTTTAAGGCTTTGCAGTTTGTCCTATTGGTAGAAAAATTATTTAGTACATTGACTTTTCCCCCTTGAAACTGCCATTTGTGTGTCATCCAGAAACAAAGTTTAAGCCAAATGCGATTTGGCTAGTCATTTAATAACTTCTTTCAGCAGACAGTGCTAGATATCAGTGAAAGCCAGTTTTGCACATTTTAGGAGCACTTTGCCAGGGGTACAGCGTCTACAAATATTATGAAGCTTTGTTTCCACAACAGTTTTATCTAAGAGCGTGTATATTTAATGTAAACCTAATTCAGCATGGAGTCTACATGGCCGAAATCACAGACAAACAAGGTGTTAATAAGCATGATTTTTGTCATCAGGAGTGTGACGATAATGACACATAATCAGATAAATACCATATGAGGTCTTTGAGTTTTTGCCTGTTCTACTGAGAGGGAAACTATTATTTTCGGTTAAGTAACTAAATGTGAACAGGAATAAAATCCAGATGGGCTTCTTGGACTGGTTTCCATAGTTGGGTTTTGGCTATCGGTTGACAGCAGCAGGAGTGCGCGAGAAAGGAGCGAGTTTGTTAAATCTCTGCCGTTACATAGTTAATCTGTCTGAAGATGTGCCTGTGAAAGTTAACCCTAATATAAATGCGAGCATAGTTCAAAAACATATTATTCTGATTATTACAAGATTGATTTACCTCTTAAGTCAAGTCAATGCCTTTAATCTGTGGTCTAATGTCGTGTCTGACAAAGCCACGCAACACATGTAATACAATCTAGATGCACCCTTCGCATAAAACATTCAGTTCTATTGTAAAAGTGCTTTTGTGTTTGACTTTCTAAACGTAATGTTGGTAAACCATGAGGTGTTGTGTTACCCTCAGAGTGATGGGCTCCATGACCCAATAGGAAAAATGCTCTACAGTGACTTTCATTGTATTTTTTCAGTCTGTGGTTAGCAATCATAAATGATTGCTTGCAGAGATTATAGATTATTGCAATCTTAGTAGAAGCTCTTCTGGAATACATGATTCTGATTGGTCATTAGTGGCATTCTGTGGTACAACATTTTTGCATAATGATGACTAAAGTGTATAATTTAGGCGATGCACTTTGTTCGTCTCATGTCTCATATCACTCAATCTAAAATCAACATTTCAGGTCTGTTTACCTTATTATTCACTTTTATTGGGTTTTTTTTTAAGTTAGCATAAATAATAGTATGAGTAATAGAAGTAATGTTTCTAAAATAATAATGTAAGATTAGAAATTATTAAAACGTTATGCTATAATTGTAGCAATTTTTTGTGTTCGTTATGGCTGCTATCTGATAGATGGCAAAAAAAGAATTTTGCTTTATTTTTTTTTTTAAATTAATTACAATTTAACAATAAAATCAATCATTTTAACATTAAAATCAAACAATATAAGGGTCACACTTTATTTTGATGGTCCATTTGTTACATTGCATCTACAGGTCAACTAATTCTCATTACATTTTAGGTAGACTGTTAGGTTGGGGTTGGGGTTAGGGTTGGGGTTAGGGTATGTTGACATGTACTTGCAAAGTTTCCTATAGTCAGGTAAATGTCTGTAAAGGAGCAGTATCAGCAGATATTAAGCAGACAGTCTACTAATACTCAAATGGACCATCAAAATAAAGTGTTACCAATAAAAGTTTTGTACTTGTATATTTGACATTTTCAAGATTGTGTTTAACAGTGTTATTTATGAAAGCCTCTTTGTCCATAATTTTTAATTTTTTTTTTTTAATTAGGTTAAATTACCTTTTTTTTTTTTTTTAAGATTTTACTTTAACTATTTCTTAAAGATAAACACTTTTGTGAGTGGAAGACTTTTTTTTAAACACCCTTTTAAAAAGTAACTTGATTTTTGGTAATAGGACTGAGAAAAATGGATCCTTTCCCAACTTTGAAACCTTGTAAAAAATAAAACAAAGGTACCTGAGACTGGCAATTTTCATTTCAAACTGTTAAGTATGTGTGTTGCTAGATACAGTGTTGAAAAAAGTAATTAAATTAAATTAAGTAATTTAAAAGTAGGCGATGCAGTGGCTCAGTAGGTAGTGCTATCACCTCACAGCAAGAAGGTCGCTGGTTCGAGCCTCGGCTGGGTCAGTTGGCGTTTCTGTGTGGAGTTTGCATGTTCTCCCTGCGTTCGCGTGGGTTTCTTCCGGGTGCTCCGGTTTCCCCCACAGTCCAAAGACATGCGGTACAGGCGAATTGGGTAGGCTAAAATGTCCGTAGTGTATGAGTGTGAATGAGTGTGTGTGGATGTTTCCCAGAGATGGGTTGCGGCAGGAAGGGCATTCGCTGCGTGAAAACGTGCTGGATAAGTTGGCGGTTCATTCCGCTGTAGCGACCCCGGATTAATAAAGGGACTAAGCTGAAAAGAAAATGAATGAATGAATAAATTAATGAATTTAAAAGTAACTTAATTTTAAGAAATTACAAAAGCAAATGTTACCCATTCGGTGGAATGTCCTTTAATGTTTTTAAAACCAGAAATTATTAAATTAAATATGCACAAATAAACTTCTAATATCTAATTAGTTATATACACTACCTGACAAAAGTCTTGTCGTCGACCCCAGTTGTAGAGCAATAAATAATAACTTGACTTCTAATGTCTCTCCCCTCTGACATTAGACACGCTGAATCTTTTAAATTGTTTAAATCATCCTTGAAAATTCACTACTTTACACTCGCCTATTCATGAGGTGTGCATTCTTGATTTGTTTTATGTTTCTAGATATTTGAATGTTTTATCAATTTTTTATGTTTTATTTTAAATGATTAAATTTTACTGTTATTCTAAGCTGTTTTTATATCCGCATCTTTGTTGTGTATAGCGCTTTGAGAATTAAGTTTTAAAGGTGCTATATAAAAAATATATATTATTATAATTATTATTAGTTGATCATTTGGAAAGTGGCAGAAGGTCGATTTTTCCGATGAATCATCTGTTGAACTGCATCCCAATCATCACAAATACTGCAGAAGACCATGTGTACCCAGGATTCTCATAGAAATCAGTCAAGTTTGGTGTAGGAAAAATCATGGTTTGGGGTTACATTCAGTATGGGGACGTGTGAGAGATCTGCAGAGTGAATGGCAACATCAACAGCCTGAGGTATCAAGACATTTGTGCTGCCCATTACATTACAAACCACAGGACTTGGCAAATTCTTCAGCAGGATAGCGCTCCTCATACTTCAGCCTCCACATCAAAGTTCCTAAAAGCAAAGAAGGTCAAGGTGCTCCAGGATTGGCCAGCCCAGTCACCAGCGATGAACATTATTGAGCATGTCTGGGGTTAGATAAAGGAGGAGGCATTGAAGATGAATCCAAACATTCTTGATGAACTCTGGGAGTCCTGCAAGAACCCTTCTTTGCCATTCCAGATGACTTTATTAATAAGTTATTTGAGTCATTGCAGAGATGTATGGATGCAGTCCTACAAGCTGATGGGAGTCATACACAATATTAATTCTTTTTCCACTGCACCATGACTTTATATTCTATACTGTACATTATTTCTGTTAAGTGACAAGACTTTTGTCTAATCAACCTTACTGTCCTAATTAAATAATTAAAAATCAAGGCATCATCATATTTTATTTTGGTTAAATAAGTGTAATCTAGAGGCCTTTGCCTTTCATATAAGCCACTTCTGATACCAAATGATCAACTAGAAGTCAAGTTGTTATTTGTTGTTCCTAAAACTTGGATAGGCGACAAGACTTCTGTCAGGTAGTGTGTATCCAATATCGATCAATATATCACAAACAAAATCTCTAAACTCTGTGGTAAATCAATATAGTACCAATATATCGTGCATGCCTGGATTTAACGGATTTAAACTGCAACAAATTTGGGTTTGAGTCTATTTTACAAACATTCTATAAAATTTTTAATGCCAACTGTAAATTGCAGCAATCTGAATAATATGAGTGCAGTTACACAGCAGGAGAATTCAAATATTTCTGAACTGTTATCAAGTGGCTTGAAATGCATCTCCAAGCAGTCAGTCAGACAATAAGCTCCAGTCCATACAGAACAGCTGCGGAACCACAGAGCAAATATTGTGCACATGCAAGCTCACAGCTGATGAGTTTCTGGAAACACATTACTCTAGAGACCACATGGTTCATTTAAACAGGTACTGTATCTATATATAATCGTCTGTTGACACACAGATTGTGCAGTGTAGCTTGCAAGCTATTAATACAATATTATTCAAGCAAATGCTGTACAAAACAAACTGCACTCACTAATTAATTATCACCAATGACAAGCCAATTAATAATCGCCAATGTAATAATTCTATAATAATTAATTAGGATTTCATTACTTATTTTCTGAAACGACGTCTTGCCTTTTTCTAATTGTTTTCAAAGACCGGGAGTCATTGTGGTGACTTGAGCGTCCACTTGTTATTAATGGAAAGCATCTGGGTTGACTTATCCCAACGGTATAGGCTGCCAATTAAAACGTAGCCAAGGAACATCAATATTTGACTGGAAAAGGTGACCCTCTGAATGTTTACATCCACAAGGAGAGCTTGTCCAGAGTTCAAAACAGTGGTATAACACCCATTGTGTTTCAGCCAACCTTGAACACTAAGTTGTTCCGAATTCTGCTTGAAATGCCTTCTAGTGGTGTGGGTTTTGGAGTTATATTTATGTTGGAGAAGTACAGTTATGTTTGCATGCTGGTGGTGGAAATGAATGTTTTGTTAAACTTAGCTCTGCCGAGTGCTGGATTTTGTGCATAATGAGTTGTTTTGAAATGCTTTTAATCTTTGCATGCCTGTAGTTTGCTTGTTATTTCAGCTTTATTTGTTACAGAGCTGTGTGAGAGTTATACATTAGACATTAAAAAAAACATTTATTGCTGTAATTCATTTTAGATATTGACTTATGATACTTAATAATGTTAGCAATACTTTAATCTGACTTAGTTAACTTATTTTTATAATCTTTTATCCATCTTTCCACTTGTTCATCCACAATTTCCTCCTATTAGGCTTTCATTCTGCCCCGTTTTCTGTCCATACACATCTTTGTTCGTCCCTCCATGCAACCATCCAACGATCTGTCCACCAGTCCATCCATTACCCATTGTTTCTCTATCATTATTCTGTCCTTTCATCCATCCATTTATCACCCTCTCTTTTCTTCTGTCATTCCCTTGTCCATAAATCCATCCATCCGTCCATCATCCATCCATCCATCCATCCATCCATCCATCCAGCCATCCAGCGGTCCATCCAGCCATCCATTTACCTGTGTTCCATCTATTTATCCATTCCTTTGTCATTCTTCTGTCGATCCATTAATCCATCCATCCTGTCTGTTCCTGTCATTTTTCTGTCTGTCTTTCCATCCATGCATCCGTTCATCCACATAACCCTCCACCCATCCATGCATCCACACACCCATCCACCTTTGTCCATCCATCCATCCATCCATCCATCCATCCAGGCATCCAGCCATCCATCCATCCATCCATCCATCCATCCATCCATCCATCCATCCATCCATCCATCCATCCATCCATCCATCCATCCATCCATTCATCCATCCATCCATCCATCCATCCATCCATCCATCCATCCACCTGTGTTTCTATCTATCTATCTATCTATCTATCTATCTATCTATCTATCTATCTATCTATCTATCTATCTATCTATCTATCTATCTATCTATCTATCTATCTATCTATCTATCTATCTCTCTCTCTCTCTCTCTCTCTCTCTCTCTCTCTCTCTCTCTCTCTCTCTCTCTCTCTCTCTCTCTCTCTCTATCTATCTATCTATCTATCTATCCACCCACCTATGTTTCCATTCATCCACTCACCTTTGTTTCCATTAATCCACCTATACATCCATCCACCCATCTTTGTTTCCATCCATCCATCTGTTTCCATCCACCCACCAACCCATCCAACCGTCCATCCATCCTTCCATCCATCCATCCATCCATCCATCCATCCATCCATCCATCCATCCATCCATCCATCCATCCATCCATTCACCTGTTTCTATCTATCCATCCACCCATGTTTCCATTCATCCATCCATCCATTCATCCACATATGTTTCTATCTATCTATCTATCCACCCACCCACCCACCTATGTTTCCATTCATCCAACCATCCATTCATCCATCCATTCACCTGATTCTGTCCATCCATCCACCCATGTTTCCATTCATCCATCCATCCATCCATCCATCCACCTATGTTTTTATCTATCCATCCACCCACCTATGTTTCCATTCATCCGCCCATACATCCATCCACCCACCTATGTTTCCATTCATCCGCCCATACATCCATCCACCCACCTATGTTTCCATTCATCCACCTATACATCCATCCACCCACCTATGTTTCCATCCATCCACCTATGTTTCCATCCATCCACCTGTTTTCGTCCACCCACTCACCCATCCATCCATCCATTTATCCATCCATCCATCCATCCATCCATCCATCCATCCATCCATCCATCCATCCATCCATCCATCCATCCATCCATCTACCTGTTTCTATCTATCCATCCACCCACCTATGTTTCTATTCCACCCATCCATCCATCCATCCATCCATACATCCACCTGTTTCTATCTATCCATCCACACACCTATGTTTTTATTCATCCACCCATTCATCCATCCACCCACCAATGTTTCCATTCAACCATCTAACCATCCATCCATCCCTCCACCCATCCATTCATCCATCAATATATCCATCCATCCATCTATCCATTCATCCATCCATCCACCCATGTTTCCATCCTTCCACTCATCCTCTGAAGTTACCATCCATCCACCCATCCAACTATGTTTCCGTCCATCCATCCGTCCATCCAGTTATTCATCCATTCTTTCCCCTACAATACCTGTTTCTCTTTCACACTGTTTGTCCATCCATCTACCCATCCAATCTATCCATCTGTCCCTCCATCCTTCTATATTGTTTTCCTATTTTAGTCTGTCCTTCCATCAATTCATCCGTCCATCTATCTATCTGTCAGTCCATATCCTGTTGAGTCACTTCAATGTTTGTATTTATATCACATTGAATAAAAATAGTATGGAGTGACACAGTGGCGCAGTGGGTAGCGGTGTCGCCTCACAGCAAGAAGGTCGCTGGTTCGAGCCCCAGCTGGGTCAGTTGGCATTTCTCTGTGGAGTTTGCATGTTCTCCCCGTGTTTGCGTGGGTTTCCTCCGGGTGCTCCGGTTTTTCCCACAGTCCAAAGACATGCAGTTTAAGTGAATTGGGCCGTAGTGTATGTGTTGGTGTGAATGCAAGAGTGTGGATGTTTCCCAGTGCTGGGTTGTGGCTGGAAGGACATCCGCTGCGTAAAACACACGCTGGATAAGTTGGCGGTTCATTCCGCTGTGGCGACCCCTGATTAATAAAGGGACTAAGCCGAAAAGAAAATGAATGAATGAATGAAAATAGATTAACAGAAAAAAAATTGATTGGAATGAACAATTTATTCCTCATGGCTGCTAAATCTTTGCCAGTGATTTGGCCAGGACTGGTAAACAGTGCCGGCATGTGTCGGTAGGCATTAAATGCTTCTGCCCAGTCTTTTAACTTTGAGCATAACCTTCTCGGCTTTGCCAGATTTAGTGCTGGTTCACAGTTTCCAGACTTGCTGTATGGCGGCAAAATGATTGGGTCTCTCTGGCTCTAAAGGCCCATCGCAGCAGAGAGTGTCTACACAGGAAGTAGACTGTGCCCGGGTTCCAATCCCCACCCTCCATCCCATTGAAAAGTGTCGAGAACAGCCTGTTCCTTAAACCTACAGATGTTTCACCACAACTATGAGAGTCGCCTGAAGCATCACCTTATTTCAGAGTTGGACATCAATGTCATCTTTCAAAGTGACGACGGCCTCCCACCGCAACCTCATTCCATTGCAGAGTAATTAAAACAATCACTTTCTTCCAGCCCTTAACAGATTTATTATATGCGTTATTGCTGCACTTCACAACAGAACTGTTTTTTTTTTTCATTATTTTCTTGTTGTTCCCACAATTTTCTCCATCACTCCAGATGTTTTTCTTTTTGCACCAAAAGCATGCTAGTAGAGGTTGGGTTAGAGAACCAGGCAAAGTGAGTCATTGTGGGTTGCAAACTACATTCCATCTTTCTCCTGAACATCTCTTAAACACAAGCTCTTAAAGATCTCTTACTCATAAAGAAGAAGACAATGGTTCCAAGTGAGGGCATTATTTTATTTCTCGACTTTACAGCTCTGTATCTGCCAGATGTTGCTAGCTGCATCTGCACTCTTGCTGTTTTTGATGTTGTTGTTAAACATTTGAAGCATTTGTTGATTTAATTAATGGTGTCTCCTGCAGGGCGAGCTTGACATTTGGACTTCATCCCATTGTTTTCATCTGAATCTTGTTAATGATCACTAAACAAAAGATATTTATCTCAATTCCGAATTAAGCGCCAGTATTAAGTTCTTCATTCCTAAACATGAGTCGGTGACTTTGCGTGACTTTGTCCTACTTTGAAGGAAATATTAAAACTTTTTTTTTTATAATGTTTTTTATTGAATTATAAAAAAGTTATAATTAGAAATAAAGTAATTTGTCACAATTTAATAAAAATGTATAGACATTTAATTGTTGTGTTAACAAGTCTACAGTTTATTTACACTTTACTCTGTTTACACTTCATTTTCTGTGGGGTAATAAGGATAATAAGGGTTTATGGTAGTATGCCCGACCAGTCCACATGTGTATTGTAGAAGGCAGTCCATGTCTCTTGTGGCATTCTATGGAGGGTGCTCTTGGAGTATTGGGTATTGTTGGCATTATTGGGTCTGGTCTCTGTATGACTAGAGCAGGAGATTTTCAGTAAGGGTGCTTTCACACCTGTAGACTGTTTTGTTCTGAAACAAGGATTAAAATTGTTACATTGTGGCACTTTGTTCTTGATGTGGTTCGCTTTCAAATGGCAAAGTTTCTAAAAGAACCAAAATAGCTAAAACAAGTCACGTGCGAGTAAACTCTCCTCACATTGGTCAGAGTTCCACTGTTTATGTTTACTAGTCCCACTCAGCTGTCATGCGTCCTTAATTTAATTTATGATGATGAGCAATAAGACAGCATAAGCGAAAAGCTGTGCTTTAATTTTGAACGGTGACACCCACAGACATCATCACCAAATATAAATCAGAGGTAAGACTTTCTCATTCAGAGCCGTTAAATTATGAATTATGCTTTATAGGCTTTACATTATAGAGAGAAATAACAAACAAACCAAGACTGCAGTTTGGTTAATTTTCCTAACGGATAATACTCGTTAATTTACCAGTAGGAATGATGACATCCTGCCCTACTCGTATTTCTCTCTTCATATAGCCTTATATATGGCTATTACACAACCATAAAACACTGTGATATACATGTAGCCTGGTTCGTTAGTTTGTTGGATCTTATTGCTTTTTCACTACAATCAATCCGCTCCAGAGTTCGTTTCAATCTAGCTGAGACCACCTCATTCAGGCGATCTTGGACCGCTTGTATTGGTGTGGATCCGAGCGCGATTGCTGGATTCACATATGCCAAACGAACCTCGCTAACTGGGGAAACGCACCAGGTTCCAAAACAAAAGGTGTGAAAACACCCTACGTCAGTAAGTTTAGTCAGTAAGTTTATTCAATAAGTTAGACCGTTTTTCACCGGTCATGTTCTTTATTTTTATAGACAGAATTTCTAGTTGCAGCCTCTGGCCATAGTCTGATTCGGGTACCACAGGATTTTATCTCTGCTATTTGCACATATTGTTGTCTTGTTGGCTCAATTGGACCTGGACCTTCAGCATGCACTGGGACGGTTTGCTGCCAAGCATGACGCAGCAGTGATGAGAATCAGCACCTCCACGTTCAAGGCCATGGTGCTCAACCGGAAGAAGGTGGCCTGCATTCTCCAGGTTGGAGGAGAGTTTTTTTCCCATGGTGGATGAGTTTAAGTTTCTTGAGGTTTTGTTCATGAGTGAGGACAGGATGGTATGTGAGATTGAATAGAGTTAACTTGTTAAAAAAGGTTCAGCAGCGGAACAACGCCTTACTTTGTCTCCTTAACCAATCACCTACTCCCTAAAAACGTATTTAAGGCAGACCAGCCCTCTACCATGGTTCTACTCATTCTCTCGAACCCACCTTCCCTCCCTCTCTTTCCTCGCTTCCCATTAACAATCCTATAACCCTCTCTTCCCTCCTAGGTTGAATCGGGAGGTCCAATCACTCTACCAAAATATTACAGAGACGGTACCCCCACTCTGAGTCTCTGGGCATCATTGTAGGACACCCAATCAACCTACCAACCTGTTTACTGTTTATCCTCTTACCTCCCTCCCCCTTCATCCCATTGTTCCTATAACAGGGTCATGTTTTGGGTCATGATACAAATAGCAAAAAGAGGTTTCCTTTGCAGTGTGGCAGGGCACACCCTCAGAGGTCACCTTGTCACTCGGAGTAGAGCCGCTGCTTCTCCAGATTGAGAGAAGACATCTGTTTCAGGTGCCTCTTGGACGCCTACCTAAGGATGTGTTCTGGGCTTGTCCCACTGGGAGGAGGCCTCGGGGAAGACCCAGGACATGCTGGAGAGACCTTGGCTTTCCTGGGAATGCCTCAGAATCCCCCTGGAGGAACTGGATGAAGTGTCTAGGGATAGGGAAGTCTGGCCATAGTGACAAATTTGGAGCTGAATGAATGAATGAATGATGATAATGTTAATTAGGGATGTCCAGATCTGATCACATGATCGGAAATCAGGCCCTATCACGTGATTTCAGACTCGATCTGAATCGGTGGTTACCTCCGATATATATATATATATATATATATATATATATATATATATATATATATATATATATATATATATATATATATATATATATATATATATATATATTCTCATTATTTCTTAACACATCTATAGTTATGCTATGGCACAGAAAATTACTCGGACTCGAGGGCAAAAAAACCAGATAGGGACACGTAAATGTTAGTAATTAGAGTTTTTTTAAAAACAAAAAAAACCCAATTCTGCTTTGTTGGTGCAGTATCAAAGGGACGGCTCATATCTTTTACATCATGTCATGACAAACCTGTACTTGTCTTTTTTCCATCTGTGTAAGGAGATGTATAACGGATGAGAGGACAATGACTGTGAAAAGCACGTAAAATCTTTTACGGCACTACTTTTATGGTGAAACACCACCCATTTAAATCTGGCACACATACGAGCTTGTCTCTGACCTAAAACAACTCTACACAAGCATGTCAATGCATTGACCAGGCACTCAAGTCTACATATTTCTTTCTGGCCTGAGAACCAGTGACTTTATGAGTTCAACATCTGAGGGAGTCTTTCTGTCCAATAAATATTAAATACTCCATAAATATAACCTACTCATGGAGACAAATGTTTAAGAGTATGCTACATTGTGATGGTTTTGTGTAGAATTGTTTTTATGATAGCACCTTAGTGTTAGCGTCACAGCTGATCTATGCAGAGCAGCTTTTGACACCCACTTTAATATCTGTAACATGAGATGTAAATGGTCTCTGAAGTAAGACTGAAAGTCAATTTACAAAGCCAAGGTTTAAAGTTCATGACACACATATAAATAGCATTCCTTAAGGCCAAGTTATGTCAAAGGAGATGACCTTTGGAACAGTAGGGTCATAAATCTGAAGGAAAATCACAATAAACACATTTTAACCCTTGCATGTCCATTTAAAAAGTTATATGCAGCCCCAATGGACAAACATATCTGTCAAAATAACAGCATAAAAGTATTTAATAGTTTTTTTTTTTACATGTTCCAGTGCTTCCCACAGGTTTGAAATATACTTACAGTGGTAGCTGTATTAAAACACACTTTTTACCCATGGCTCATGCCCCAGGTAGCAAAGTATTCTGGCCCAGATTTGGCATAAATCTGGCTCAGCAGGCATTCATCCGGCACTGGCATACAGCATGTGGGCCAAACATGGCCCTGGTTTGGCAGAGGTGGCACTGTCTTTAAGGCTGCACACAATACTTGGGCCAGATGTAAATTGTAGTATTTGGCCCAGATGTTAATAAATTATATGTGGGCCATGTAAGTTTGGGCAATCTTGACCCACATTTAAAATACATTTTTATTATTTTCAAAAAAAAAAAAAAGAGATCTACCAATCAGGTTGCTTCAAGAAAAAGCACGCCAATGCACGCTAATGATTCAGGTGTTTAGCAATTTCATTGCAGTCGTGACACACCAACATATCTGGCCCAGTTCAGGCGCAGTTATGGGTTATTAACTTGGCTGAAACTTGGCCCAGATAAGGTCCATGTTTGACCCTTGTCTGGAAGCCTGACTTGGTCCAGTCATGTACTGTAATTCACTGCGGCATCTAGGCCAAGCAAAAGCTGATTGTGTGGGTCAAAGCTGGGTCAGAGATATTTTGCTATTTGGTTACCTACATGTAGGGAAATATTTTTAAATATTTTTATTTAATATGCACTGTTTCTTTTTAATGGGTTGATTTTTTTAAAACTTTTTTTAAGACTGTTGAAATAAAAAAGAAATCCACTATTTGTTTTACTTTTATTCTATTCAGGAGCCATGTGCACCCACTGACAGGTCAAGTCTTCTGCTGACATTTTGTACAGTATTGTCAAAGCATGTTAGACACATTTAAAATATGCAATACATCAACATCATCATATTAAAAAAATATACAGCAAATGAGAGATAAACGACATAAAGGAATAATAAAAACATCTATGAAAAAAATCTCTAAAAAGTTTAATTATTTCAAGAATGAAAAATGTGGGTTATTTAAATAAAGCAAATGAGTTAATTAACCATTTCCAATGGTGTACTTATATTTTGCAGCCAGTTTAGATGTAATTTTGTTCTCTCTGAGTAAATAGAAAAGTTGTTTAGATTGAAGAATGAATTATTTAATGTTTCTCTCGCTCTTGCGGCTGTGCACGCGCTGTCAGCTGTGAAGCCAAGTGAAAGTAAATCAGGCTTAAAATAAAAATGATGATGGCTTAGAAAGTGAAACCAAAAGCCAAATCCCGGACATTTAATGGGATTTAGAAACCTCGGACGGATGCTTATTTAGGTCCCAAAATGGTGCATCTCTGTGGATCTCTGCAGAGCATGTGAGATTGACAATTCTTGCACACACAAAGGGAGAAGTAGGAAAAGTGTAGGGCGAGAGGAGATTTTCCACTAGTTAATAGTACGTGGATGTTTGGCTATTGGGTGGATACAAAAATGTGTAAAAGGATGATAATAATAAAAAAATAAATGTCACTAAATATACTTGGGCGACTGTTAATATACCTGGCCGGCCCGCCCAAGTAAAGTCTATGTGTGGGAAGCACTGTGTGTTCAATGACAGTCTTTTTGTGTGTTTTTTTAATGAAATGTATTTATTGTGGTTTTGAATTATTACTAACTTGGATGATCAGAAACTACATTCTCAGTCCTGAGAGGAATTATTTTTAGTGTAAAATAGATTAATGAAATTAAATTTAGGAGAGATATTTCAATAAATATATGAATTTTGGACAAAAATTATGCTGTACAGCCAAAATGATCACAAAACTAAATTGAAAATAACAAAAATATTTGTAAGGATGCAAAATGGTTTAAAATGTTATGATAAAAGTGCCACTTTTTTGAAATCAGAATGAAATATTCGCAGGAGGCGGTGCGGTGGCGCAGTGGGTAGCGTTGTCATCTCACAGCAAGAGGGTCGCTGGTTGAGCCCCAGCTAGGTCGGTTGGCATTTCTGTGTGGAGTTTGCATGTTCTCCCCATGTTCGCATGGGTTTCCTCTGGGTGCTCCGGTTTCCCCCACAGTTCAAAGACATGCACTATAGGTGAATTGGCTAAATTGTCCGTAGTGTATGTGTGTGTATGAGAGTGTATGGGTGTTTCCCAGTGATGGGTTGCAGTTGAAAGGGCATCCGCTGCGTAAAAGATATGCTGGATAAGTTGGTGGTTCATTCTGCTGTGTTCCGCTGTTAATAAAGGGACTAAGCTGAAAAGAAAATGAATGAATGAATGAATATTTGCAGGAGGAACCATATTTGAGTGTTTCTTTCTACAACCGAATATAGTTCCCTAATAAATGAACCCTGAGGGGCATTATTTTCCAATTACAACTGGCTAACTTGTACATTATCTCACTAATTACACAGTTACTGATTAAATAAGCAAGTCAATGGCCATGAAATACGGAGATGAAATATAATATGATTTAGGCCTAGCTGCACAGCTGCGAAATGAGTCATTACACAAAATATTTGACTATAGAATGCCGCGACTGACCCATCATGTGACCCCAATCAGTGCCAACCATCCTCTGAAATCATCACCGCCATATTGGAAAGTTAACTGCAAGTGAGACTGTTAACAAGCTGTAAATATTGACTGACAGTGCTAGGAAAATGGCAAACGGGAGGGACGGATAAGTACAGGCGCTAAATTTACCCTTGGTGTAGAGGGGGTTGGGACTGAGATCTGGTTTGTGAAGACCTGAAATTTGCCTGCTTGCTTTGAAAGAGCAGTTTTGAAGAGCGCTGTTTACTGCAGTTGCTGGAGAGGTCCTGCTTGTAACTTTCTTTATTGAAATAACAGATCGCAAACTCCCAGCATGCTTTAAGGCCACAGGCTACAACGGCAGCCAGGTGGATTAACCTGCGTCTGGGGAGTTGGAGGCAGTTTTCTGGCTCAGCTGCCATCGCGTCTCAAAAGCACTCAACATCTCCCTTTGGGAAGACTCTTCAGAGAGGGTGGCAGCTGGCTTGGCCATGTTTTTCAACATATACTGTGCCTGTGGGTACACATTTATGACTCAAATAATCTTCCAACTCAAAAGTCAAAAGGAATAACAACAGCATGGTGGAGATATTGTGGTGAAGATAGATAAGCATTCCTGGTGCGCTTCCCAGATAATAGCTGCGTCATTTCGACCTGCTCATTTTTGGAAGCAGCAGATCATTCTTAGATGTGGTATTTTAGTGGATAGGAGCACACGTGGAGATCTTCATATTATGCAGTGCTAAGATTTTTGTCAATTGAAGGCATACGCCACATCTTCAGTCAATCAGCAGAACCTGACTTTAACCGGCATCAGCTGTTTTTATTGGATTATTTGTTTGGGATTGTCATCATTTTTAGGAAACAATGCGCAGAATACGATGCATCAGCTGCTGTATGTGCAAAATGCACACGTGTGCACTATTATCTGAATGTATTTTGGCCGTGAACTCTTAAATTCTTTGGTGTGCGATAAATTCACAATTTTCAAGAGCGTTCCAGTTGACTTTTTTCCATTTGACTGTTGACTTTTTTTATTTGTAATGCAAAAACATTTATGCACTGTTTGCATGGTTTGCCATGCATGATGTATATTCATTTTCAGCAACAGCTTCAGCTGCCTTTTGTTTTGCATTTCGGCATTTCCAAAATGATTTTTCTCTTAGTATTTTTGTCATTATTTACAGTAAAAACATGTAAAGGAAATCCTATCTTAAGACATATTTACATGAGAAGCAACTGGATGAGAAAAAAAAAGTTAAAACAAGACATAAAAGAAGAACAAATGTCAATTATTGTTCTTACTCCACATAAAAACACTAGACCTAATATTTAAACATTTTACAGAAAAGCCTTGGTTAATTTTGCTCCTCAAATTTATCTTATATTAAAATTTGTGGATTATTATACAGAAAATACAAGGCAAAATACTGAACAAAACTGAAACAAAAGAAAACATTTTCACAGTAAATGAATCAGAGAAGTAAAATGATCGGTACCACTTTATAATAACTACACACTATTAATCATTTATTAAGCATTAGCAAACAGTTAACTCATTATCTGTTAAGTATTAACTCTACATTAATAGACGTTAGTAAGCAGTTTATAAATACAGCTACAAATGCTCTACAGTATTCTTGACTTATATTCACATGTATCAGCCTGATCTCACGAGGAAACGTATTTTACGTTTTGTCAGTTTAGTGGCTAATTTGTACGAATTTGTTTGTTTAGTTCAGTCCTATGAAAATGTACGATTTTAAAAAAGGAGGCATGGCACCTAACCCCACCCCTAACCCCAACCGTCATTGGGTGATGAGCAAATCAGACTAATTTGTACGAATTAGATTGTACGAATTCATACGAATTAGCCACTAAATTAAAAAGTTACGAATTGCCGTGAGATTGCGTTGCATGTATAATGTGCTTAATGATTG
Source organism: Danio kyathit (assembly GCA_903798195.1). Classification (NCBI taxonomy): domain Eukaryota; kingdom Metazoa; phylum Chordata; class Actinopteri; order Cypriniformes; family Danionidae; genus Danio; species Danio kyathit. Next base: position 46,075,437 of record LR812534.1, read on the forward strand.
TATTTTCATACTTTGTTAATGATTATTTTTCCATGAATTGAGTATCGCATTATTTACAAACCAGTTATTTAAGAATAGTTGATGCTATTTTAAAATAATTCAGAATGCATAAGTAAATTATTTAAAAACTAATCAAATTAACATTTATATATTTGATTATTCAGGCGTATATTAATAGTTATTTTGTATGTTAATAAATGCCTTATAACTCAATTTCATCCAGTTTTGTGACCTAATCTAAAGTGAGGACTATTTATGCTTTGTAAATCCCTAATAAATGACAATTAAAGGCTCAGTTCTATTCTAAACAGGAAAAAAAAAAGAAAATAAATGGCTTCATTAATTTCTATTCATTTGAAGATGACACACAAATGAAACTGTATGTCTTACTGAAACGGTCTTATGTCAAATAAAATTAGTGTAAACATCACTAAATGACATTGAAATATTATATTATAACATACTGTTAAATTACTATATTGTTGTTGTTTTATCCAATTTGATTTAATTGTATTTATTTTTAATTGTATTTTGACACTCCTGTTATTCTGCAATGTTTAAACTTTACAGTAATTTTATTTTTTAGATAATATTGCAAACATTTATTGTTCATTTGACTCCTTTAATTGTCATTTATTAGGGATTTACAAAGCATAAATAGTCCTCACTTTAGATTAGGTCACAAAACTGCATGAAGTTGAGTTAATAAAGCATTTATTAACATACATAGTAACCATTACTTTATGCCTGAATAATCAAATATAGAAATGTTGATTTGAATAGTTTATTAATTGTTTACTAACTCATTCTGCATGATTCCAAAAGCCACCAACTACTCTTAAATACGAAAGGTTTGTAAACGATGCGATACTAATTTAGTCATGAAAAAAATAATCATTAACAAAGTTTGAAAACACAATCATTATGCACATTGTACATGTACTTATAGGTCAAGAATAGAGCATTTGTATCTGTATTTACAAATGGCTTACTAAGGTCTATTAATGTAGAGTTAATGATTAACAAATAATGAATTCACTATAGGCGACGCAGTGCCGCAGTAGGTAGTGCTGTTGCCTCACACCAAGAACGTCGCAGATTCGAACCTCGGCTGGGCTGGGTCAGTTGGCGTTTCTGTGTGGAGTTTGCATGTTCTCCCTGCGTTTGCGTGGGTTTCCTCCGGGTGCTCCGGTTTCCCCCACAGTCCAAAGACATACGGTACAGGTGAATTGGGTAGGCTAAATTGTCCGTAGTGTATGTGTGTGAATGAGTGTGTGGATGTTTCCCAGAAATGGGTTGCGGCTGGAAGGGCATCCGCTGCGTAAAATCGTGCTGGATAAGTTGGCGGTTGATTCCGCTGTGGCGACCCCAGATAAATAAAGGGACTAAGCCGACAAGAAAATGAATGAATGAATGAATTCACTATATGCTAATGCTTAATAAATGATTCATTGTGCGTAGTTATTATAAACTGTTACCAAATGATTCAATCAAAGGAATGAGTTTGTCCTTCTGGACAGACTCTTAATGATGGTCAGTCATTGGGGTCAAATATTCCCAGAGCCCATTTTAGCTCAAGGCTTCCCCTGAAATCCCTCAGATACTGATTCATCAAAAATCCACTTGTAAAGCCCCCTCCTGCGTATAGGCTATTCTGGACGCAAATCTTGCTCTTTACCAGTAACTCCAACTGACCCACCTGTTATGTGTGTCTCCGTGAGGGCTCTTCTTTTATGACTGGGCTGCACTGCATTATATTAGGAGTCTATTTAGGTCTGCATGTTTGGCAGGGAGCTGAAACTAGAGGCTTAAGACCCATACTTAGGCAAGAAGAGAAGCCTGTCTATAGGGAGAACTCAATCTCTTTCATCTGCCTTCATTCTGCTCCACAAAACAAGCTTGTTTACCTCTCTGAAAAGGTGCTGGAGGATACAAAGATGTCTAAATTAATCTGTTAAAGCAGTAAAAATCCTTGTTTTGTAAGTTGCTAAACACTACTATGAATATACTTGCCAAAATATGTCTTTTTGGTTTTAGGACATTTACACAACAGTGCTAAAATGATTCATTTCCAGCAGTAATGTCTGCGGCTTCTTGTGTCATCTTGGAAAACAACTTTTTGGTTTGGTCCACAAGTGCCTGGAAAGGGTAAAAAAAAGTACCTAAACTGTTCTTAAGTTAAAGTGTGACCCAACGATGTGCTCAAATGTCAGTGAAATGTAAAAAATGATCACATTTGCTTAATGAAATGACTCAGCACAGTTTACACCAAAGTATAGTTCACCAAATTTGTTTTAACGTATTATTTTCTTTTGCATGTATGTTTTTTTTTCAGTTTACTTGTGAATCATCAATCTATAGTATAAGTTAAAAAATTCAGAAAAAGTTTATAGTATTATAAAGTGCATGTTATGATCACCAGCAGTCGAGCAGTTGCAGATTGCTGGAGAATTTGGTCACTGAAAACAATTTGGTCACTGAACCGAACTACAACTCCCAGAACAGTTTGCACTCATCAACTCCTGCCACAGCTGACAATAATCCGCACGTTGACTCACACCTCACTTTTACATACACATTGCTGAGTCTTGTGAACTCTGCGTAGCATTTCTAAGTGTTTGTCCTTGTTTGTCTTGCTGTGTTTTGATTTTTGTTCTGTTTTTGATTCTTTGCTGCTTAGCCTGACCCTTAGCCTGTTTTTTGACTACGTCTTTTGGATAACATTTATACTTCTGTTTCTGACCATTGACTGCACGACTTCTCTGTAATAAACTGCACATGGATCCATGGATTCAGTTGTTCAAATAAAAAAAACTGATAACTCATTTTTAAGATGTCCTTGTTACAAGTTCCATGTACTTACTAAAATAAGTGAAGTTTTACAAACAAATTTTCATCTGTAATCCAATAATCTATAATCCAATCAGATTGATTCAAACTTACAATAAATAGACCGATTTAGCCCTACTACCTTATCTTTATTTTGGAAGAATCCCCCCCTTCCACCCAATCTCTTCCTTTTCCTCCTGTTACAAGGGGGAGCTTTCGAGACCTACCTGATCTCAGACCCTCTCTGAGCTCAGGGTTTTCTCGCATGCCAAACCTGCTAATAGCGTCAAGCTATATCTAAGTGTGAACTCTTGAATTACAACTAATTATGCATAATTACTTCCAACTAACGCTAAAGTTAACCCACATTCTAACCCTAACCATATAGAAAGAACATGTAATGAATTATTTTATTGTATAATTTATAACATACAGTGTTTTTTATTTATTTTTACCAGTAATTGATGAAACTAATGTTTTCATTTCAGTATGACATTAATGTACAAACCTTGTAAAGGATCTAAAGGAATCACAAATTTAACCAGGCCTTAACCAGAAATCTGCCCTTAAACATTCATTCATTTTCCTTCGGCTTAGTTTCTATTTCAGAGGCCGCCACAGCGGAATGAATCGCCAACTGTTCCAGCATATGTTTTACACAGCGGATGCCCTCCCAGCTGCAACCCAGTTTTGAGAAACATTGATACACGCTCATTCAATGAACTCATTCAAACACATACACTACGGCCAATTTAGTTTATTCACCTATAGCGCATGTCTTTGGACTGTGGGGAAAACCGGAGCAACTGGAGGAAACCCACCTGAACATGGGAAAACCATGCAAACTCCACACAGAAATGCCAACTGGCCCAGCCAGGACTCGAACCAGCGACCTTTTTGCTGTGAGGCGACAGTGCTAACCACTGAGCCACTGTGTCACCCCAAAAGCATTTATATTGTTAAAAATTTACTGAAATTCATTTATTTTTATTTTTATAAATTTACATTTTTGGTGTCCTTGTTACAAGTTCCATGTACTTACTAAAATAATTACAATTAATTATGCATAACCCTAATCATGTAGTAAGAATAATAAAGTTAATATATAATTTTTTTTTGTATTATTTCTACATTTTTTTAACAAATAAATTATGTAACTATTGTTGTACTGTTTAGAGTACAAACCTGGTAGCTGCCAAAGCTGCCATGATACATGTTTCTGAAATTTTGAGATATTAAATTCAGTAAAACATAATATCACAGTTTATGACATTTGAATTTTCCAAAAATAGTAATATTGATAAAAATAATTTGAGGTACAGTTATTTAAGTTATGGTACCTGCAGTACTTTAATCATGCCAGTGTTTGCTCTCAAACTTAAAGTCATAACATTCACACACAGATGCATTACACCGTTCAGATGGCTGCCCTACTAACAATGTGAAAATGTCTGTAATGACAACAGTGCCTAAAACTTCCTACCAATTTATGACCGTTTAGTGTCTGGCATCTGAAACAGTTGAATACTTGATATCACTTGCTGATGCACAATCATTCTTGTTCTCTTCAATATTTAGACACACACACACACAAAAACGTTGCTTTCCAGTGTGTTTTAAACGCTGCCCTGGAAAGCAAGCCTGACGTACACTAATAGATGACAGAAAAGACTCCAAATGGATGAGGAATGTCAACTGTCTTGTAGATTCATGAATACTTTTCCAGATCCTGGACATGCATTGTTGAAACAGGTGGTTTGGCAATCGTTCTGTCTAATAGAGCTAACAGGTGAAGCTTCCAGTCAGGTAAGGTAAAGTAAATAGTTTTCCAAATATTTGATCTGGTGTCTCTCAAGGCTCGCATATAAAATAAAATACTGTTTTGCAGGAACAGGTAATCAAACAGAGCTGAACAAGCAAATGGAGAGCTGTACAGTACTTCAAATATGAACTACACCCAGAGTCATAGAGGCTTCAACATTTTACAAATGCTGCTTTTGCTTTGGAGATAAACAGATGGAAGAGTTCCAGGCGTTCTGCAGATCAAACATTGGAAAAAATAAACAGAAATAGAAAATGAAAAGGTATAGCTTGCTAATAGCAGACTATTTTTGGGACATATTTTCAAACCATCCACTCTTTGACCTGAACAGTTAACCGCTTAATAACATTTAGATATGTTAGGGATGTTTTTTATTTATTATTATTGTATTTTATTTCAATTGATGGTGTTGCAGAATAAAAAACACTATGGGCCCTAACATACACCCAGCGCCATAAGGCGCAAGGTGTGCGATTTGTTGCCATTTTCAGACTAGCGCAACTGTAATTTTCATGTTTTGCGCCACGTTGTTTCAATAGCGAATCCATTTGAGCAATTTTGTGGACTCATGGGTGTGCTGATCTAAAAATGAGTTGTGTTAAGGTGCATTGTTGACTCAGTTTCAAGAGTTCACACTTAGCTGATGATTGATTTTTAAAGCAAGTTTGGCATGCTGTCCCGGGAGAGAGCCCTGAGCCCAAAGGTCCTTGAGCCCTGGGCTCCCTCCCGTTTGCAGGGCGGGAGGAGAGCTTTGAGCTCAGGTAGATCTCGAGAACTCCCACCTATTTGATAAGAGTTGATAACAGAAAATAATTGCTATGAAAAGATATGCTGCTGGATAAAAGTTTGACTCGTGCTAAATTAAGATTGATCAATTAACTTGTAGTGCATGTTTTTGGAATGTGGGAGGAAATCGGAGAACCCGGGGGAAACCCACGCGAGCACAGGAAGAACATGCTAACTTCGCACAGAAACAACCGCCGACCTGTTGAAGGACTAGAACCGGTGACGTTCTTGCTGTGAGGCAACAGTGTTAATCACTGGGCCACCGTGCCGCCCTATGAAAGAAAAGGTGGAGGAGTAGGGGGGGAAGGGGGGATTTTTCAAATCAAAGATGACTGTAGTAAGAAACCCTGGCTCTTTATAGTCGGTTAGGAATCGTCTGATTGGTTGGTCATACATAGTTAATGCAGAACCAGCCGTGTTCAATCATAATCACGTGATCCTCTCGAAATTAGTTTATAACTAAACTTCACTTAATAACTCAGTTTTTTGACCACACTTCGTTATTATTGTTCATTTATTCATTTGCTGGAAATTAGAGCTGAATTTAGAAATAGTTTTGAAACAAATCTTTGTGCTTAACAAACTAAATTAAATATGTAGGAGGTGGAGTGAATTTCCACCGTTTCCTTATCCATGAAAGCAAGGGTGCAACTCTGGTCTAAGAGGTGGGGGGGACCAAATCTGAGTGATGGTGATACTGTAGTTGTGGAATGTTGGTGATACTTGTGACGGCAAAGTTAATTTTGCGTACACATCGTGAGTTAAAAAATAACTTTTTTTTCGACTCTCGAGTGGACATTATAGCATGAAGTAAAGTGGTATAGGCCTATCTAAAAAAAAAAAAGTGAGGGGGACATGTCCCCCCTGTCCCCCCCAGGAATTGCGCCACTGCATGAAAGTAAAGGAGTAAAGTGAAGAGTAAAAGCAAATTAAAGAGAAAGTAAAGAGGCCGAATTGCGAATCCTCATTCTTTATCTTCACAGCGTCTTCATGACATGATTCATCCAGGATCTGCTACAGTGTTTGTCTTCTTTTTTTTCTTTCTATAGTGTTTGTGGGCAGGGCTGGGTGTTTCAATTTTCCCGGGTTTGCACGTGCAACAAATGGACGGGGCTCGAGTTCCGTATTGATGTCACGCCAGCACGGCTAAGGATTTGTTACCAAGACGAATCATTTGAACCACTCTGAGTTGACTCTTTTATAGATTAATCAATAGTTTTAAACACGCCACACTTTCAGATTTAAGCCTTAGCTGGATATTTCACTTAAAAGCTGTGTTACACACTGCCTGGAAGGTCAAAAAACCATAATTGGGGCTCTTTAATGCTTTTGCACTATGTGCCAAGTGTCTATGTGCACATTAATCTTGATATATTTTTAAAGAAATGCAGTTTTTGCTTTAAAACACAGCCCCTCCATGCTACACTTTGCATTTTCATCGTTTGAAACATAATAAAAGCTCAGGGTAATACACACATATGAACTTATCTTGCTATTCCTATTCATTTTGTAGCAAAATATCAAACATCTCACTTATGCATCGGGATAAAAATCATTTTAATCTATAGTCTATAACTCAATTGTTTACACTTTTTGTTACAGGACAGAAATTACAAATAAATATTCTGTCATTCATGAATAGTGTAATATGAAGATTGTACATTAACTGCATCTATATCTAGCTACTCTATTTGCCACTGCTTTTAAGTACATCCATTAACACTGTCCTACTTGAGAAAGCAGGACAAAATGTATCTCGATAGACAATACCAGGAAAAACAGGCCTTTTCAAGTGTATTATGGCCTAGGATACAGTATTAGCAATTGTATTCAATGATACAGGCATGTTTGATGAGGGTTTGCTGGCCGCAATGTGTGTTTTTTTTTTCTTCAGGTGAAACAAAAAACTGCTTGTCTTGGCACACTCTGACTCTTACACGACATGCTGAATTTCAGCAATGCACTATTCCTAACAGAGCTGTGAACTTTCATAAATCTTGATTTCAAAAACACATGGTTTCCAACACAGACAGTTTATGAGACTTGGTGAGATTTCGAATAGATTTTGCACCCATATCTCATAAATACAAACACAACCACAAACAACCACAAACACTCTATTTCTAATCTCTAATTACTACAGCTAATGTGTAATAGTTTGATCTGCCCCATCACCACTTTTGCCTGATGGCTGTAATGACACTATGATAAAAACCCTGAGATAGTGCCACGCTCTCAGATTTCTTCCATTAATACTGACACCAGATCTGTGTGGACTGACATGGTGTATCCCTGTGGAAGTGACCAGAATGTGGTAATCGACTGAAAATACCTGCGTCAGTCACCTCATCTCATGTCTTGCGTAAATGGTTTTTATTGGTCTTTCTGTCTATGAGAATCAAATATGAGCACATTACCATGGATATCAAACAAAACACTGTGGGATAAATATTGAGTAATGTTCTAGCTTACTTCCATTGAAACTACAGTATATATAGGCATATAAGTATAGGGGAATGTATATGCATGGAAAATGTGGTTTACATAAAAAGAGATTTGATTGTAAAAGAGCAAAACTGTTTAACGTATCACCTTCAGCTGTTCAATTCAATACAGAAATCAGTTTACACAAATGCAGTAGTGCAATTTGACAAGTTTATACTCATTAAATATTGACTTTGTGTTGGGGAGCAGTTGAAATATATTAGCTGCACCAGCTTATGAGTTAAATATATCTAGCTGTTTAACTGACCATTGCAGTGGTCATTTAATTATTTAATACTATTATTGTAACATACAAGAGCATACAATGGAGATGGAGTTCCATGTGCAGCTTTATTTGAAGAATGGTTAGCAGGCAGAGGTCAAGACGGGAATAAAACCAACCCAGGCTCATTTTGGAAATGTACCACTATATACATTTCTTGAGAGCGCCAAATACGTCCCAGGAGTTATTTATTTATTTATTTTTTTGCAGTTTTTGTTTTCGCGAATCCACCAGAGGTCACTGTGTATGCTTTTTAAGAACTCAAATTTCTCTCGCAAGTGCCATTTGTGCCTGCTGTTCTCGCGTAAATCAACCAGAGGCTGCTGTCGACTGACTGACTAAATGACTGAATGACTGACCGATCGACTGACCCACCCTCCTCCTTCCCTAAACCCAACCAATAGTGTTTTCAAAAGCACTGATTGATCCGTCCATTCACTTCCCTAAACCCAACAGACAGTTTTAAAAAGCAATCCAGAAAAAGAAAAGCCCTTGCCTGATTTTTACCACGTTGTCGTGGTCATCTCCTCTCTGCGTCTCAAGTCCGCCGACATACATGGTGAGCTAACTGGACAAAATGGTAACAGCTGAAAAGCTGTGTAAGCTCAAAAAGGAACGACGTCATACCGCCGCGTAGCATTCATTTTAAAGGTGAAATGTAGGGATGGCTGACGTGAATCTGACGTTTCGACACAGTGTCAAGATCCCGAAGTGTAATTGTTTTGAAACACTGCACCGAAGCATGATCCGAAACACCCAAGTCACGTGACTAAGGTGATTCGAAACACATAGGTCGTGTGACTAAAGTGTTTCGAAACATATGGTCACGCAATTCAAATCATCGATCATTATAGAAGTGTTTCGAGACCTGGCGAATCTGCGTTTGACTGACAGGGTCAGAATAAAACTCTGTCTTATATAGCCTAGTCGATCCTGCTTGTGCACATAGTTACTGTGCTGCAAATGGCTTTTGGGTTCGAATCCCAACTTGTACAACTACTCAGAAATTATGATTTTATGTATTTTAATAATGTTACTGTTTTATGGTGTAGTGTAGATGAGATACAGCTGCGTATACGCTATCATTATAGCATCATTTTTGTAACACTGTATAACAATAATTAATATTTTTATAGTACTGTGATGGTTAGGTTTAGGGTTGGGGTGGACGTTAATAATTTACAATAAATGGGAAATTTAATGAATGTCAGACCAAAGTTAAAACAAAGCACATTACAAGAACAGCATTTCAAACCTAACATCTATAGTTGCATCACCCTGGGTTCGAACCCATTATCGCTGCATGATAGTCTGAAACTCTCACTGCTCCACTAAATCTCTTGAAGCCTCAACTCTACAAGGTGGGGTATAATTCTTCAATTTGCTTAACTGTTTTTTTGCTGAAACTGTTCCAGAGCAATACATAAAAAATGATCACTAGGTGTCACTGTAGAGTGGGGTTTCGAAATGTTTCGAAGTTTCGACACATTTGCTTCGACTGTTTCAGTGTTTTACGAAGCGTCACTTTGCCCAACACTACTGAAATGCAGCCATACGTACTTTTGGCAATGTAATTCATGATCTACAGGAATGTATAGAGCTGCGCTTTCAGAATAAGTCTCTGTGAGTAAAACAGTAATGGCAAGGGTAAATCCAACAAACAGGCAAGGTCAAGGCAGGTGGCAAAGAATCACAAAACAAAGTACAGTCCAGAATCAAAACAGGCATGCAAAAATATGAAAACAAGAAACACTGGCAAAGAATACAACTAAATATGCCACAATGAAGGTGTGTGAGTGTGATGCTTAAACAGCATGTGCAATGTGCTGCAGCTGTGTCAGTGTAATCAGTGTCCAAATTGGTAATCTGTTTCAGCTGTGAAATGCAAAGCATGATGGTAGGTGTAGTCCCAGGCTGCGTCCGAAATCGCCTACTACTCAATCGGTACTGCGTTTGAATTTAAATTTACTACTCGAAAGTACATTCTATACAGTATGAATGTGAGTAGTATGAATAGAACGTACTACATCCACCATTTTGTCATGATCACATGACCTACCCACGTCAGTTGCGTCATTTCAATCCCATTCATGGATTCCCTCGCAGTGTATCATGGGTTAGCATTGTGTCCATCGGATGCACACTTTAGAATCTCACCCAAAGTAGTAGGTGATCCGGGTAGTTCTCGCAAACATTATTTCGAATTTTATAAATTCCAACATACTACTCGGCTCACACAATGTTTTTAGCGTACTACATAGTATGGTAGTATGCGATTTCGGACGCAGCCCCAGAAAATGCCTGGTGGAGTGTTCATCTAACTGGAGAGCCCTCTAGTGAGTATGGAGGGTACTCCAGCTAATGACTCGTAAAAATTACATTTTCCAGTTCTGAATGCTTAATAAAAAGAATATGTGTGCCCATTAATTTTATTCCCATCCATCCATCCATCCATTCATCCATCCATCCATCCATCCATCCATCCATCCATTCATCCATCCATCCATCCATCCATCCATCCATCCATCCATCCATCCATTCATTCATTTTCAGAAGGATTTAGCAAAAATTATTTGAAACTCAAACAAAAAGAAAATAGTGCAAAATGGTTTCCTTAATGGCTTCAAATGTGTTTATTTTTATGAGCATAGTGCATCAATGGCGTGGGCAGAGCATTGCTGGCCTCAATGATTGGTGAATTTCCTGCTTCATGTTATGGGTAATCTAGTGTTTCATCATCGAAAATTCTGCCCCTAAGCATGATCAATTTAAAAATAAGTAAAACATAAACGGATTGCATCAGCAAAAACACACCATCAACAAACAACCTCAGAGGGCACAGCAGGTCCGTCTTTAAAGGTTTATAACTTCCCAGCTGTTGCACTCAAATGAGTTTCGTTTTCCATGATGCTTTGCTTTACAGACCTTGATGATATTAAGGACATTCATAACAAATGCTTGTGCTTTATCTTGCTAATCCATTCAGACCATTTCAAATGCCAAAGCCAACACTTTGAAGTTGACCTCAATCTTGGAGGTGTTCGAGTCTCGCACTGGCCTGTAACCGAGAACGTTTCTTTTGCTGTGGGCAAAACAGGTGTCGCAGAGGCTGAACACAATAGGCAGTTGTTACTAGGCAAGAGAAAAGAGTTAATTGTCGTCATGATTGTCATGTGTCACAGAGGACACTGTAAATTCAGCATGTCCTCAGGCAATGTCTGCTAAAGCTGGGTGGGATTACAATGAAAAGTGAGATGGGAGAATACATCAAGACAAACATAACAATCAGTATTATCTGACATGTTTCCTTTAACAGTTTAACCAAACACCTCCTCTTTGTTTATGGCTTCAAAATACATTTGGATCTACTTTTATACTTTTTTAAAGCATTTTTTAATGGACATTTTCACAGGATGGTAATGGTGCGTTTATTGGTTGTGTTTATTGACTTATTGATTGGTCGATGGTGCGTAGTCAGCTTTAAATCAGCTTTAAAAAAATCAGCTTTAAAAAAAATTTAGTTTTAAGTTTTTTTAAAAAAGCATGTACATTTATTAATCTACTTTGTATTATATCATCTTTACAACAAATTACAAAAAAAAGAAGCTTTTGCGAGCTGAGCTAATGCTTTGGCAGGACATTTGACATTGTTCTTTCTTTGGGGCTGTCGTTATCAGTCTCTCACAATTTATTTATTTTTTTTCAAAGTGAAGTTTATTTATAAACTAATTTCGAGCGGATTACATGCTTATGATTGACCACAGCTGGTCCTGCATTAGTAACGCAGGATTCACCAATCGGATGATTCCTAACTCACTATAGATAATCAGAGTTTCTTACCTTAGTTAACTTCGCTTTGAAGAATAACCCTTTCCACCCCTACTCCACCCTCTTTTCCTTGACAGGGCAACCCAGTGGCCCAGTGCTTAGTACTGTTGCCTCACAGCAAGAATGTCATTGGTTCAAATTCTTACTTGGCCAGTTGATGTTTCTGTGCAGAGTTTACATGTTCTCCCCATGCTCGTGTGGGTTTCCCCCAGGTTCTCCAGTTTCCACCCAAAGTCCAAAGACATGTGACATAGGTGAATTGACCAAACCAAATTGGCACCATCGATGAGCTCTTAATCAGCAATTCTTACTTGTCATTAGCAATATAATAAGCGGGGGAGTTCTCGAGACCTACCTGAGCTCAAACTCCCCTCTCGCCTTACAAACGAGAGGGAGCCCTGGGCTCGAGGACCTTATAAGCTCAGGGCTCTCTCCAGGGAAAGCATGCCAAACAAGCTTTAAAACAGCTAAGTGCGAACTCTTGAAAGTTGTGATAACACTACCATTGAGTTATTCTTTTATTATTTGAGCAAATTGAATAGTAAGACATTTATTGTAAGTGTAAATGTAAGAAATACTCTGAGCTCTAAGTCTACCCAACTACAATGTAAAAATGCAACATAAGCTTATTCTGAAAACATACCCCTATATACATTCCTGGAGATCACGAATTATACTGTATAGCCAGAAGTACATATGGCTGCATTTCGTCTTTAAAAAGAACGCTACTGGGTGGTATGATGACGTTCCCTTTCGCGCTTAACAGCTGACCGTTTATCTTTGTTTGGATGGCTTCTCCACTGTTATGAGTTTGTCCAGTGGCTCGCCACATACGTCGGTAGACTTGTGACGCGGAGTGGAGTTGACTGTGACAATGGGGTTCGAGTCCGGCTAAGAACGGTTCTAGACAGCAGGTAAAACAAAAATAAAAGCCAAAAAAATAAAATAAATAAGTAAAAAACAGGGTGAGAATGTGGTAAAATTTGAAAACGTAAAAATCAGGCGAGGCTTTTTATTTTTCCAGATTGCTTTTGAAAACACTGTCAGTTGGGTTTAGGGAAGCAAGTGGGCGATTGTCAATCTGTGCTTTTGAAAACACTATTGGTTGGGTTAGAAGGGTGGGTCAGTTGATTGGTCAGTCAGTCAGTCGACACTAGCCTCTATTGGATTTATGCGAGAAAAGCAGGCTTGAATGGCACTTGCGAGAAAAATTTGAGATCTTAAAAAACGTACACAGCGGCCCCTGGTGGATTTGCAAAAAACATGTATTTGGTGCTCTCCAGAAATGAGTATAACAGTGCGTATTCAGAATGAGCCTGGGTTGAAAAAATTAAAGGTTCCACACAGTTGATTCAGGTTTTCCCAACACAAATCGATTAAGTGGATTGAAAATCAAACAGTTAAATCAACCCCCCCCCCCCCCCCCCAAAAAAAAAATCTCAGGAATTCATTTTAGATTAGTTTGAACAAGCAGCAAAATCTTTTTTTTTTTTTTGTTGAGTGTATGACAACTTCTGCTGCTGAGAAAAGTGTGACAATTTAGTCTTTGTTCATTGTAATTGCCCAGAAAATACCATACAAAATATAGGATAATACAGTTTAGCTAATGAGGTCTTGAACTCTATAACTTTGTTCATATGATATGATTTTCATTAGGCCCATATTTTCCAAGGGTAATGCAAAATGTGCCTCCAAAAAATCTCCCTTTTAGAGTTTCATCTGGTTGGACTAAAACCAAAGCAGCAGAAGAGGCCTATAATCCCGCTCCAGAACTCCCTGTTGGCATTATATCGATTGCCATAATACTCTGTGTTACATAACTGCTTGACATCCACCATTTTAGAGTGGTAATATTATTTTCTACATATCTATAATATGTAAAATTCCTGTTCTCCCCATATGTTAAGCTCAGTTTACTTCTCTTCTTCGGTCTTGCATAACTTTATCTGAATTTACAAGTTTGGATCATACCAGTTTCCTCTTTCCAAAAGTCTCTTTTAAAGAGGTCTGATTCAAAGACAAAAAAAAACACCTCAGAGACAGAGAATAACAATAAATCTTGTCAAATGCTTGACGGAAAAACTGTTCCAGATTGTCCCTCGCATGCATCTACTGGATATTCTGCATTGATTTCATGACTTTTCTCTCATGCTAGTTTTGGATGTAAATGTAGGCAAGCAAACATTTAATTATCCAAATCAAAACAAACCAAACAACAGATTATCTCCATTAAAACCGATACTTCTGCTCCATTTTTGTGCATTTGTGAGTGAAGATTCACAACAAGAACTAAAAAACAAAACAAAAAAACAATAGGACTCTTTGTTTTTCTGTGCTAGCTATCACACCAACCTGATGTAACAGTTAACAGATGGTCAGAAAAGCTATAAAAGCCACAATCTTGAAAACACTGGCGACAGACGACTGTAGCAAATCAAAATATGCTGGGAAAACAACGCTGGCTCAAAAAGCTGTCTTCCTCCTAAAATGCTTTGTCCATTGAGGTGTTGTAAAATATCTCTGCAGGTCATTATCAAGGACAGTATTGAATCACACATATTTAATAGTTATCATGTGTGTTAGACAGCTGAAATACATTTTGAGTGCTCAAAAGGAAGTTGGATCTTTTGGATTTGACCTCTGCTGAGTCACAGGCCGTTTAAATATTCCATTTAGGTTTTGTAATATCAATACCAAGTCTTTAGGCAGCAAAATGTAATAATATCTCTGAAAATGTAGGCTCAATTGAAGTCTCCACTTCAAATTTGTGTGTATCCAGTAATAGTTTTAGGATTAGATCAGTCTCAATATATTTTCGGGCTGTCATCATAACTGTCAAAACCACATGGATGTCCATGAACTGAGGGTTTGTTTACACAGACAGCGATGTACCACAAACCTTTGTGTTTTTGAAAAGACTTGAACACACATGACAGCATTGTCAAAGTTAAAAACACTGTATTATGAATGCCAAGCCAATGGTTTACAGTTTTTTTTTTTTTTTTGCTTTATAAGGTTTTACACTGTAAATAAAATATACATAATATTGATACATAAAGATATATAAAACATGCCATAAACATCACCAAACAAGAAATTACTAGAAAAACAAAATAAAATACACTAAATAAGTATATAAATAATGAGGTAAGATACCACATATATACACAAACATGTACATACATAAGATAACGTGAAAATAAATAAATTTATATATATAATAATATATATATACACACACACACACATACATACAAAGAAAAAAACTATAAAGATATAGGTGTCTCCCTAATAAAAATTATAAAAGGGCTGTAGACTTTCTGGAACGGTTCTGTTCCGAATCTTTTTTCATTCTAATGGCCCGTTTCCACTGAGTGGTACGGTTCGGTTCGGTACACTTTTATGGCTGTTTCCACTGTCAAAGCGAACCATATAGTACCACTTTTTGGGTACCAAAAGGTAGAGCTAGATGCGCAGCTGAACGCTGTTGGTTTACAGAGATGCTTCACTCGCTCCTGCAATAAGCCATGAAAACAAAGGAAGCGCCATGTTTTAAATAGACAGCTGAGACATTACACTGTAATAATATATACATATAATAACAAGCCATGCACGGTCGACCTGAGCTCTAACAAACCTTGTCATCGTCTTGATGAACATCCATAAAGCCAAGAAGAAGAACAGAATCTACCCTGTGCCCCATAGTTTTTCGAGCCCGTCTAAAGCACGAGCGGTTTCGCTTTCTCTCTTGTGCTCGCGTGCACTTTTATATTTGAAATAACGAACTTCTTGAGCTGATGATAATAACGTGTGTGTGATTATTGAAGTACTTCTAACATCCAATGCTGTCAGAAACGAACAAACGAAATAACAAAGAAGAAGCCGGAAAAAACAAAGGAGCAAATGATCCTTTCAGCAACCTAAAACATAAACAAACTTCCATGTTTAACTATTATCATCACCTTATGGACTATTATGAACTCGGAATGACAGAATTACTTTCTAACAAGAGGTTACAAGATTAAAGATACAGATGAGAGGTTTGCACTGACTTTAGGCTATATGTTGCATGTTGTTTTTGAACCCAAATAAGGACTAAATGTATGTATGTAGTTTTTCTGTAATTGATAACATATCGGAGACTGTAAGGGTCTGTATGTGCTCATATATGTTGCATTTATTTATTTATTTTATATAATTGCAGATGTTACAGTAGGCTATTTCGCACTCATCATTGATCTGTAGTTATAATCAAATCCTGTTCATAGAAAGGTTAGTAATAAACATTTATACATAAGTATTTATGTGTATAAAGCATCTGTTTTGTGAGAAGTGCTTCTCATTTGATATGTGAACGACCCGTACAGCTTTACTTTGAAACTGAAACTTTTTGCCGTACACCACGCCCACCAAAAGGGTACCCTTGGTACCCTTTTAGCAGTGGAAATGCAAGCCTGATAAAGATGACCCGTACCGACACATACCGTACCATACTGTACCACTCAGTGGAAACGGGACACGAGAGCATGTAAAAAATCTAAAACCCATTGCCGATAAGAAGGGGGAACTGCTGACTTCCAATTCATAAGAATAAGTCCTCTAGCCAGTAAAGTTGCAAAGGCTACAGTATCAGCATGTAATGAATTTAATTCAACATATTCTGGCAGAATTCCAAACAGTGCTGTTAAGGGGTTTGGGTCTATTGACAATTTAAAAACAGCAGAGAAACACCTGAAGACTTTCTCCCAAAAATCAGACAGTTTCAAACAAGATCAGTACGTAACAGTGTGGCTGGTTTGGTTGTTGGTTGTACAGCGAAAGCAAGTTGGGTTTGTTCCATGTTTTAATTGTGACATGAATAAATCAGAAATTGAGATGTATTTCCTGTATAAAGGTATGAAGTTATTTTGAAAATGTAAGTTTTATTGCAAAAACATTAAGGTGAATTCAATTTAAAAAACATTAATAAAAAATACAATAAAACAGATTTAAATGAATTATACAAGCTTTTGGTTACTAAAATAGATTTTACCCAAAGTCCAGAAAATATATATTGTTACATTTTAATTTGGCTGTGCCAAATAATTTATTTATTTATTATTATCACAACAAGCAACATCTGTTACAGAACATTCTTTAAATAGTTTTTTTCTTTGTTTATATTTTAAGCCTCTTATTTGTATTTAGTGTCAATGCCAAAGTTCATCACATTTAAAAAAAAAAAAAGTCAAGTTTTTGTAGTTTACAAGATAATATTACATTTTGAAACATCTTAACATGTAAATTAATGCAATACTGTGGTCATGTAACTGTCATTTATTTATCTTTATTTCTATAGTGCTTTTACAATGTAGATTGTGTCAAAGCAGCTTAACTAAGAGGGAAAAAAGAGAATAAAAAGCCATAACAATATTTCAGACAGTTGAACAGAAGTCCAGCAGTTGAAAAAAGGTGTGTAAAGTAAATGCTGCTGAAATCAAACACTATCTGTTTGTCAAATGAGAAGCATTTGCCTAATGTGATGATGTCTGTATGGTCATCTGTTTATATATACAAAGTATCTGTCAGTTAGAGTTTGCTTCATCCCATTTTAAATAAACTGAGCTGATGCACTTCAGCACATGTCCAGTTCACACCCAGCACACACCCTTCAGATGTTACATGTAAAGAGAAAGAGAAAAACTGGAATTAACCTTATATAAACACTAGTCCAATACATTTAAGTTTATTAATATTAAGACAATGTAAGTAAGGGATAATCAAATTATTGCTATGCGGTAAAGGATTGTAAATGCATGATGCGAAGGCAAATAAACACGCAATGCAAAACAGTTAAGACACATTACATCTGTCAACTTTGAATCCATCAGGCAGAGAGAAAGACAGGGAGATTGTGTGTATAAATTTGGGCTGCACTGTATATTGAAAAATAATAGTATATAGTTATATTCATATCGCAGAGCAGTGCAATAAATCTTTTGTAATCAAGTCCCCTTTTTTGTTTGCTCAAGTGACAAACTCATAAATAGTAGCCAAGTTTTAAACCACTCAGGTTGTCATTCATTCTAAGTGTTTGCACCTCAATAGTTTTTTTTTTTCAGATTAGAAAAGTTTCTAGATCAGAAAAATATCCATTGTTACCTGTTAAAAATAGCTTTTCTCTAGTGAAATGTTATATCGCAAGAAATATTGCACTACTCAACAGCAATATTGCATATCCAACACAATCTCACGGGAATTCGTAACTTTTTGATTTAGTGGCTAATTGGTATGAATTCGTATGATCTCATTCGTACAATTTAGTATGATTTGCTAATCCCCCAATGACCGTGCTGGGTTGAGTGCCAAGCCTCCTTTTTAAAAATCATACATTTTTGTACGCCTGAACTCTATGAATTAGCCACTAAACTGACAAAATGTAAAATACTTATGTTTTCTCGTGAGATCAGGCTGGCATATCGCATATTTTCCCAGTATTGTGCAGCCCTAGCGTAAATGGCATGGGCATATCTAAAAACTCAAATATTTTTTGAGTATATTTGTGAATTGTCTGATCAACATTGGCTCCTTGATAAAGCACATATTGCTGGGAATAAAGGTTTCGGCAAAAACTAAAAACTGTGATCAAAACTGACTGGAACTACAGTAGGTGAGAGTTTAAAATGACCATCACCGCTGCACAATGTAACGCCACCGCACTGAAAAAAAAAGAACGTGTTTTTTAGGTATGACCGCAGTTTGCGACTATGCCGCCAGGTGGCACGAAGGGACAGGATGCGATGTAAATACTCTACTACTTGTAAATAAAGATAAACTATGAAACATAGCATTATAATTCCTTCATTAATCATTAAAAAGAAAACTAGGCTACATTATTTAAAGGAATAAAGAATAACAAATAACCTTTGGGGTGAAGTGCTTTAAAACAAGTGCGCTATAGTATGCTTCAGCACCAGCACGAGTTGCCGTGAGATTGTGTTGGTCTGTTAAATAGAATAATAATCTAGCCTAAATAAAATGAAAGAAATATTCACCATTTTAAAGAAGCCTATATTAACTGAAAGAGGGATATTACTGGTCATAAACAACAAAATTGTTATATGCTATGTAGTACCATACTTTACAAAAAGTCACATGAACCTTAAGGCCTACTGTCATTGTCTTTCATTACATGCAGCGTGCGCATGTGTATATTGTTTTACACAAACACGCATTTAAAAAAATAAAAAAATTCAATATTAGTTTTAATGAAACAATCACTTTCTATTTTTGTTATTATTATACATTAGTGGATATAATGCGCTTTTTTAAACAAGCAGATTTTTTTTCATTCTCAGCATGCGTGTGAAAGAGAAATGAACAGAGAAAATGAACAGACGATAATATGCGGCTCACTTTGCGTGAGTATATGCCCGTTTATTTAATTCATAACTGCCACTAGTTCTGAGTGCATGAGAGTGTTTTACATGTAATGGCAATTGGTCAAATATTTGTAAGCCTGTTATAAATAATAATTAGCCTACTGATAAGATATATAACAAGGTGAAGTGCTCCACCGGCACAATAATCGTAATATTATTTTGTAGTGTGTGCTGTGCCGCGGTTTTTATATGTGCACATTTAAGATTTGAGGTAATAACATCGCCATGATGGTCAAAGAAATCGAAACATTGTTTTCACCCCAACGCAATTTAATAGGGCACTATAAAGGCTAAAGAACTAATTCTTATATTTGCTTTTTGCAAATACTTCTCACCTTGTATCTTTTCTAAAACAAACAGTATATTGTAAAAGCATGTTTATTACTAAGAAAACTAAAACAAAATTATATTTTAATTGAACACATAACATCACATAAGGTACACATACAAAACCGTCTATCTATTGTGAAAAGGCAAAGCTGAAAATCTGTGGTTAAAGCGCCACCCAGCGGTCAAAGCTGCTGGCGCACCAAATACCGCCGTGGCAGCGGTATGAATGGCGGCAAAGGGACCAAATTGAAGTAGTAACATCTGTATATACCTGTGCATTAAAGGGCACCTATGGTGAAAAATCTACTTTTTATGTTGTTTGGACAGACATATGTGTAGGTATAGTGTATAGACCTTCATATTGGGGTGATATAAACACACCCAGTCCTTTTTTTTTCAATTTAACAACATAAAAACGGTGGACCAAATGGAGCGGTTTTGAGATCGACCGTAACTTGACGTAGGAGTCCGGCCCACCCGCCCAACAACATTGATTGACAGGTGCGCATTACCACATCCTCAGTTTGTTTCACGTCCGCCATTTTCAGCGTGTGAGTCAAAGCAATGTCACCAAAGAAACACCCTTGCTCTATTTTTAGATGTAAGGCTCATTGGGCTTAACACAAGATCAACATTCACCACGTTATCGCTCTACTCGGCGCCAGTGTTTGTAACTAGGTGGGTTTGCATACATGTGTACTTTTCATTGCGTCTTCCTTAAACTTCAGCTGTTTGCATCTCCCAGCCCAGCCACGACTTAGGACGCTGTTAATATTTCTGCCGCGCCACAGAGCGTTATCTGAATAGTTTCATTTTAAATAACATGCGAATGTGCGCGTCTGGTGTGCCGTGTCGTGGCTCTGAGCGGCGCATCCGGTGTATGACGCCCTTTAGTTGTAGCCTCAAGCAGGTCGTACACCAGAAGCGCCGCTCGACGACGCAGCGGCATGCATTTCTCGATTGAACTGCCATGGATGAACTGGATGAACAGTCATGTGCGCGCTGTGTCTCGGTATACAAGCTCGGAGCTTTAAACTAGCACACAGTTGGCTGTAAAACTATACAAAGACACAAATGATTTTGTAGTCTCTGCTTGGTCTGTGTCCGAGTCGTACATGTACGGCTGAATGCTGGTCCTCTCACTTATGTTGCTTCTCTCTGTCTGCCTGTCTGTTGCCATACACAGCGGGGAAGCTCTTGGCTCCGCCCCCTTGTTAAGTTGGGCAGGAAGTTGAAACTAATTTTCATGTGAAGCAACACGCCCCTAAAACAGGGAACTGTGTACACGCCCCCAAAATGGCCCTTTTTAACACATTATAATAAAAAATCTGAATTGTGTTTTGAACTGAACCTAAACTGGCACACTCAGAAGAACCATAATATTAATATTACATCTTAAAAAAGGGGTAAAATAGGTGGCCTTTAAACAATTTTATTGGACACCTTACAGCCAATCAGAGTCAAGAATTTCAACAGATGATGGAGTAATTTTTTTTTTGCACACTTTCCAGCCAATCAGAAATAAGAATTTTAACAGACCATGAAATCAAGTGTTTTGAATCATCCACCAAACACTCTAATGAGCACAAAATAGGGAACTTTTTTTAATGGATTTTACCTTTATTTTGTTCACACTCACAATCTTAAAGAATCAAATATTAACATACCATAATAGTGTATTCCACATATTGTTTTAACTTTGACTTGGTCTGTTGATGCATGTCAGCTGTATGAATGGGTTTGGCAGACTTTCCATTTGACAAAGAGAATTTCCAGGGAGCAAATTTTGCTTATGTTGGTGGTGATGCTTCTGGAGCGTATGTCTTTAATCAACTCCTACTGTGTCTATATATTTTTTGTCATATGTTCTGGAATTGATTGATTATTATATTTATGCCTTATGATTATTTTTGGCTTCATTAAGCAACATAAAATAGATTTGGATCTCTTCTAAACCACAGAACAACCATTGTGCATATTATCATAACGATGCCGTCAACAAATATCTCACAATTTGTGCATCCAAGCAGAGTGTAGTCAAATTAGTATATTCAAATACAATCATGCAACCAGTTCACTTTTCATCATAAACAAATAACAGAATAATTTTTGCAGTTTTCTTCTGAAGCTGAATGTCAGCAGCTGTCGGACCACACATCATGATTTAATTTGATTTACTCCTCCAAACACACATGGCTAAATATTTGCCTTGCTAAAGTAAACCTGGGAGTAGGAGGACCTGACACAACCCTCAGGCTTCACATTATGTTTAGTTCATGCACTTACAGGTCTAGTGTCAAAAAAAAACGTGACAAAAATTGTAGTAAGATAAGTGAACAATAAGGATAAACAACAAGTACTGTAATACATTTTTTTAATCAATTTGTAGGGCTCAGCATTAGTTAGCACTAGTTAGTTCTCACCACACTTTCAAAAATTGCTGCAAAAGTGAGCATCAGCCTGCCCTGCGGAGTGGAGGGAGGAGAGGGGAGATAATCATCACACAACAGCAACTTTATATTCAGTCAGTTAAATTTGGTTCTTGTTGAGTCTGAAGTGTCTGTGTTAAGAAAATCATTTTATACCATTGTGAATAAGCAAAGCAAATTCTCTTAGGATATGGACACATGAACAATCTAATGAATAATTATATAGCCACAGCTGTGCCAATGATTACTGTCATCTGTCACCTCAAACCTGTGACAGTGTAAAAATTAAACCTGGAAGACATAAACATCACAAAATTATTCATTTTTTCTGCTAAAACTAGTTAGTGAATGCTAACATTGTCCTTTATAATGATTTCATTCTTTTGACACATTTGATCATGATATTCTCATTGATTAGAGCTTAGAGAACAAGTATGCATCATCAGTCTAGTCTTGCATTGGTTTTCTTCTTATGTTAAAGGATGAACTGATGAACTGATCTTAGTCAGTTTGGCCCACTGTTGTTCTTCTGTTGTACAATTAATGTGTGGGGTTCCACAGGGCTCGATTCTGGATATTGTTTTATTTCCCTTTATTTACTTCCATTAGGAAAAGTTTTTGACAAGCATGGAATAAATGACCATCTGTATGCTGATGATTCTCAAATCTACGTCCATATAAAATCTAGGGACAAATCCTTCCTTCAGTCTTTGATAAACTGTATGATTTATTTGAAGTGTTGGTTGGCAAGAAACCTTCTAAAACTGAATGAGGGCAAGCAGGGGCGTAGTAAACGAGGGAAATGGTGACAGAGTCCATAGGGCCGTGCAATTTAGCCCCCCCAACCCCCCCGATCTTCACGTATGAAATAAATAACTTCCTAACCACCAACCCCCCAGCTTCCCCTCCTCCCCCCGCTCTTCAAGTTTTTTTTTGCAGGTCAAATATTTGTGCATAGGGTCAAAAATTGACCTGTCTGAATTTATTGTTTTTGGTCGGAAAGGTATGGATATTAATTACAATCTGTTATAGCATCCTGTGAAAATATATTCCTCTGTGAAAAGTCCTGGTGTTATTTTTGACTTTGAGTTTAAATTTGATTGCCAAATAAATGTGGTTGTTAAAAATATACACTACCAGTCAAAAGTTAAGGGTCAGGTTTTTTTTATCATTAGTTATTAATATTATCTAATATAGGCATCACAGTGGCACAGTTGGTAGCACGATCACCTTACAGCAAGAAGGTCGCTGGTTTGAGCACCGGCTGGGTCAGTTGGCATTTCTGTGTGGAGTTTGCATGTTCTCTTAGTGTTGGCGTGGGTTTCCTCCAGGTGCTCCAGTTTCCCCCACAGTCCAAAGACATGCAATACAGGTGAATTGAATAGGCTAAATTGGCCGTAGTGTATGTGGGTGAATGCAAAAGTATGTGGGTGTTTCCCAGTACTGGGTTGCAGCTGACAGGGCATCCTCCACGTAAAACATGTGCTGGATAAGTTGGCAGTTCATTCCGCTGTTGCAACCCTTGATTAATAAAGTGACTAAGCCGAAAATAAAAAGAAAGA
Organism: Danio kyathit; assembly: GCA_903798195.1. Classification (NCBI taxonomy): domain Eukaryota; kingdom Metazoa; phylum Chordata; class Actinopteri; order Cypriniformes; family Danionidae; genus Danio; species Danio kyathit. Next base: position 46,099,211 of record LR812534.1, read on the forward strand.
ATATTATCTAATAATTTAAATACAATTATTCTGTACATCAAAGCGGCATTTATTAAATGTTAATTTTTTTTTAATTGTTAAATAATTGTTTATTAAATATTTATTTATTACTTATGTAGTTTCAAATGAAATTATTACTCCAGTCATTATTGCTTTTATTACTATTACCATTATTATTATTAATAATAATAATAATTTATATTAGAATGATTTCTGAAGAATCATGTGACTGAAGACTGGAGTAATGAAGCTGAAAATTTATCTTTAAAATCACTGGAATAAATTATTAAAATAAATGATAAACTACTTTTGAACAGTTATTTTATAGTGCAATAACATTTCACATTTTCACAATTTGTACTGTATTTATGATGAAATAAATGCAGCCTTGTTGAGCTGGATAAACTTATTTTAAAACAATTTAAAAATCCTACTGACCCCAAACTTTTGACTTAAAAAAAATGTATATTTTTTTTTTATCTTAGATCCATTGTCAAGTTGAAGTCTGTCCTCTCTTTCAGTATACATCACACTGTGAGATCTCTTCGCTCTAAGGATCGACTATATCTGACAGTTCCATGATCATGCTTGAAATGTCAAGGTGTAGGAGCTTTTTCCGTAGCAGCTCCAAGACTTTGGCACTAGTATCTTCTACTATCCTTGAAATCATCTCCTACTCTGGAGACATTTTAGAAGTCACTGAAAAGACACTTACTGCATTTTCTTTAGCTTTTAATCATGTGTTGTAAGTTTGTGTATTTGGGCTGTTTTCTTGTCTGTATGTATTTTGTGTTTTATGTGCAGCGGTTTGGTACCCATTGTGGTTGTTTAATAAATTATAATTTGATGTTATGATTTTTTTATTACAAAAACTGGGTAATGAGCTCTTAATAACAATTTCTGTTATTTTACAGTTTTATTTCTATGTACAGTATATATTTCTTATACAGTTGCAATCAGAATTATTCAACCCCCTGGTTTATTAGCCCCCCTGTTTATTTTTTCCCCAATTTCTGTTTAACGGAGAGAAAAATTTTTCAACACATTTCTAAACATAATAGTTTTAATAACTCATCTCTAATAACTGATTTATTTTATCTTTGCCATGATGACAGTAAATAACATTTTACTAGATATTTTTCAAGACACTTCTATACAGCTTAAAGTGACATTTAAAGGCTTAACTAGGTTAATTAGCTTAACTAGGCAGGTTAGGGTAATTAGGCAAGTTATTGTATAACGATGGTTTGTTCTGTAGACTATTGAAAAAATATAGCTTAAAGGGGCTAATAATTTTGACCTTAAAATGGGTTTTAAAAAATTAAAAACTGCTTTTATTCTAGCCGAAATAAAACAAATTAGACTTTCTCCAGAAGAAAAAATATTATCAGACATACTGTGAAAGTTTCCTTGTTCTGTTAAGCATCATTTGGGAAATATTTAAATAAGGAAAAATAAATTAAAGGGGGTTCAATAATTCGGATTGCAACTGTACACTATATTGTTTTCATCTACAAAATAGTGTTTTAAAAAGTCACTCTGTTAGAGTTAAATTTTCAGTTTCAAAAGTTGTCAGAGCACAGATCAAATTTCCATAATGCAAATTTTAAAGCATAAATGGGAAACACGTGAACCACAAAATACAGGAACTGATAATTAAAGGATTTAATTTTTTTTTTTTTACACTGAGTGAAACACAAAAGTGTCTATAAAATCTCAGACATTTTAGCTTAGAAACATGCTTTCAACATTATTTGGTGTAAATGGAATGGTTAGATTAATTAATTAATTCATTTTCTTTTCGGCTTAGCCTCTTTATTAATCTGGGGTCGCCACAGCGGAATAAACCGCCAACTTATCCAGCATATGTTTTACACAGTGGATGCCCTTCCGGCTGCAACCCATCACTGGGAAAAACCCATTCTCATTCACACACATAAACTGACGGACAATTTAGCTTACCCAATTGACCTACAGTTGAAGTCAGAATTATTAGCCCCCCTTTGAATTTTCTTTTCTTTTTTAAATATTTCCTAAATGATGTTTAACAGAGGAAGGAAATTTTCACAGTATGTCTGATAATATTTTTTTCTTCTGGAGAAAGTCTTATTTGTTTTTCATTTCGGCTAAAATAAAAGCAGTTTTTAATTTTTTAAAAACCATTTTAAGGTCAAAATTATTAGCCCCTTTAAGCTATATTTTTTCAATAGTCTACAGAACAAACCATCGTTATACAATAACTTGCCTAATTACCCTAACCTGCCTAGTTAACCTAATTAACATAGTTAAGCCTTTAAATGTCACTTTAAGCTGTAAAGAAGTGTCTTGAAAAATATCTAGTCAAATATTATTTACTGTCATCATGGAAAAGATTAAATAAATCAGTTATTAGAAATGAGTTATTAAAACTATTATGTTTAGAAATGTGTTGAAACAATCTTCTCTCTATTAAACAGAAATTGGGGAAAAAATAAACGGGGGCTAATAATTCTGACTTCAACTGTATACTGCATGTCTTTGGACTGTGTGGGAAACCGGAGCACCCGGAGGAAACCCACATGATCGTGGGGAGAACATGCAAACTCCACACAGAACTGCCAACTGACCCAGCCAGGCTCGAACCAGTGGCCTTCTTGCTGTGAGGCAAGAGCACTACCCACTGTGCCACCGCGTCACCCTGGATGAATTGATATTAAAATTAATTAAAATTGTGCAATTCAAATTCTTTAGAAATTGCAGGTCATTCAATTTACTACTATTTACACTAGTTCCGTTTAAAAGTTTACTTTGTACTTCAAAATAAATGAATTCTGAAGTTTATAAAAACGTCTGTTCCTTTAACTCATTTAGAGGCGTGGCTTGCTGTCAGCGGGAATTTGATTGACAGAAGAGAAACTGGAGCCGCTCAGACAGCCTGTAGTATCCACGCCGCAGCAGCGCACCTTCTCGTGTCACACCCCCGTTTGTGACTCTGAGTGAGCACACATAAAGCTGCTTTACATCACTCGACTCGAATAGTTCACCGCATTCACGGCTTAAGATGCAGTTTGGTTAGGATATAAAACGACACGTTTGTCCTTTGGAGTTAAAAAGCTTTTTAGTCAGTGGGTTTGTTTGTAACGCGCAACGTTTTAAACGCGGATACTTCAGATGACGTGAACTGGATATCGCCGTCTTTGCGGTTACTTGTGAATGATATTGTTTCCAAAACGAAAGGAAACCATTTCACTGACCTGTACCATTTGGCAGTAGTTGAGTCTTCCCATTGTGGACTAACTCGAATTACAGGTAAGATTTTTTTCTTTTTAAAGAAGCTAACTTTTTGGCAAAACATGGTAACACATTTACTTCAACACGTAAACATCTTTCAGACTTTCACTGTCATTTGACTGTTTTATTATTGTACTAAACATGTAAAGGTAAACAAAAGTAGAAAAAAAGAAATTGTCCAAGTAAAAATAAAATAAAATAAACGAAGACTATGTAAAAGGAAAAAAAGAAAAGAGAGAGAAATTGTCAAAGTAAAAAAGAAAAAAAGAAAAAAAATTATCAATGTACAATTTTGTAAAGGAGAACTGTTGCTTTGAATTTTAGTTATTTATTATAAAACACAGCCATGTATATTTTAGAAAATCCTATTCCAACATAAAGCTTTTATTTTTGAAGTAATAAACAGACTACTTATGCATGTTATATCTTATATGAATTTAAAGAGATATTTAAATAACAATTGCATGCCAAATTGAAAATATTTAAACAATAAAAATGTAAATCATCATTTTGCAATCAGCTTTATTACGTTTTAGTATTTAACCTCAGGTGCATGGTTGTGATTCATTTGCCTTGAATTTAATCATTTTAACTTTTTTTTACACCACACATTCTATTGTTTGGTGTGTTATTATAGAAGCATAAACATACACACATCATTATTTGTGGAATTTATGGAAAACGTCTGGTAATAAACTATTTAAAATATAATGGATTTCTTAATAATGAATAATATTGATGTGTGATAAACTTTGTCTATCAGAACAGTGTCATACCATGTTAATAACACATTTTTTTACTAATCTAAAATCTATGCAACCATAACTCGTCTTTGGGGTTAGATGTTGTATAAGACTATCCAGTTACTACTGGTTGTGTTAACGTGCTCTTGGAACAATAAGACGTTAACCTCTTTTTGCCTTTTCAGTAGCTCACTATGTATGTCATTGGGAAAGTTTGGTCAGCTCAATTTTTAAAACTCAGTTTTGTCAAACATACTAGAGCAAGCTCTGAGTTATCATTACACCAAGATATTTAATATCATTCTCATAAGACTAAAATAGAGGAGACCTTCAACTGATGAGTTCCCTTGTGAAATAAACAGATGCAGCGATGACAGCAAGATGAGATGCAAGTCATCACAAAATGAATGAGGGCCCACGGCCCAACATTGAACCCCATGTATAAAAGGCTTGACCAAAATGAGAAAAAAGATTACTCTTAGGCTGTTTTGAGTCCTATATGACTTAATCTCTTTTCTGTTCAAAGTTAAAGGTGAGATTTTCACAACTGTAAAGTCATAATTGAAACATCTACTTTGTTTGACTTTAGAAAACTTTAAATAGACTGCTTAAATTGTATGAACTGTCATTATTGAATTCTTATAATGTTATTTGACATTTTAATCACCTATTATTTGTATGGAAAAGTAACCTCTTCTTACCTACAGACAAAACAAATCATCTTTATTCTCGCTTGTCAAACTACAATACAGAACCAATGAAATTCACTTAGAATAATTTCAGTTCTTTTTTTTAATTGTTAGATGGTTCATCTAGTGGGTAGTGTCTAGTGGGTCAACGCTTGAGGTTTGAGTTCAGTAGGCTGACGGCCGAGGAAAAATAAACTGTTATCGTAATTGTTTTATTGATGTGCAAATTAATGTTATGTCATGTTATATCTTGAGAGTCCAAAAGCTTGTGTAATAAAGGCTACAGTGACACTATATAATTCAGATTATCAAAGCAAAAACATAAATCATATACTTCTCTTTTATTTTTCTTTAATATAAATTCATAAGACATGATATTGTATCATTACACAAGCAATAATGCTCATTTCCTGAATATCAGCATGCATGCAAATGCGGTACTGAATTTATATAGTTAACAGTTAAATAAACAAATGTTTTAATATTGAGTGAGTGACATTTTTGGCACAACATTTTGTAGGGCTTTTTCTGTTTTTCCCATTAATAGTTGGAGAACCTTTGTGTCTCAGTGCAACACTCTGATGTTCTGTTCCTTAATGAATTTTTGTATATTTCACCTTTAATGTTTCATTCTGGTGTTATGACCTGTCTAACTTTTTGTCTCTTGCCATCTTTAATAATGGCCATCTTTATCTGTTTCTTCAGTATAATTGACTAACAATAGCACTCACTAGGTATTCCTTTATTGTGTGTTTAAAAAACTGCGCTAAACTAACTTAGATGAACTGAAGTGGTTATATATATATTTATACACTGTAAAAAGATTTATTTTACAAGTAGTTGTCTGTATTTTTTTACAGAATTTAGCTTTTTTTATTGTACAGTGAAATACATGTTGTTTTACAGATATTTTCTGTATTTAAAAATTCAAACTTTTAATTTACAGATAATTGCTAGTGTTTTAGGATTATTTTTCTGTTTTTTAAATTTAAAAAATCTGTATTTTCAGAGAGTAATGTGTAAATTTACATTAATATTACAAAATATTCCTGTAAAATATGACTATGAATAATTTTAACCAACTATATAAATAATATAAAATATATAATATATAATTATATAGTTGAAGTCAGAATTATTAGCCCCTCTGAATTATTAGCCCCCTTGTTTTTTTTTTCCCCCAGTTTCTCTTTAGCGGGGAGCAGATTCTTTCAACAGATCTCTAAACATAATACTTTTAATAACTCATTTCTAATAACGGATTTATTTTATCTTTACCATGATGACAGTAAATAATATTTGACTAGATTTTTCAAAATGCTAGTATTTAGGGTTGGGCCGATAGACATCACGATGCTGAGCCGGCATCGCGATCCTCCGCTCCGCCCCCGTCGCAAACCCGCTTGTGAAAAATACACACTCAGGCCCTGTTTACACTAATACAGCTTAGCTTTAAAATGGCATTTTAGAACGAAAATGACCCACGTCCACACTGGCATTTCGTCTAGCATTTCTGAACAGCCCTCCATCCACTGAAAACGCACATCACGTGATATTATCAGACATACTGTGAAAATTTCCTTGCTCTGTTAAACATCATTTGGGGAATATTTAAAAAAGAATATATACAGTATATATTTATATATATTATATATATATATATATATATATATATATATATATATATATATATATATATATATATATATATAAATGAATGAATAATTTCGGTCTTGACTGCAAATGTAAATGTATATTTGAACAAATCCTCTGAGCCAACGATCCATTCATAAAACACAGTCAGCCATTCAAAGAATAATTGAATAAAAAATAATTTGAAGGACTTGCCACCACCAAACCAGTCAAGTTACCAGCACAAAAATTATTAACACTTATTTAAACAAAATTTGCACAATTAAATGTTTAAATGATTTTCAATTAGGGATGCACATCATTTTTGGCTGCCGAAAAGTATCAGCCAAAAATAGCACTTTTGATTTTCAGCTGAAAGAGAAAAAATATTCATAAACATGATAATAAGCTGTGCTGCATTTCCCACTCCCTCCAGCCATAGTCACTGCACAATGCGAAGAGATGTTCAAACTGGATGTGGACAGCCCTGCACTATGAAACCCATGAATATCAATGGCTTAGGTCGCGCAAGGGCCATTTTTTTTGCTGCTCTGAGCAAAGGGCAAGAGAAGCACACACTATAGACTAGCTTGCATGCACAGCACTGTCAAAGTTCTGATTAGCTCAATATTCCACTCTGTGAATATTCTGCTCATCTAAATGATCTTATCTCTGCATGAACTGCACACAGGCCGCTAAAATAATACTTTGAAATGATGTAGTAATTATGAATAAAAATATGTAATAATTTCCTGCTGCTTGAAATAGTGCTACTGGGTGTCATAGCATCACTCAACTGTAAATTAAATGTTTTTTTTTTTTTAATAAGTTTAATTTAAGGTATTAAGTTAAATTTTAAAAAGACTCACAAAATTACTTTATATTATTTTATTAAATAGTTATTCCAAAGCATTTTCGGTTTCGGTGTTCAGCCAAGTGCATCCAGAATTTTAGGTTTTTTAATTTCTGTGTATTCCTTTTTAAATTTTTGAGTAAACTATTATTGGGTTTTTCACAAAGAAAAAGTACAGAGCCTCCCAGGTTCTTCTGATGTCATGGAATGGTATGGTACCATAACTCATCTATTAATAGAACTGCTGAAGACATTGATTCAAAGCTCCACAATCAATCAAGTTTTACTTCAGAAGCCTCCAAAAGTCATTCTGTCAACTTCAGTCAGGTTTTCCTACATCTGTTTTGGAAAGAATGTGGCAGTTGCTGTGCCTATTGATAAGAGACTCTTTTTGCCTGATTGTCCAAAGCAGATAACAAATGGGATTTTGGTGCTGCTGGTGGCGCATCTGTTTTCTCGCTGATAGAGCGGCCGAGTGAGTGTTGGGAGCATATTGCAGTCGTGTTGGGTTGCACCATTGTTTGCATCAACTTTCCCCCCTTAATCGAACAGGTGAGAAAGGCTAAGTGCAGCTGTCACTGTTGGGAGGCATCTAGATGTGTGTGTGCGTGTGTGTGGTTGTAATGACAGCGCAAGGGTATGACCACCGGAGATGTTTGAGGCAGACATTTTTAGCTTTCAAATCCTTTTGATTAGGCTATGAAACACACTCTACTCCCAGATGGACAAATAGTCATGCAGATACTTTATTGATCCTGTCAGGAAAATTGAGGATCAGCTAAACACGGATTACGAGGCAGCTGCTATACAGTACTATGCTTTGAAATGAATTCCGCAAACTTTTGCAACCCCTGTGAAGATGTCTTTATTATCATAAATGTGTCATGATCAGACTCCGGCCCCCTTATGAGTCAATTAGACCCCCGTTTACAGGAGGGAAGCTATAATGTTTATAGATGAAAGTGACTGGTGGCATGCTATTTTCCTGTTGTCTCTATTTTAAGCATCCGAAACCAGCTTTGCTAATCTGTAAAAACAGGTGCTGAAGAAAAGAAACTCTTACTGTTGAGGTGTTAAAAAAATGTCTTATTTGAGATCCTATATGAATACTTATGATGAGGAGTATAACAAGATTTGAAAATTATGTTTTAGTTATTGCTTCTTCATGTTAAAAATTACATGTATTTATTTTTCTACTCTAATATGTTGTTAAATCAGCTGAATCGGATTTTATCACTCGATTGAATGGGCGATAAATCAGCTGATAAATATGGGCCAGTATGGGCCTTCTGCACCTTCTAGTAGGCTCAGAAGGCTGTAATCATCTATTCACATGGTTAATCAGCTATAGGTCACATACGGCTGTAGTAGGAAGTTAACAAAAATTATTTATATTATTTAATAAAATTCTCATTAATTGTATTTTATTAACATCTACCCCTACCCCAACAGTAATGTAAAAGCAGATCTGTATCTGGAGTCTTCTCTATTAGTATAGAGAATTAACGACGAGAATTATTTATATATTTTAATAAATGTCCCATTAATTGTATTTTATTAATGTACCCACTACCCTAATCCTAAAAACAACCATCACAGTAATGGAAAAACAACTGGATCTGGAGTCTTCTCTATTAGTATAGCTAATTAACCATGTGGATGGATGATAACAGCCTTCTGAACCTACCAGTAGGCGCAGAAGGCCCCTACTGGGCATATTTATCAGCTGATAACCACTGATAACGGCCATTCAATCAAGTGATAACATTCAAATCGGGTAACTTATTTTCAAGACACTTATTTAAACATACATTAACTAATTATGACGTCACTGCCAGGTTAAGGATATACTGAGTATATACTGAGTGTTAAGTCTATATATTTACGGAATTGCACATGTTTGGAGTTAATTTATCTTACGTACTAAAAAGCTGTGCATACTGAGTGTGTTTGCACTTTTATTGTTTGTATTTCTTGATTGAAATATACACAATTTGAAAGATGAGATATTGGTCCCTTTTTACTTTGGCCTACTTGTGTTGAAAATTTACTGTCAGAATTTACTGAAGACAAACAGTGCAAGTCAAGTTTATTTATATAGCACATTTCATGCACAATGGTAATTGAAAGTGCTTTACATAAACAGGAATAAAAGAAACAAGAAAATAAAAACAACAAAGAGTTTAAAAAAAGATTAAAAACAGATTAAAATGTGTGAAAACAAGTTTTAAAGGAACGAAAAAAAAGAAAGACATAATAGTGTGACATGTCAGACATAGCACAGTGCTCATTCAGTAAAGGCACAGCTAAACAGATGTATTTTCAGTCTTGATTTGAATGTGCCTAATGTTGGAGCACATCTGATCATTTCTGGAAGCTGATTCCAGCAGCGGGGGGCAAAGTGGCTGAAGGTGGAGTGTGAATCAATAGCAATGAAAAGGTACAGACAGTTACTTTTTTGGACTTCCCCTTTCAGATGTAAAATATTATGACTGGATAGTATTTACAGTAAGTGAATCATGCAAGGTTGATTTACTAAGGTTTACAGTATTCAGTTTACTAGGGATGCTCTGATCGATCGGTATCAGTCAATAATCGCATTTCACGACGCGATCGGTACTCGTTGATCTGGCCGATCTCTTAAAATGATCCCAAGTGTTTGTTTACAAGTTTACAAGCAGACGAAGATGCATCAGGGTTATGCGCCAAGGTTATGCATCAGCAGTGCTACAACACATGAGCAATGTTTCCATATTGCATTATTAGTCATTTTTCTTACCATTTTTTTTTAATGTTTTATCTATTATCTTTTTGTAAAGCTGCTTCTGACCATTACATGTATTCAACATCCTTAATTTATTATCTTAGGTAAGTCGAGATCTCATACATAAAGGGTAATTGTGCTTTTGCAATAGCAAAGTTATATAAAGCAAGAAGAATCAGAATCGTTATCAGCAGATCACCATGACAAGGAATCAGTACTCAGTATCGGCTGCAAAAATCCTGATCGGAGCATCGCTACAGTTTACTAGTATTTGTGTCATTATTTAATCCCTCAAAAAGCATATTTGTTATGTGTTCTTTTATTCATGCGTTGTCAGTGTACACTTGTGGAACGTTCCATTCGCATTTGCACTATGATGGGATTGTGTTCTTGTGCAGATTTTTTGTTTTGTTTTGTAAATATAGTCACATGTTTCTCAATAGCTCTGTTTCCATCCACCTATTTTTATGCACATTTTGGAACATCGCGTAAAAAAACCCTGGATGGAAACGCCAAGATGCACATAAATTTAGAAAATGCACATTAAAAAATTATGCGCACAGCTGAGTAGGATAAACTTTTTAATAAAATTCGCATAAACTGCAATGAAAAAGCTTTTACCGAATTAATTGCAGCATGTGCATTAAAAATGTCATGTGATTTTGTTATAAAAGATCATGTGATTATAAAATAGCATTAATGGGCAGATCAGTGGGCCGACCGTCACCCCAGTGGTTCAGTATTATTATACCTCCAGAACTTTCTTGAGCATCTCTGCTCCCAAAGAGCATGTCATGCCTCTAAAATTCACCACATGTTCATTGCATTGTCTTCTGAGATGCAAGTAATTTGTTACATAAGAAAAAGACTCAAGCAGCTTCTCCTTCCTCAGTGAATTCTGTTTTTCTTTTTTGATATTTGGCATTAGTTTATTGATTGTTAGTAGTTGATTCGTTGGATGGAAACGCAGCATTATTCGCAAATCTATATGTGATACTCCAGTTTTGCGCATAAATTTAATTTGCATCTATGAATGGATTATTGGACATGAGGTACACTATATTAAATTGTTACTGAAGGACAATTAAATGCACCAGTACAGTCGTACGTTTGGCACTAATTTAATGGTTAAACAATGAGTTTGACATTCATTTAATCGTAGTATGTTGCCATAGTTTTTCAATATACAGTAGAAGCAAAGTAGCTTAGAAACTCTGCACAGTAAGCCAAACGTCTGGATGTCTGGAGGCTGCAGGAAATTATGGACTGCTGGCCAAAGCCAACAAGCAGTCAAAAGGAATAAAAAAAGAGACTTTAGGTTAATTTTGGCCTGTGTTTACTAAAACAGCAGCACAGATCCACTCAGACTAGCATGCTATACAAAAAAATACCACACTGAATTGTAGCTTAAGCATTCAGTCTGCAATTTCCTGTTTGCAAAGCAACCTCTGATACGCCTCAAAAAGGAAAAGCTTACAGATAGCATTGCTGAACCTCAGGCTCAATTTTATGTCATACACAGGCTTACCTGAAAAATGCCAGTAAATCTTGAGGCTTGTATTTTCTATGTAGAGCCAAGACAAAATCTATCATGCAACAGAATGTTTCAAAAAACAGAAAGGAATGTTAGTCAAAGTCATAAAGTTTATTAAAAAATGCTCTAACTCTAAAAGCATTAACAATATCATTACAATCACATTGAGTAGTTTTTCTTCCTGCTGATTAATGATAGAAATATTGACAGTCCATCTAAATCACGTCAGCTAAAGAGCTTGAGCATTAAAGTGGCAGATGACAATGGCATAAGGGCATTGTGTGCTTATAATAAACTATGTTATCATTTGCTGGTGTGAATACTATACAGGGCCTTGTAAATGGGTCTTAAAGGGGGCCTAATATGCAAAAATTACTTTAATAAGGGGTTTAAACACAGATGTGTTGCAAAAGTGTGTGAATATAGCCAGTCTCTAATGGTAAAAATAATTAATGATATTGAAAAATGTTCATAATTACACCATTAAAAACAGTGTGCAGAAACTCTTTGATTGACATTTTCCCTTTGTACACCTCATCAGAGAGAAAAGTCCCACCCATTAGTGGATATCTCTCCCTCATTAGCATAAACAGCCCTGAGTGAGAAGCAGACTTTCGCCATTATGGTGCGTTCACACCAGACATGGATGAAGCGCTAAGCACAAGTGATTTATATGTTAACTTAATGCCAAGACGCTAATAGACATCCTGCGTAAATGAGACTGCACAAATGACTTGATTCGCCCGAATGAATCAGTACAATTTAGATCTTTGCCTGTTTGACGTGACGCTCAAGTTGGAAAATCTGAACATTTGCAGAGATTCGCACCGCTCTAGTATGGGCGTGAGTATGACATAGCGCCTGTTGTTGGTGTCTCGAGGGTAAATGCTCTTGTAGACACCAGACAACAGCTCACCAAACTGGGCTCAGCTCAGTCTGAAGCACCGCTGAAAGCTTCCATCATCCAGGTACTGTTTCTGAAGGAGTTGATAAGCTGGGTGCACCTCTGAAAGGATTTAATGGACTCAGACACGGCGGCGAACAAATATTTGCTATTTTTCAGCCTTCCTAAAGCACATAAAGCACAGCTGCTCTCTCAATAAAATCCATGTTAGCCATTTAGCAATGAAACTAGAGTCACCGGGCAGAGAGTAACCACGCCCACGCGTCTATTGGAAAGTGAATTTGATGCGCAAATGAAGCGAGGGAACTCAAAATGTTCACACTTCTATTTACGCATGAATATGGCGATTTATTCGCGCATGCCACATCTGGTTTGAACACAGCATTAGTTTTTACCTGCTGAAAATAATGTCAGTTCCTTAGATGGTTATAAATTTGGAGTTTTAGGATGCACAAATAAACACTGTAGTCTCTATAGTACGGGACTCAAACTGGCAACCAGCATGCCATTTCCCCTCCTCCACCCTTTGGCCTGCAACTGACATATAAAAGTTTTAGCCCTCCAAAATATATATTTTTGAATCACTATCATTGTTGTCCAGTCACACATACACATAGCCACTTGTAGTTTTGACCTATTGGACATTTAAAGTACTGCACTGTATATTTACTTTAAGTTTCTCTTAGCTTGCGGTTGAGAGTAATGCACGAGCAGATTATATCTGGGACTGATTTAAATGTTAAAATATATATCTGTAAGTGCTCTATATTTACTAAAGCTCTTTTTTTGTAAATATTCAAGGGTCATTTGATTATTACCAGTTTTAAACCACCTGTATTTTTTTTGTACAAACACTTCTTCATGGCTTGCATTATGCTGGTGGTGTAACAAATATGATAATTTTGCTAATATTTTATTCAAATTCTGATTTTATATATATATATATATATATATATATATATATATATATATATATATATATATAAATTTGTAATTAAATTGTACATTAGTATATTATGTAAGTACATTAGTTTGTTCATTAGTAAATTAGTGAAAAATATGTACATTAGTAAAATGTTACTGCTGGTTGAATTGAGCATGTTAAAGTAAATTTTTAGGACCAACCGATAATCAGATAATGTTTTTTCTGTTTTTAATTTGCCACTATGCTGACACACAAGCATTTGGAGCCTGCCCCTCTTTTAAAAAGAGGGCTAGGAGCAAAATCTCCTTTGAATTTAAAGCGACAATCACCAAAACTGCAGTTTGCAGCCTAAAAGGGGTAGTTTCAAAGAGTTATAAGAAATTATTTCTGTCATATCTTGGGCTGAAACTTTACATACACACTCTAAGGATATCAGAGACTTATTTTACATTTTGTAATAAAAGGCATAATAGGCCCCCTTTAAATGTCTATTTCTGTGCATTTGTTATCCTTATCTCAACACTCCTAATGGATCAGTTAAGTGACAGCTATTTGTTTGTGTTGGCTCATCAATCACTTTGAGCAGACACAGTAAAGAGATAGCTTTAGCGTGGTGGCGTACTTGGTCCTGAATGCAAAGCCTAGTAAATATAGGCTGGAGTTGAATCTATGTTTAGTAACTTTAATTAATAGTAGTACTTATAACATTCGTACAGTTCCTCCTTTTATTGTTGTTGTTCCAACACAGATCTGTCATAACATGCATTTGTGCAGCACTGATTGAGATTGTGACAGAGATGATGACAAGCAGTCAGGGTCCAGCTTATAATATGGATATTTTCAGGCACCGCAGTCGATGTAAAAGCTCTTTCTTTATCTCCGGTGCAAGTCTATTTTCAGCCACAGAGTGTTGTCTCTCTTTGATCACCAGTGCTCCCTATGGTAAAACACCAAGTGTGAGTCCAGCTAACCAGTCAGGGGCAGTTGTGGAGGGTAAAGATGATGGACAATAGACAGAATCACATTTCAACACCTCTTTAAATACATTTTGGGATAACATTAAAGAGCTAGTAAATCACTCTTGCCTCCATGCTAATGTGGCGTCACTTTACATCTGTCCTGCCAAAACCTGTAGCGTTTCATCACATTTGTCCACATCAGTAGACTCGGCACATATGGTGTGTGTTTCAGTTTTTTATTTTTTGGACTTGAAGGAAGTCAGATTGTTTGAAGCTGATGTGTGCAATTTTTAGTGTGCAAAGTTTCCTATTTAAGACTACTGTTCAATTCAATTCATGTTTATTTCTATAGCGCTTTTACAATGTAGATTGTGTCAAAGCACCTTAACATAGAAGTTCTAGTAGATTGAAACGGTGTCAGTCCAGATTTCAGAGTTGAAGTTCAGTTTAGTTCAGTTCAGTGTGGTTTAATTTTCACTGCTGAAAGTCCAAACACTGAAGAGCAAATCCATCGATGAGCAGCTCCACAAGTTCCAAAGTCTCATGCTCTCCGCTCCTCCATAACCACCACAGCATCTTTTCAGGATACGGCCTGGTCCAGGATTATGGATACCTTGGCATTATTTCTTCACAGGTCTTGGATCGCATCAATGGCGCTGCAAAATTTCTAGAGGCCTTGGGATGAGTATCCTCAGGTGGAAAACTGTATAAGCAAGTCATTTGTAGGACCCTTTTTTTGTGACATTTTCTTTGCTTCAGAATTGACACCGCATTTTTAAAGATGAGATAAATTGAATTAATACTTGAATATCACATTTTATTGGTCAGTTGTGACATTCAGCACATATTGTGACATATTTCTTAATAGATTTTCAGTCCTCAGTTTTAGTAATGATTTCATATACATTTTTTTCCATAGGATTTTTTTCAATGCTTTGTTTTAGTTATAAGCCATGAATGGTATAAAACTGTATTGGTTTTAATGAGGTAAATAACTCCATTGTGAATGGTATTTATATTAAAATTACACAAATATAAGGTTTACACAAAACTGTTCTCAACTAAAAACTTTATTTTTAATGCGTTTTAGCTGCTCATTATGTTTTGTTCATTACATTACTTGCATCTGAAAACACAAACCTTTGAAAATTGGCTTTAAAGTAAACATTTTGATGATTATATAATATGTTATGTGGTGGCATGGTGGTTAGCACTGTCATCTCACAGCAAGAAGGTCGCTGGTTCGAGTACCAGCTGGATCCGTTGGCCTTTCTGTGTGAAGTTTGCATGTTCTCCCCGTGTTTGCGAGGGTTTCCTCTGAGTGCTCCAGTTTCCCCCACAGTCCAAAGACGGTACAGGTGAATTGGATTAACTAAATTGGCCAGAGTGTATGAGTGCGTGTGTGAATGTGAGATTGTATTGGTGTTTCCTAACCATCCCCATATTATAATCAGGTGGATGCTGCACAATGGTGGTGGATGAGGAGATTCCCCCAAAAAATGTGTAAAGCGCTTTGAGTGTCCAGAAAATATATATTGACTATATAAATGTAAGGAATTAATATTATTAACTTTACTCCAAAATGTGTTAGGGAGACTGATTCTTAAGTATATTGTCATTAGCAGGCCTTCATGGAATATTGATGGTCTCTTAAAAGTCAGTTTGGAACAAATTGCTTTGCTTGATTCTTTGTTTGGTGGAGAATATCTTGGTGCAATGGATATTGTAGAAGTTCACAGAAATTTTGGCTTATTAAAAAAATAAAGCAAAAAGGATCACTTTTTAACCTTATTGCTCAAACTAGGTCTGTTTCTGAGTGTGAATGTTATATGTTATTGTTAAAAATCAGTTACTCTTAAAAGAAAATTAATGTGTTTTCCGTCTGTAATTTGATTTGCATGCAGGACCCTCTTCCAGGACAACACTTATCTTAACATCTTCATATCAGTAATTGAAACTACCACTTCTTTCATGCCTCATTTCACACCACACACTCTCAAACTGTAAATGGAAACTTGTGTTTCAATCATCAGTTACAGAGAAAAAAACTTTTAAGTGTGGAGTATAATTATTGCTTTGTTGTGCTGTTCACATTGTTAAATTGATTACATTTTGTAATAGTGGAAACTTTAATATTAGGGCTATAAATCTTTTAAAAGGTAAACTCATATATGTGTTTAATGTTTATTTAATGTAGCTGTGTAATGAGTTGAATTATTTACAGTTAGCCAATCATTATTATGAAATAAACAGGCTATAAATGTTTGTTAACAATAGTGACTAAATGACTGCTGTTTATTCTTCGCATAAACTTCAAGAACAGGCTTGTAGATTGACGTTTGCCCCTTATTCCATAATTAAATCCTGCTGTGCTTTTAAAGCTTTAGTTCTGTTTTTGCAAGGTTTTTTTGGACAATCTGAGATTTAGAGATATGGAAAATGTAGTGGTGGCCAGCCAAGCCTTCTTAATGTCCCAAAGAGGACAGTGTAGATAGATGAGTAGTGATTTACTGTATGTACAACTTTTACAGTTAACCTCTTGAAGACTATATACTGTAGTTTTTCTGTAAGTGTAATTGATTTAAACAACATTTTGACTACATAAGTCATATTTTAATTACTTAACTTTGATTTAGTCACTTTTTTGGGGTTGAACTGTTTTCATTTTGTTATAGGCACATATGAGAGAGACAACAAGCGGCAATGTCTAAGAATCAGAAATCAGAGTCCAGGTCTCGCTCTCGATCAGCCTCCAGATCAAGATCCCATTCTGATTCCCGTTCCCGCTCCAGATCACAAAGCAGCTCCTCCAGATCCAGGACAAGGAAACGCAGATATGGGTAAGTGTCCATTACTCTACTGTAAATTAAAGCAGCTACTGGCTTAGCCCATCATTATGGCATGCAAATGTCATCATTTACTGGAAAGTTCAAAGCAAGTGTGTGCAGATGTGGGATGAAGGGAGTTGGTTTCGATTTTTAATTTCAGTTTTGAGTCCGTTTTTACTCCTAAAAGTTTCAGTCAGCACTTTCTGTGACGTGTATTTAAATACATACCAGAAGCAGAAAGTACATTCTGTAATTATGCTTTTAAGAGGAAAAACTACTGAAATTATCACTTAATCAGTAGTAATTGTTTCCGTTTTACCTACTGCTGAGTGGTTCATTTAGCCTTTTTCTGTCTTACATGTACAATCAGGACCACATGGAATTAGCCCACAGTACTGAGTAAATAAACCCAGAAAGAAAAAGTTTAGATTCCATCTGTGTCTGCTTATAGTCTTGGTGAACAGTGAACTTTAAAGGTGCTGTGTGTAAGTTTTTGACTCTTCTAAAGCATAAAAATTCCATAATATGTCTGCAGATATTTAAGAAACATGAACATTCTTGTTTATCTGAAAAACAACGCTGAAGTCAGATATTCTGCTTTGAAAATGTCTCTTACCTGCTGGAACACTGTCTTTGTTTTGGTTCCTTTAACCCGCCCACTGCCACTTTAGCCAATTATATTTCAGCACCTCGGGTTGCCTTCATGGAAAATTGCATATTTCATTCATTCATTCATTCATTCATTCATTCATTCATTCATTCATTCATTCAGAAAGGCTCTCAAAGCATGCGTCTGTGACCGAAATGCGACCTCCGGTTGACAGTAGCACACTCCGAAATGAGACGCAGATTCAGAGTTCCACATGAGGTTATTAAATAGCAAATAATATAAATATTACGAGTGTAAATATTAGGTGAGCAGGTTGCATTGTAACCACGTGTCCTAACAACACGCTACGTTACAAGATTTGCAGTGATAAGCAATTTGGCTGTTTGCACCAGACGAAACACAGCAGAAATTTAAATATAGACATTCAGAAGCACAGAATGTCCACTCACTCACGAAATGGTAAGGTTTATAATCTAATTAATACATATTAAACCTCTTTAACATTATCAAATGTACATGCTGAATCATGTGTTGGTTTTGATTCACAGTTCTGAAGTTCAATTTTAAATGGTTTATTTTATTTTTAAGATCTTAGGTGAACTATTTGCTGCTGCTTTCACTAATATGGCAATAAATATCATGTAAAATGGCATTCAAACTCACATTGTCAGCATTTAACACTGAATAAAGCACATGAGGTGTACCTGAGGTGATGACAGTTTATCCTGTTGTTCAGCTGCATGAAATAGAAGCCGTTTCTAATATATCAATACAAGGTGTTGGTTAGAACAAAAATTCCTTTTAATATGGAAAATATTTCTTCTATTGAGTACCGTTGCTTTTATTTTGAACACGATTTAAATCAGCCTTGTTGGTCCTCAATCTGGCAACCTGCACTTGCGTTTGTTGTGATCCAGGAATGCAATACCTAGTTCAACCACTAGGTGTCAAACTTACATACTGCACCTTTAAATACTCGTTCTGACCATACAAATATGCACAAATTCCGACGCAATAAGGCTTACAGTGTATTGACAGATGCTTTTAAGGATTGAATGGGTTGAAAAACTGTTAACTTCTCACTTTGTCTGTAAACATACAATGGAATCCCATTGTAAACACACACACACACACACACACACACACACACACACACACACACACACACACACACACACACACACACACACACACACACACACACACACACACACACACACACACACACACCATGTGACTCATGCTCGGTTTCCCATTCGTGACTCATTTTAAATGAAAATCAATATTCCAGTGCCAGTGTGAGCCATCTAGCCACAGCTGCCAGGCCAATGTTATGTAAGGTACACCTCCGCACATAAAGAAAAGTGCCCTGTGCTTTGGCTTCCTTTGGTGTTGAAAAGGGGCTGCTCAGTCACTGTGATTTTACTCTCCATGTGTTTGTCAGCATTGCATAAAGTCTGATATTTGGGAAGGGCTGTGGCTTTGGATAGGCTCACCACACTTTCTTATTTCCCGTGCTAAAATTAAATTGTACTTTCCTTCACGTTCTGCTAGGACTGCTGGTTTTGTGCTTACAGCACAGTAGAGCTCCTTAGCTAGCCAAATGTAAACCGCCCTTGCCAAAAAGTGCAGCACTGCGTTAGACAGAAAAACGAATGCATACTTGTGGCACTTTGTTTAAATTTTTTATTTTTTTTTTTTGAGAAGGCATGATTTTTCTTTCATAAGCTTGGAACCTTTTGCCTGTGTGGTTGACAGTGTACTTTGAGCCCAGTTGGAGAGAAGTACAGTGTTGATTTTTCATGCAAATGCAATCGGTGGAGGGCAAAATCCGATTCCCTTATTTGCAAGGGAAATCTTGTGAGCATGGTTTCTCAGTGCTGACCACAGTTTTAGAAGGATGCTGCTGGAAAAAGCTTGACGCACACTTTTCATAAGAATAAAACTCCGCTGCATGCTTTGGAATTAAGTCAAACTGTCCAAATGAAACACACAAACTCTTGAGAAGGCAAAGCACTCAGTTAAAAGAATAGTTTGTCCAACAATTTAAACGCTTGATGTCAAAACGACTAACATTTAATCTAATATTGGTGTCAAAAACAAGACAAAAATTTATTACAGGACAGTATGGTAATTCGATATCAATTTTAGACTTCAAGTTATTGACATCAAATTGATTTCGACGTGTTTTTGACAGTTTTTTTTTATGATTAAATAATATATTATAATAATTTGTGTAAAACATATGATGGATAAGTTGGCGGGTTCATTCCGATGTGGCAACAACCCCAGATGAATAAAGGGACTAAGTTGAAGGATGAATGAATAATTTTATGATTTATTATGGTGGCTTGAGAAAGCCAACATACTGTTATACTACATTAACTTATTCCTTGTCCGTCTTCATCCGTCTGTTTTTAGACTATTTTAAGAACGCATCTCCTCTTGACCGTTCATACTACAATCACCAAACTAACTCCAAACCTCCAAACTATACTGAATTAAGCTGCTTTATCTTTTCTAACTGATCTGACTTACGGTTTTCAGAAAACTGACCTGGAAAATTCAAAAAAGTCCCATTGAATTAGCATTAGACCAAACTTTGTAACCTCATAACTTTGCGCCAGACTGTCATACAGATTAAAGGTCGGGCTCATTTAACTCAGACTACCAATCTACTAATCACTGATGACCTTTCAACTTACTAGCCACATCCTAGCAACCACTTACGGCACCCTAGCAACTGTCCCATAGAATTCCACTGTAAAAAAAACTGCCATTGACTTTACATTGGACATACTAACAACATACCAATCCATACTAGAAACATACTAATCCATACTAGAAACATACTAACGACAAACCAATCCATACTAGAAACATGCTAACAGTATACTAATCCATACTAGAAACATTCTAACAATATACTAATCCATATTAGAAACATGCTAACAATATACCAATCCATACTAGCAACATACTAATCCATACTAAAACATACTAACAATATACCAATCCATGCTAACAAACATACTAATCATACTAGCAACATGCCAATTCATACTAGACCCAAGCTAACAGTATGTTAATTTATGCTAGCAACATGCTAATTCATTCTAGAATCATGGTAATTTGTTAGCAACTGCCTAGCAACCACTCAGAACACCTTGGCAACCGCCTAGCAACGCCTTAAAACCAGTCAAAACACCCTAGCAAGCACCCACGCCTTAGCAGCACCTTTGTTATGTGTTTAAGTTATTACGTTATTAAGTTGGATGGAACGTAACATTCAGTGAGTCTCTAATGGTGCTGGGTGAAAATGAGAACACACAACCGCTGGATAAGTGAAACAAAAATTAACAATTTATTAAACAGAACATATCAAACAATGAATATAGGAAATTAATGTAATTTTAAATGACTGAATTAAACGAAAAAAGAGGAGTGTTGCCAAAACAAAGAAATAAATAAAACAAAATGATCAAACTAAACCCCAACCCACTAAACTTACTAACTAAAGAAAAATGCAGAAACAAAACGGTAATCTTCAGCGTATGTGACGCTTAACTAAACTACTTACCTATTCCAAAGCATAATTACAAATGTGGCAACTCCTCCATAAACTAGCTAACACAAAAAACTATGCTGCTCAAAATTACTAGAGTTCTCATAAAGTACACACTGTTAGCCATTAGCAAAGCAAGAGCTTATCTGATAATCCAATTCTCATAAAGATCGTTTAACTTCTCAATTGAGCTGCACAAGCTTATCTAATAAATAAATCACTTAGACGAGAGATACTAAACAACAACAGCAACAAGAAAATAATACAAATGAACAGGCTGGCCAACACAAGTGAGGAGTTTGGTGGTGAGCCAAGCACTCCTGCTGAACAGCGCAAGTGCACGCCTTATACGTGACGGACCAGCTCCTGATTGATGCGCAGTGCGTCATAATGGTGATTGACAGCTTTTTCAACCAATGGTTGCACACCTAGGACAGGACAAAGTACACAACGGAAGAGAGAAGAGAACGCAAAACAGAAAACAAACACAAAACATATGTGAAACGTAACACTTTAGTAATGGCTCAGAACACCCTAGCAAAGCCTTAGCAACCACTCAGAACACCCCAGCACCCACCTAGCAAGAAACATGTCAATCCATACTAGAAATATGCTAACATATACAGTTGAAGTCAGAATTATTAGCCCCCCTTTAAATTTTATTTTCTTTTTTAAATATTTCCCAAATGATGTTTAACAGAGGAAGGAAATTTTCACAGTATGTCTGATCATATTTTCCTCTGGAAAAGGTCTTATTTGTTTTATATTGGCTAGAATAAAAGCAGTTTTAAATTTTTTTTAAACACCATTTTAAGGACAAAATTATTATCCCCTTTAAGCTATTTTTTTTCCAATAGTCTACAGAACAAACCATCGTTATACAATAACTTACCTAATTACCCTAACCTGCCTAGTTAACCTAATTAACCCAGTTAAGCCTTTAAATGTCACTTTAAGCTGTATAGAATTGTATTGAAAAATATCTAGTAAAATATTATTTACTGTCATCATGACAAAGATAAAATAAATCAGTTATTAGAAATCGGTTAATAAAACTATTATGTTTAGAAATGTGTTGAAAAAATCTTCCATCCGTTAAACAGAAATTGGGGGAAAAAATAAACAGGGGGGCTAATAATTCAGGGGGGGCTAATATTTCTGACTTCAACTGTATGTAGTTATTTATCTATACCACCAGTTTCAAACTTCTTAAAAACTACTTCAGTTATTTAAACTTTAAAGCTACTTCAAACTTACAGACTATGCTTTCTCAAGACACTTTAAAGTTTGTTTACGAACTTTACTTTTCTAGTTATATTTGATGTTGTTCAACAGCTAACAGCACTTTGAGAGTCAAAATAAAACATGAATCAAATGAAACAACATCTATACTTATGGCCATTCAAAGGAATGGGAACTATTGACTTTTGGTGTTTGCATTCAGCTAAAAGTTGCCTATAGTGTTTTACTGAAGACAAAAGTCACATACATGCATCTTGGATAGTTGAAGGGTGAATAAATTAACAGCAAATGTTCATTTTGGGGTGAGCTATTTTGCCAGCGGTGCATTTATGTCCTTTTTTGAAGATTAAATGCTTCCATTCATTGCAATAACAGAGAAAAGTGCCACCAGCACAATTAAAATGTCTGCTTTTTTGTGTTTCCCAGAAGAAACCAAATCAAATGGGTTTGAAACTACATGAAAGTGACTAAATGATGACAGAATTTTCATTTGAACCTCAATTAACTAAAATAGCTGGATAAATAGGGGAGCTTTTGTAATTGTTGCCTTCAGTTAAAGTCTACTGTCTGTGCAAAACGAATGTGTTGTAACTGGCAGGCTGAGAACCTCCTCTTCGCTTCGTAGAGAGTAGAAATCTTTCCCATATGACCCATGTGACTGACTCTTTCCATCCGCGCTCACTAGAGGAGATGCAAAGTCTCTCTCGCTCACTCTGAGACTATCATGTTGCTCTGTGCACTACCTTCTTACTTTTTATTCCAATGAAAAAACGCATCAGGTGAGTAGAAAACCAGCGATCAAGTGGATTACTGTTGCTGTTTGTTGGATTGTAAATTGGTTACAGGGTTTTTAGGTGTATCGTAGTGTGCAAGGCTACGTTTTACTTTCCATATGACTAAAAATTCCACTCTTAAATTGGATGTTTTAAAAAACTCTCGACATAGTTGCATGTCTTTAGTGATTTTACCATCTGACACAGCTGTAACTGCTGCAGTTTATAGTGTAAAATTTAACATTTATCAGGTTTTTCATTTTGCTGTGATTATATTGTTAAAATTCTGTGCTTAAATTTATTTCAGCATTGCGGTGCAGAGAATCAAGTACATGTTTAGTATATCTATCAGTGTTTGTGATATAGTGCATGCAGAAAAGCATTGGCTAAGACACTAGAAATACTTAGACGCTCATAAAGAACAACAGGTCCATCTTGTGGCTAAAGTTGACATATCAGCAGTACGCACTACCTGTAGAAAGTCTTTGACAGACTGCGCCACAGCTTAAAGTCACAGTTATAGAATGTGTATAAGATAAATGATCAATGTACACTGCCGGTCAAAGGTTTTGGGCTCAGTAGGATTTTAAATTGTTTTAAAATAAGCTTCTCCTGCTCACCAAGGCGGCATTTATTTAATCAAAAACACAGTACAAACCGTAAAATTGTGAAATGTTATTGCACTATAAAATAACTTTTCAAAAGTAGTTTATCATTTAATTTATTCATTTATTCCAGTGATTTTAATGATGAATTTTCAGCTTCATTACTCCAGTCTTCAGAGTCTCATGATCCTTCAGAAATCACTCTAATATTAATAATAATTATTAATATTATTATTATTATTATTAATGGTAATAGTAATAAAAGCAATACTGACTGGAGTAATAATTTAATTTGAAACTACATACAATAAGTAATAAATAAATATTTAATAACTAAGTATTTAACAATTTAACATTTTTTTTACATTAAATAAATGCCTCCTTGGCGCAAACAGAATAATTTTATAAAAAAAAAAACATGAAAAAAAAATAAAACTGACCCCAAACTTTTGACCAGTAGTGTATATTTGAACAGTTTTATTGCTACATTTATAATTTGAGCTTTAGAAATTAATGGAATCAGTTATCATTATTATAGTTCACTTTATTTATTGTTATTGAACATAATAATTGTTATTATTATTGATATTTTTATAGTGTTTTTTTCCTAATTGTCAATTAAAAATTAACTATGTACTTCTGAGTAAAACTTATTTCAAAGTAAATCTTACATATTTTTACTGTACTGCAGAAAACCCCAGAAAGGAAAAAAGGATGTCATAAAAGTACTTTATATGGTTTGTTTTAGGAAGTTGCCCAGTTGTAAAGTGCTTTTCTTTCTTATTAATTTGAGTTATTTCACTTAAGGCCTCAGGTTGAACATTAATATCATTAAATGTTTTTCCTTCTCAGCCATTTCTCTTAACATCATACATTTGAATGACAATGAACTGAGATCCACAGCGGAGGTGAAGATTACTTGTAAACTATTTTTGGTCTGTTTTTCCTCATGCAGATATCCTTAAGCTTCAGATTTCATATGGACTACACTTTTATAGTGCTCATTTTTCCTTCATTGGAGTTTACAACCTATGATTACGACGCTACAATATCCAGAGAAAAAAATCCTACATACAATGCTACAAAATTACATATTCAAATATTTCAGGAAAAAATAACAATTTGGATATGTTCTACAACACAAGTAGTTGTTTTGGCTTAGTTCTTTCTTTCTTGTGTTCAAGGTCTAGGTCTCGCTCTCGGTCAAGATCCCATTCCCCGCCCCACAACCGGGAGCGGAACCACACACGGGAGTATCAGAACCAACGAGAGTTTCGAGGTAACCACAGAGGCTTCCGGAGGCCGTATTACTTTCGGGGCAGAGGTCAGGGCTTTTTCCGTGGCCGCTTTCAACGTGGTGGAAGGGGAGGAGGATATAACAACTACCGTCCCAAAAACTGGCAAAACTTCCGGCAACACCCTCAGCAGCAGCAGCAATACTACCACAACAGTCCCAAGAGGGGCCGCTCTCGCTCTCCTAAGAAACAGGCAAACAGTCCAAAGTCCCGCAGCCATTCCAGGCGCTCTGACAGGTCATCTTCGGGGAGGTCACCACAGTCGCACCATTCATCCTCCTCTAACTCTGGATCTGCCAAACGCAATTGCAAAAATACAAGAGAGGATGTTTTGGTGATTGAACAAACACAAAGAGGAGGAGATAAGGCTCTGGTGGAGCAGGTCGAAGGTTCTTCTGCAGCTGTAGGAAATGTTGATGTAGACCGGACTTTGGAGAACTGTCAGGTTTTGTTGAACCATGACTCTAGTCCTAAAAGGACAAGTCCGCAGGTTTGCTCCTCTGTCAATAATGACCAACCAATTGATTCTACATCCATCAAGACCAGTCTTGCTCAAAAGAGTTCAAATTCTCCTAAAAAAGGTGCCACCGCCTGGCAGAATGTTGAAACTGCTCCTTCAAACAGCAGTCCCATAAAGAAAAGCACACCACCAGTTTTCAATGGTTTTGGGCTCTTTACAAATTTAGACCAAGAGTCAGATGATACAGTTGCTCTCTCTGCTGCATTTATGAAGTAAGTCCATTTTCTTTACATTTAAACGAAAAAATATTGTTGTCTGTTTATTGAGTTTTTCACTTCCAGTCAAAAGTCTCTAATACTCACCAAAGAGATATTTACTTAACAAAAAAATACAATAAAAGCAGCAGTCACTTTAAAAAAAAGTAAAGGTTCCAAAATAGAGTTTTTGGATTGATGAGACATTTTGGGTTCCTTAATTGACCTTTCAGTGAATTATTCTTTAAACAATCTTGTTTTTTAGTGTATGCTGTACAGTTAGCTAGGCAATTGTCATGCACATTTTGTCAGTAAACCTGGTTCTAGTAAATCTCAACACAGAGTCATAGTTCATTGAGAAGCGACGCACTTACATGTTCATAATCACTGACAATTTAACTGCATGATAATTAAATCAAAGATAATCATTCAGATATAATGACAACTGTTTGCATTGCTTCTCAGTGAGCTATGGCTCTGGGCAGTAAATGCTGCTACATCTGAATGCATGTGAAAATACCACATATAATAATTGAATATTTTTACTCCACACTCACTTCATAACTTCAGTTGAGTGTTTGAGCTAAATCCTCAATGAACGTGGGTAATTCTTCTGTTTATGGAGCAACTAAAGGGTTTCTTGGATTTCCTCTTCATGGCATATTTGGAGTTTCTGTGTAAGAGCGCCCTCTGGCCTTCAGATTTACTACTAATCACAGAACCGTGCTTCCCTGACTAGATGTGCATGACAGCCACATCATTTGTTAAACAGCTTCTCCCAGCTCTATTTTAAAGAACATTTAAATAATCTGAATGATCTTTTCCACAGTAAAGAAATTTTTGTTAGATGGAATGCTTGAGGGAGCAAAGTATCACAGACAAAATTTAAGCGCATAACAATAAATGTTAAAGGTTCTTCATGGAACCATTAGTGCCAATAAAGAACCTTTATTTTTAAGAGTGATATTGCTGTATTCTATTTGAATAAATCAAACATGTAACTTATTCCTGTGATTACAATTTTCAGCAGCCAGTACTTCAGTCCTCAGTATCAGATAACTTTTCAGAAAGTTTTATAAAATGCTGTTTTTAGACCTTTAGGCTAAATTGGTGACCTATATATTGACAATCATGATGGACTTTATGCATTTGAAAATTGCTTTCTATTTTATTTTTCTGTTTTACCTTTATTTTAGTCAGTGTAAGAGTGGAAGTAACACAATAAATCCTGTGCGTGCCAGACAAAAAGTATGATTGCCCAGTTGGTTTGCCATCTGCCCTTCAAACGCATCACCAGAGCTGTTGGATAAAAAAGAGCCAACACATGAAGAGCTAGATATGTGTTGTTTACAAATGTCAGCTCACAGTCTGTATTTTAGATGTGCTATAAAGGTCTTAAGTGTATATATCTGAACTTTACAAATGGATGAAGTGAAATATTCCCAGCTGCACACACACTTGTTTACCTATTTCAGAGTGGAAGCCATTCATTTGCACACGGTAACATGAACCAAATCCATTACAGTATATATGCATAGTGTTGTCAATTTGATAAGAAGCTGCAGTCTTCTCAGTAGGCACAGGAGGTCAGATTGACGTTGTATCCCAACGTCGTGGAGACGTTGCATTTTGTTTGACGTCAATGTCCAACGTCCAACCTAAAATCAACCAAATGTCAATGTCTAATGATGTTACAGCTTGATGTTTTGTGGACATTACCACTTTGATGTCTATCAGACGTTGTATTTTGGTTGCCATACCTGACGAATAAATGTCAGTATTTGATGCCAATATGACGTTGGTTTAAGATGTTGGCTTGACGTTGGATTTTGGTCACTTTTCAACACGACGTAAAATCAATTATCAATGTTATTATTGTTATTGGACATCAAAATAACGTTGTGCGTACACACTGGCTAGACATTGACATTCGATAACCTGACGTCACAACCTAAATCTAACCTTATATTAATGTCTTATGACGTCGTGTGCCTACTGGGTTTGGTCACCGCAAAATGACAGCCAATGCATCTGAGCGCACTACTGTAAAAAATTAATGGACTGCAAATCTCTTTTTCTCATTGACTAGATTCCTGGAGGAGCAAAAGGTTAAAAAACGGGCCTCTGTATTAGAGAACAACACGCATAAAGGGAAAAGTAATGGAGATATAGTGTGTGATAAAGAAAATGGAGGAATATTTGATAAAGGCATTGAGTTGTCTCACACTGTTGATACTGACAACACGAGAGAGGAGAAATGCAAATCTGCCACAAGTGCTGACGGTAACAAATTATCCAAAAGCACAACTAAAAAGGCTCCTCGAAACAGCCCACCATTTCAATACGAGGAAGGTGAGGGTGATGAAGAAATGGAGTTCTCTGATATAGTGCAGGATATGGAAAATAGTCCCTGCAAAAGCAAAGTCACCCTGTCTGCTCGTGAAATGTTTGAGAAGCGCATCAGGAGGATGCAGGACATGACATGGGATGATGAGCTTGAAGCTCTCTTGCTCTGCCATAAGCAGGAAAGAGCATCAAGCATCCTAGCTGCGCTCTCTAAAAGAGACCAGCTCAGTGGCATGTTTAAGGATCCTTCCCCTGAAAAGCTCTCTAATGTAAAACGAAAGGAGAAAACCACAGTAAGTTCCTCTTCTAAACCTACACTGCAGCCCAGGAGGAGCTCTGAAAACCGCGAGCAGGAGATGTTTGTGGTGATGAACGACGAATCCCCACCAAGAGCTTCATTGAAAAGAGGAAGTGGTGAATTTAGTGTGAGGATGGATTCTCTCAGTGATGACCTCGCCAGGTAAATGCTCCTTGTTTTTCAAGATCTCAGAAATGACATTCAATTGCATCATATAGACTCTGACTATAGATATTTGATTGTTTTTCTTTCCTAAACATTGATGCATTTGTAGAACATCGGTTCTGACCAATGAAAGAAGGAATCTTATGGATTTTGTGCATATGGACAAAAAGGATTTGGAGTTTCAGTCTGTCCTTCGGCACCTTCAGGCTCAGCAGTTTCCCAGAAGCCCATCTGAGCTGTTTGCCCAACACATAGTTTCAATTGTTCATCATATTAAAGGTGATTTGATACTTGTCCACGTAAGCCTGTGAGAGGGCTCCCAGTAAGCATTTTTTGTTTTTAAAAGATGTCTAATAGACATCTAAACATAGTCGTCTTGGCTAAAACATGGTAAAATCAGTGAAAATCTAATAGACGTCTAAGAATAGGCCAAAACTAGACTAGTCATCAAATAAACAGAAATGTATGACTACACATATAAAGCATAGGTCTCAAACTGGATTCCTGGAGGGCCCCAGCTCTGCACAGTTGTGCTCCAACCCTAATCAAACACAGCTGATCCAAATAATAGAGTGTTCAAAAGAGTCTTGAACACCTTGATTACCTGAGTGGTTGAAATTACGGGAGTTTTCTCTGAGAAATAACAAAATGGGAGGTTGGCGAGAGAAGGGTCTAAAATACGGGAGTGTTGGCAGGTATGGACTAGTCTAGTTTTGGCTTATTCAGTGGATTTTCACTGACAGGCCAAGTTTAGCCTTGTTTTAGCCAAGCTGTCTAAAGTTGTTTTCTGGGCTCTTACATTAGCCTTAGTGTTTGTATTGTTCCATTATAAGACCATATTTTGATTGTATGACCATAATTTTGATGACGTTCTTTCTTTCTTTCTTTCGATTCATAAAAGGACAAATGAATTAAAAAACAACTTTTTAAACAAATAATTTCTGTTCGCCCACAGCTCAATATTTTCCTTCCTCTGGACTGACCCTACATGACCGATTTGCCATGTACCAGAGAAGAGCTGCTGAGAAAGAATTCATGAAGCAGAGAAAGAGTCCGGAGATACACAGGTAAACAGATTTAGGGAATTATTTCATTTGCTAATTTTTTAGAAAGGTGGATAGACAAAGTACATCCAAATATTCCTCTCTTCTCCTCTTGTTTCATTACAGGAGAATTGATGTTTCTCCCAGTGCTTTTAAGAGGCACTCTCTCCTGTTTGATGAGATGAAAAGCTCCATGGAAAACAGCTTCAAGGTGACCGAACATTTTGAAATATGACGTATTTTGGAGCAGAATGCTGCACAAGTGATCCAGCCAGAGCATTCTTAGGCTTCCTTCTCTCTCTAAAACTCTTGTTTCTGATGAGAGAGGCATAAAATCCAAAATGTGAGATGCAAAAAGAGGTGCATTCAGGTTGTTGTGTTGTAAATGCCCCCCCTCAACATATGACGGTAACCTTTTACTATGGGTACAAGTTGAGGCAAGAAATCAGAGGTCAGAAATGGAAGTGACCAGTTGTTCCCATGTCAAATCCATTCAAAGGACTCTAAACAAAAGTCATAGTAAGTATTCCTCTTCAAAGCCTGCAAAGAACAAGTGAGGTGTTTAGGCCAAGTTAAAAACACAGCATACTTTCATGAGCACCAATGAAAGGATTTCTGCTGTGGTCCTGTAATGTTGCACTATTTTGTTTTGATCTGATTATGGTGAGCAAATGAGAGGAAAACAACCCTTACCTTTGCAGACTGTTGCCATTTCTGAGTGATACTATTTAATAAGCCTGTTCAAATGCAAAAATGGCAGATATAAATGATGTTAGAGAAGGCCTCTTCCTCTCATCCATTTGCATGGTTGTTTTAAGTCCATTGTTGTCATGTTTTGGTCCCAACCCATACAATGCTGCATGACGCTAATAGAACACGCCGCTAACCCTCATCTGGCCAAAACATCTCTCTTTCTCCTCAACGCAGGTCGATAGTAAGAAATCTAAAGGTGAAACAATGGACCTTCGGCTGGATATCGAGCGCAGGAAGAAATACTTGATTGGAGAGAGGGAACACAAGGAAGAAGAGTATGGAGGAAGAGTTTTGAGGGAATCTCCAGATTCAAGCAAGGAAATACCCACAGAGAAATCCTCAAAAAAACACAAAAAAACAAAGTAAGCTGCTTGGGGAAAATATGATACACAGAATGATCATGAATACAGGACTGTAGATACTTGAAGCATCGAGTCATTTTGCTGATTTTTCACAACTAATACGTTAACACCCAGCAGGCACACAACGTCATATGACGTTGATCTTTAGTTTGGTTGTGACGTCAGGTGACCAAAATGTAATGTCAATTTGCTGTCTAATAGCAATATTGGTTGACATCTAATACCTACAGTACGTCATCAGGTGTTGATATTTGGTTGGTGTTAGGCTGTGGCATTAACTAACTAAAATCCGACATTATTTTAATGATATGACATCCATACAACGTTAAATTCTAGCATCAGTAGATGTTTATCTTTGGTTGGTTTTATGTGTAATTACCTAACTAAAATTTAGCGTCACTTTAATGTCATAATGTGACATCCATACAATGTCAAAAGCTAACATTATTAGCCGTTGATCTTTGGTTGATTTTATGTTGTGTCGTCGTGAACTAACTAAAGTTCATTTTTAAAGTTACACAGCAAGCATTTTTTGTTAGATGTCTAATAGACTTGTAAACATAGTCGTTTTGGCTAAAGCAAAGCTAAATTTGGGCTGTCAGGGAAAATGTAATAGACGTCTAAGAATAGGCCAAAACTAGACTAGTAATAATCAAATAAACAGAAATGAATGACTACACATGCTGTATAAAGTCTGTCTAATCTGTCTACTTGACGACTAGTCTAGTTTTGGGCTATTCTTAGACATCTATTAGATTTTGACAGCCAAAGTTTAGCCTTCTTTTAGCCAAGCTGTCTAGGTTTAGATGTCTATTAGACGTCTATTAAACACACAATTCTTTGCTGGGTAGTCTGATGTTGGAGTCCAATGCACTTTTACGCCTGTTTGACATCCAGTGCCTGCTGGGCAATTACTTTTATGTTTGGCTTTGCCGTGACCTCACGTAAAATAAATCCTCCCTTGTTTTTAAAAGCTTATTAAAATATAGTTTAAAGTCAATATAAAATCAATATAAAAAAATATTCTGAATATTAAAAGCATCAGACTGAGAACGTTTCTTAACTTTTTAGAATAGTGTTTTGTAGAGGTTAAACACGGAAAATTTGCCAAGAAATCTCAAATTTGGAGCCACTTAGAAGGCATCGAATAAGCATTTTTCAAGAAGGCCTGAAGATGTGTTCACACTGACAGCAGTCTGCAGCAACAAGAGGTCAATTGTTTCGAGTTGGCCATGAATGTTGGGCAGGGATGAATTGTGTGCAGGTGAGCTGAAATACAATGCTGTGACCACCAATGGGATGTGGAGTTGACATGATTGACCTTCTGATACAATTGAATACTGCATTCAGATGCTTACTACTAGTGCTGGACAGACTTGGTCACCTATAGAGTCAGCATCAGTGTGAACACACCTTTTTGTTTTTTTGGTCAAAAGGAACATGTTGAAAAATGTCTAAATTTCCTTCAGCTTCATGTAGAGATACATTTATATTAGGCTGACGAGCAAATGACTTAAAATGTTCATCTTCATGAAAACATGTTGGAGGATGATGAAAGTTCTGCAGTTAATCACCACAAAAGTTGAGAATCTAGTGGATTTGTAAGATCAACAATGTCTGAATAAAGTGTCATTTCATTCCTAAGGAAAAGCAAGAAGAAACGTGAGCGTTGTAAGTCATCCTCCTCGTCTTCGTCATCTTCCTCTGTTTACAATGAAGAAGAGTGTGAGATTAAGCCAGAAAGCTTCTCTAAAGTCCAGCTAGGGCTTGGAGAGTATGGAGAGGCTGTGGAAAGAGGCCGGCCACGAGGAGGCTTTGTAAGTCATGGATGGTTTTGTGAAACTAAAATATTTGTTTGTTGCTTTGGTACTTATTGTTACTATTTTCTGTTTCCCAGCAGCTGAAAATACGTGGTAGAAGTTGGAACCGAGGAAATTTCCATGGAAATAGTAATGGCAATTCACACATGAACATGTTGGCAAAGAATGAAGGCTGGGATCAAGAATACACTCCCAAGAGCAAGAAACACATCCTAGTATGTTATGACCTTTGTAAACACACATTTGGTAACTATGCTGTATATTAGGACTAATAACTATACTGGGACACATTTTTTGTATAAAATTTGATAAGCAGTTTTTATAATGCTATTATGATTATAAATGTATATATGTATACAAGATGTGCATAAATAGGAATATGTAATATAGTATATATTTCTGGAAAATGCTGCATTATTGTGCAACAGCAGATTATTGCAGTGCCTTAAAACAGGGGTTCCCAAACTTTTCAGCTCGCAACCCCCAAAATAATAATTCCAGTGACTCGTGATCCCCACTATCCTGGAGGTGGTTCTAAACACACAAACAGTGCATACAACGGTGCACACACACCAATAGGAACTATATAAACATGAGCATCTTGACAACACAAAAACAGTGCAACAGTTTAACAACCATAGAATTTTTTATAGTCCTTATTCATTTGTTGAATTTAATATTAACCTCCCTTAATGAGACAGGTGGGCACAATGTTTACAGCACAAGTCTTTTCTTGGTTTAATTTTGGAGATCATCCTCTATGTTCAGTCGTGGCCTTTATTTTTAATGTACGTGAGTGCCGTAATGGTGTCAAAGTTTAACATTGTGCTGTAAAGTCAATCTGCTGCAACTAACACTATTGCAGTGTCATTAATCTAGCGTAATAACCCCAGGAGTCGCAATCTAATGGAATTAAAATTGAAAGGCTGGTGACTTTTTATTTGCATGTTGTTTTTATGTACCTATTAAATTCTATTTTAATCTTCTGTAGCTTATGGATAAAATATGGTAATTCTAATAGTTTATATATGATATTTGTGGAAATCACCAAGCGACCACCCCACTCATTGTCTCGCGACCCCCATTTTGGGAATCACTGTCTAAAATATAGGACATGAGTTTAAAGGCCAGATTTGTCAAGAGCGCAATTCAAAAACGGCACTAATGTGCATTTCTGTGGATGATTTACAGACAGTGAGCAAATTAAAGAACACAGATATAACATCTCAATTTTATATCGACCAATGCAATAAGAGCAGTTCAAAATGTGGGGGAACTAAGAGAATAATCGATGTTCATGATGTCACAGTTAGCCAACTTCATCAAATAAAGTAGTTCTTTAATTAAAGCAACTATGTGGTATATTGAACAAAAGTATATATCTTCATCTTAGAACTATTAGGTTCTATCTGACATTTTTGTCAAAATCGAGTTATTCACATATTCTTATTAAATGACAACTTATTTACATTATGTGATTTTTTTTTTTTTGAAGTTGTTTATTAAGTCGAACTCTAGCTTGGCTTAATAAGGTTCTTTCTGTGAGTCAAGATCAGCTTTCTTTGTCATTTCGCCGGAGTGCAGAAAAGACCAGAAAGAAACACAAAATCAGAGTCAACTAAATAATTCCACACCACATAAAATGTGTGTAAATGTGATGATTTAGAAGCATTTGTTGACATTCACATGAAATGTTACATTTTACATTGTTGAAAAAGAAACTTTATTAAAAAAAAATATATATTAAATGTGAAATATTTTTATTTGTGTGTAAATATAGTCAGTGAAACATTTTTCAGTGTTTATTAAACTCATTTGCTCACTGTTTGTTTTCTTTTAAAGTCTTTAAATTTGATATTAAGCCTTGAAGGGCAAATGCTTCATTTAATTTATGGGACATACTGTATAATTCAATAAATATAATTCAATAGTTCATATAAAGAATAAAATTCATACCATATTAATTAGATCAAATCTCAAACATCAACATATTGTTACAACACTAATTTCTATTTTTTGTGATTGTATTTGTTGAAAAGTAAAGCTTCAATGAATGATCTGCCAGACAGAACCTTATAATTCCAAGCAGAAAATGACTTTTTAGAATTAGAAGGTTCTATCTGCATTTTCCCTGTTTATTTACCCCAAATTTAAGAGAATTCATAAACATCATTAAATCATTTACATTTACAGTACATTTAGTGTCTCTGTCATGTTAATGTATGAAAGAGAACTCAGATATTGTTTGCTTTATGGAATGCAAAAACATTGAAGCTAAATATCTCAAAATCATTTAGAATGCAGATAGAACCTTAAAATTCCAAGGTGAAGATATTTTTATTCTATTTATAGGCATATTCACAAAATAAGCAAGCTTAATGTAAGTGACCACAAGAAAATAACAAAAACCTTTTAGATCCGAAGTTGTAAGGCTTCAGACTTGGAAAGCACCCATAGACTCAGCTCGCACGCCTTTTTATATTTACTTACAGTAAGATACAGTTGAAGTCAGAATTATTAGACCACCTTTGAATTTCTTTTCTTTTTTTAATTATTTCCCAAATTATGTTTAACAGAGCCAGGAAATTTTCACAGTATGTCTGATAATATTTTTTCTTCTGGAGAAAGTCTTGTTTGTTTTAATTTGACTAGAATGTAAGCAGTTTTTAATTTTTTAAAACGCATTTTAATGTCAAAATTATTAGCCCCTTTAAGCAAATTTTTTCCCCCCGATAGTCTACAGAACAAACCATCGTTATACAATAACTTGCCTAATTACCCTAACCTGCCTAGTTAATCTAGTAAACATCGTTAAGCCTTTAAATGTCACTTTAAGCTGTATAGAAGTGTCTTGAAAAATATCTAGTCAAATATTATTTACTGACATCATGGCAAAGATAAAATAAATCAGTTATTAGAAATGAGTTATTCAAACTATAATGATTAGAAAAATGGTGAAAAAATCTTCTCTCCGTTAAACAGAAATTGGGGAAAAAAATAAACGGGGGGGCTAATAATTCAGACTTCAACTGTAGATATGACTGTTTGACAACTGCTTGTGTTTTTGACAGTTCAGGCAGAAGCACAACAAGAATCGTGCTGGAATATGGGACTCAGTTGTTTGTTCTTAGTCATCTTTTAATTATTGAATTAAAAATAACATATTTGTCAAACAATGTGTTCGGATGATGTGTCCCTCTAGCATTCCAAATTAATTTGTGTGGAAACAATCTTCTACCTTCTTCTTCTAATCTGCTACTTCATGGCAACAACAACTGCAGCCATTTCAAATGCAACATTTAAGACATGCTTTAATTATAAGTTAAATAATGGCACAGATACCCATGATTTGAGAAGCACAAAAATTAGTAAATTAAGATTCATTTAAATAATTCCCTTCCATAAAATTAGCATTTGTCTCCTACAAATGCATATTCAGTAAAGTCATTCAAAAAAATTGCTGAACCCATGCCTTTTTAGTGCTATTCTTCACTGTGTAAATACAGACAGTACTGTTTCATTATATTAAAAAGGCTGCACTGGCACAAGCTGCTGTAAGTCTAGCCCCAAATGACTGTTTGACAGTACATTAGCTAATCACTTTAGACGTATTATCATCTTATTTTAGGAACTTGTTATATTAGGAAGTCTTTATGGCTGTTAATTCCACTGTGGCGACCCCTGATAAATCAGGAATAAGCTGAAGGAAAATGAATGAATGAATAGGAAGTCTGTATTTTGTTTTTAAGCCCTTCTTCTGTCTTTACAGCACAGTGAAAAAGATTTAGAAGCTGAGAGCAAGGTGACGGACACACGAGGCCGTGGTCGCGGCAACATTATTCGTACAAAGGGACGTTTCCTACTCCGAAGGGCCACAAACACAAACCCCACCAATAATACAAGCCCTAAATGGGCTCATGATAAATTCCAGGCCACGGATGATGAGGGCGAACAGCAGGGAGAGGATGGAGAATAGGACCAGTGAGAATGGAGCAGTTAGGACCTTGAGAATAAGTATGGAAAATGCTGATCCCTCATCAGACTTTAAACCCTGGAATAAGACTTACTGGCCTTCACACTTTCAAGAATGGAATATAGCATCTAGAACTTTTGTATTATATTGCTTTGATTTACTGTTTTCTGAAGACCTTTTTGTGCTGACATTCTTTTACATGCAATTTCATTATCTTTCATAAAAGAATGAAGAGTTTATAGGAAATGTTTTGGCAAGCAAATCTGATTAATCATGACTGATATGGTAAAAGCGCCTGCTCCAACTTCACGTTTATTTACCATCCATACCTTTCTGGATGAACTGGCGCTTTAGTTTAGAATCAGGTGCCTGCGTTGCAAATCATTTTTTATTTTATTTATTTCTTTGCAGAAAAACATGCAAACGAAATAGACTGCCTGGCCAAAAAAGAGTTTATGTTTGGATTTAAATATGCAAATAACAAAGTTATTGGATCTTCATTGCAGTGATTGATGTGTTTCACTGTAATCAAAGCTGAAGGCCAACGAATAAAACTTTTTTTGGCTTGGTGGTGTTTATAATATTCATTTATATCAGTAACATTCATATATTTTAAATATAATGTTCAGTTTTATCAATAGAAATAGAGATATGTAAATATAGGCCAGGCCAATTGATTGATTGGCTGTTTTCTGGCCCTTTTATTAAAACTCAAACTTGATTAACAGTGTGTATGAAGTTCTTAACGTCACACTTTTCTTTCTGATTCAAATTCTACTGATAGCCTTGTCTATGGATAGTAAGATTTGTGTGTGTGTGTGTGTGTGTGTGTATTTGTGGTTAAATTTTATGTAACTCATTGTCTATTAGTGAATTATATATGGAAATATATTTTTTTTTTAATCTACCACTAGTTCAAAGGTCAGGTGCCTTAGATGTGCTGAAAGTGTACCAGTATAAGCTGGTTACTTTGTTTTTACCTTGAAAGGACATTATTGCTGTTAAAAAAAAAACAGAGATGTACATATTGTTTTGTGGACTTAAGTGAAACTCTTTGTACGTGTGTTGATAAAAAAGAAGATCATGACTTAATGGCTTGTATGAATGACCCAGTCTCACTGTGGGACCAAACTACAGACAGTCTTGTCCCAGTCGCTTACATGTGGGGAAAAAAAGATTTACATTATCAATCTGATACCAACTTTGAAACTGGACAACAGCCAACAGAAAGTTTTTTTTTTTCAATCCTGCACTTACAACTGTTTAGCAAATTTTGCATTTCTTGGGGTGTATGGATTCGATTATTTTATTATGATTTTTCTAATTTGTGTCTTGTCATCAAAAGCCTTTTCTATTGGCTTAGCACCTTGTTTAGATGGAGTAATCAGGCACTTAGATTTTATGGGATTTTTCATCCGAGTTACAGGGGTGAGTAATTCATACTCAGCTTTGGATTTAATTGACTGGGTTCTGATTCACACTGTATTTGATTATAAACATTCTGACTTGCATTTATATACTCACAACCAGAAATCAGAATAAAAAAAATGCAATGGTTTTACATCTGAGTGATTTTTGTGCCAATAAGGATCAGGAAGTAGTAGGTTATTGTTCCAAGAACAACATCTATTTATTAGTAAACGATCGTACTGTGAACTAATTCTATTTGTCTCTTACTAAATGAATTTTTTGTGTAAACTGGTCTGACCGGCTCTAAATAAAAGCATTACAGTCTCAACACAGCACAGTCATATCAATGCAATCTGTTCAATGAAAGTCGAGGCTGGCATATAGACTCGAAATATATTGTCAAAACACCCATATTATAAAGATAATGTTCCTATAAAAATAAGGTTGTATTCAAACTATGGATACACACTATTAGGAAAAACTGGCATTGCTATATATTGTCTTTCATTTTGTCTTACATTGCTATGTATTGCCTCTCTCTCTCTCTCTCTCTCTCTCTGTATATATATATATATATATATATATAT
Organism: Danio kyathit; assembly: GCA_903798195.1. Lineage (NCBI taxonomy): Eukaryota > Metazoa > Chordata > Actinopteri > Cypriniformes > Danionidae > Danio > Danio kyathit. The sequence continues at coordinate 46,137,873 of LR812534.1, forward strand.
ATATATATATATATATATATATATATATATATATATATATATGTATATAGGGCGACATGGTGGCGCAGTAGATAGTGCTGTTGCCTCACAGCAAGAAGGTTGCGTGTTCGAGCCTCGGCTGGGTCAGTTGGCGTTTCTGTGTGAAGTTTGCATGTTCTCCCCACATTCGTTTCCTCCGGGTGCTCCGGTTTCCTCCACAGTCCACAGATATGTGGTACAGGTGAATTGGGTTGGCTAAATTGACCGTTGTGTATGTGTGTGAAAGAGTGTGTATGGATGTTTCCCAGAGATGGGTTGCAGCTGGAAGGGCATCCGCTGCGTAAAACATGTGCTGGACAAGTTGGCAGTTCATTCCGCTGTGGCGACCCAGGATTAATAAAGGGAAGAAGCCGACAAGAAAATGAATGAATGAATATATATATATATATATATATATATATATATATATATATATATATATATATATATATATATATATACAGTATATATGAATGAAGAAGTTTTTATTCAAAAATGTTAATTTTTCTCCCAGTCTCCTATGTTATTGTTCAGTTATTTCACATTAAAGGCAATGACATTTTTTGCCATAACAGTGAAAATACTGAACCTACACCGCAGCCTTAGGAAATTGCTAATTTTTCATCTAATTTATGAATAAATAAAAAAAGAAAAAATAACTAATTAAATAAACAGTGCATTATGGATTTCAAGGCAGTTTAACAATATTCAGGTGAAAAAATGTAATAATTCAACGTAAAACATCGGTGTATAGTAGGCCTATATACACTCTCCAGCAACTCAATGCATGTAGACATAGTCGAGAAGATTTGCTGCAGTTCAAACCGAGCATCAGAATGGGGAAGAAAGGTGATTTAAGTGACTTTGAACGTGGCATGGTTGTTGGTGCCAGACGGGCTGGTCTGAGTATTTCAGAAACTGCTGATCTACTGGGGTTTTCACGCACAATCACTAGGGTTTACAGAGAATGGTCCAAAAATGAGAAAATATCCAGGGAGGGGCAGTTCTGTGGGCGCAATTTGCACAGGCTCATCAAAATTGGACAATAGAAGATTAGAAAAACGTTGCCTGGTCTGATGAGTCTCGATTTCTGCTCCGACATTCGGATGGTAGGGTCAGATTTTGGTGTGAACACCATGAAATCATGAATCCATCCTGTCTTGTATCAGCGGTTTAGGCTGGTGGTGTTGGTGTTATGGTGTGAGGGATATTTTCTTGGCCCACTTTGGGCCCATTAGTACCAATTGTGTCAACGCCACAGCCTACCTGAGTTTTGTTGCTGACCATGTCCATCCCTTAATGACCACAGTGTACCCATCTTCTGATGGTTACTTCCAGCAGGATAACGCGCCATGTCATAAAGCGCAAATCATCTCAGACTGGTTTCTTGAACATGACAATGAGTTCACTGTACTCAAATGGCCTCCACAGTCACCAGTTCTCCATCCAATAGAGCACCTTTGGGATGTGGTGGAACGGGAAATTTTCATTATGGATGTGCAGCCAACACATCTGCAGCAACTGCGTGATGCTATCATGTCAATATGGACCAAAGTCTCTGAGGAATATTTCCAGTACCTTGTTGAATCTATGCCACAAAGGATTAAGGCAGTTCTAAAGGCAAAGGGGGGTCCAACCCGGTATTAGTAAGGTGTACCTAATAAAGTGGCCGGTTATTGTATATATCAGTGTATAGTCATCATATAAATAAATATAATTAATAAATAAATATAATAAAATCAATACGAGCAAGTGATCAATTATAGTCTAATTCCGACTGGACATCGATGCGGTGTGGCGGACATTGCAATCGATTCTGAAATAACATTTTCAGCCCAAATCCGAACATCAGGCTTTCCTTGAGTTCCTTGAACTTCCTTCCGAGTATGCACGTGACACCAGGAAGCTCATACCAACACAAACCTGTCTCACCTGTCGCGCTCTCTCTATCTCTCCTTCAGATTGTAAACGTGTCTTGACTAGCTGGGAGGTGTTTTTTTTTCTTAACAATGCTAATGTTTGACTAGAAAGAAGGAGGTGCGAGAAAGCCTTCGCTGTTTCTGGATTACCACTGAACCAAGCAGTGCAGTTCGCAGGGATTCATGCCACTTCGAGAAGTGAACAGAATCTACATTGTCTGATTGGTGCTCTGAGCACAGCTTTAAACGGGCCATGGGTGAGTTTTTGTCACTTTCTTTTTTTTAAATAATGTCTTGTTATGATGTGGAAGACTGTGGTTTGTGTGGAATTTGGGTGGCCAGTATTCAAGTATGTACAATTCACACTGTAATTGAGTAAATGTAACAGAAAAATAAGTGACAAAATCCTTTACAGATGGTTTGGAATTTATAATTTAGTATATTTCAGATTTTAAAATGTTTATTATCATTGGTCAGAGATGGAAAAGGTATTTCAAACATAAAAACATTAAATGTTTAAAACAGCTTTAATAATATTTATTTCCCCACACGTGACCTATTTGTGTGTGTGAGCAAAAAAAAAAAATACTACAGTATGATACATTTTACCATTTGTTGTGTGATATATTGTTATTGCAATAAGCGATAATATTGTCATTTGACACACACTTGATTATATAATGATTATATACAGCATAATAATGCATATAACCGTAAACACTTTAAAATACTTATCATTCTTAAGGTTATTTAGATTCTATTATTTGATGTTAAATAAGTAAATGTCCTATTTTGTATACTAATTAAATGTCCTATTAGTAAAAAAAAAAAAACGTTGACACCGGTGAGGAAGAATGTAAATGTCTTTGTAAAATGGCTTTAAAGTTATTTGTGAGTTTGTAAATATATATTGCAATGGCTAATATGATTGAGGCCACTTCCAAGTAATGCACGATAAGCTGATATATTGATTATTGTGACAGGCCTATAGGTAATATACCAAAAAATCTTGTCAGGCTCATTTAGAACGAATCATTTGATGACAAATCTAAAGGCTCAATTTAAGGATCACATCCGTCCATGAGAAATATGTAATTATTCAAAGCATAATGTAATTTAGTATGAACACTGCTTGTTTTTTATATACTTTAATATGTACAGGTCTTTGAACTACATTTCATAAGATACATTTTACATAAATATATCAGTTAAGCTGAATTATTAATGATGTTTTCCCTTATAAAAGTAGATCTTTTAAGTTTTATGTGTATACAAAATAATTTTGGGATATTTAATTTGATGAATACACCAAAAATATGCAGCGTATTCTCTGTATGTGTCGTACATCTGTACTCTGCATGTATTTTATATGCATTACATAAAAGAAAAAAGTACATATATTAGCCCATAAATCTGAATGACATTTCCTTCATTATCAAACCTCCATATTTGGTAAAGAAACTTGAGATTCCTGTCATCAAATGAGGAAACACCTACTGTGTCTCAATTTGATCCTGCTTTCATCAGTTTATAAGACCATAAACTACTAGTCACTGAGATTTGACATTCAGATTGACAAACAAGAAGTTTCTTCCTGTAAATAAGATTTATGAAACAACTCTTATGAATCATGCACAGTGTTCTTTGTACTGATATGCATTCTTGAGATCAAGCCGCTCAATGTTCAGCTCACATACCTGTAGGCCTGTTCAAACACATTGCTCATGGCTGTCCAGCTCCAGTATTGCACTTGAAAGTCACATAAATCTCAACACTTCTGCCTCTCCTGCATGTTTATTCCTGTGTTTCATATAATTGGGTGCATTTGTCTGTAGGGTAAGTATTTAGCTTTAAAATAATAGGCTTGTTGGTTATTATTGAAAGAAAAAAAGTAACATCATAGGCAGCTCAGATTATGCATCTTCAGGCATTTTTCAGGCAATGACGTTTGCATTGTGAAGTGGATAGTATGCTAAAATATATCACTATAGAGATGCAATCTACAAATGTAGGCTAAGCTTTCCCCAAGATCCAGATGTTTGTTTTCAATTGCATTGGCAAGTGATTCAATGTAGCTCTCACTGAAGCTTGTTTTCAGGAATCAATCTATCAAACAGGTAGGGTGCGAATTACAGGGGGTTAATTGATTCCCCCTGAAGGAATTCCCCTTTAAAAGTAAAAAATAGCTTTCTCTGATCTACAGGCAGTGCAGAATTATTAGGCAAATGAGTATTTTGACCACATCATCCGCTTTATGCATGTTGTCTTACTCCAAGCTGTATAGGCTCGAAAGCCTACTACCAATTAAGCATATTAGGTGATGTGCATCTCTGTAATGAGAAGGGGTGTGGTCTAATGACATCAACACCCTATATCAGGTGTGCATAATTATTAGGCAACGTCCTTTCCTTTGGCAAAATGGGTCAAAAGAAGGACTTGACAGGCTCCGAAAAGTCAAAAATAAGGAGATATCTTGCAGAGGGATGCAGCACTCTTAAAATTGCCAAGCTTCTGAAGCATGATCATCGAACAGTCAAGCGTTTCATTCAAAATAGTCAACAGGGTCGCAAGAAGTGTGTGGAAAAACCAAGGCGCAAAATAACTGCCCATGAACTGAGAAAAGTCAAGCGTGCAGCTGCCAAGATGCCACTTGCCACCAGTTTTGCCATATTTCAGAGCTGCAACATCACTGGAGTGCCCAAAAGCACAAGGTGTGCAATACTCAGAGACATGGCCAAGGTAAGAAAGGCTGAAAAACAACCACCACTGAACAAGACACACAAGCTGAAACGTCAAGACTGGACCAAGAAATATCTCAAGACTGATTTTTCTAAGGTTTTATGGACTGATGAAATGAGAGTGAGTCTTGATGGGCCCGTGGCTGGATCGGTAAAGGGCAGAGAGCTCCAGTCCGACTCAGACACCAGCAAGGTGGAGGTGGAGTACTGGTTTGGGCTGGTATCATCAAAGATGAGCTTGTGGGGCCTTTTCGGGTTGAGGATGGAGTCAAGCTCAACTCCCAGTCCTACTGCCAGTTTCTGGAAGACACCTTCTTCAAGCAGTGGTACAGGAAGAAGTCTGCATCCTTCAAGAAAAACATGATTTTCATGCAGGACAATGCTCCATCACACGCGTCCATGTACTCCACAGCGTGGCTGGCAAGAAACGGTCTAAAAGAAGAAAAACAATTGACATGGCCTCCTTATTCACCTGATCTGAACCCCATAAAGAACCTGTGGTCCATCATCAAATGTGAGATTTACAAGGAGGGAAAATGGTACACCTCTCTGAACAGTGTCTGGGAGGCTGTGGTTGCTGCTGCACGCAATGTTGATGGTGAACAGATCAAAACACTGACAGAATCCATAGATGGCAGGCTTTTGAGTGTCCTTGCAAAGAAAGGTGGCTATATTGGTCACTGATTTGTTTTTGTTTTGTTATTGAATGTCAGAAATGTATATTTGTGAATGTTGAGGTGTTATATTGGTTTCACTGGTGAAAATAAATAATTGAAATGGGTATATATTTGTTTTTTGTTAAGTTGCCTAATAATTATGCACAGTAATAGTCACCTGCACACACAGATATCCTCCTAAAATAGCTAAAACTAAAAACAAACTAAAAACTACTTCCAAAAATATTCAGCTTTGATATTAATGCGTTTTTTTGGGTTCATTGAGAACATGGTTGTTGTTCAATAATAAAATGAATCCTCAAAAATACAACTTGCCTAATAATTCTGCACTCCCTGTACATCCTAAATATTAATAATTAAAAATGTGTAATATAAATATACATTTAATCCCACCTATAGCAGTTTATACTATTGTGAATGCATAATCGTGCTTATCAATGTTAGGAAAAATATCATTCAGCAGTCTGAAACTGGCAGTTCTAGAGCACCGTTAGACATTTTAAGTATTCACAAAACGTGTGTCTTGTAAAATAGATGTTTGTATCTGCATGTAGCCTAAAAAAAGAAAAATAAACACATAATTTGTATAGTTTGACCTCTAAAATAATCACTAAATATGCCTCAAAACACTGAAAACAAAAACATTTAATAAATTAGATGTAATTTTAATACATTCATGAATTTGATTCACTGAAGCATGGATTACCAAACTACTACCAAAAAACAAAAAAAGTTTGCCCCCCGATCGTCAATGTATAATTGACACGCTGCAAACAGGGATCTGTTTTTGAGTGTCCTGTTCAGTCTCAAAGATGAATTTGCATTCAAATATTTGATGGAACTTAAAAACCCAAGATTATTACTCATTCTGACATTTTTTAATTGAGTAATGGGTAAAGGTTGGGCACTTAAGAGCTAGTCACAGCAAATATCAATTTACTCACGTTTTACTCATCCTCAAATGATTCCAAATGTTTATGAGTTACTTTTTTTTTCGTTGAACAAAAGTAGAGTCATTGACATCTATACTAGGAAAAACAAATAGTCAGTGACTATCATTTACAAAAATGTTTTTCTAAACAACTTATTTTTTGTGCAACAGAAGATAAAGTAGAAACTAAAACAGGTTTGGAACAAGTGAAGGGTGAGAAAATGATAACAGATTTGTCTGTTGTTGTTGAATGAACTATCCCTTTAGTATGGAGCTAATAATATGCCAAAACAATCTAAATTTGAATTGCGTTAATTTGAATTATTGACAATTGTAATTTAATAAATCAGATTTTTTATATGCCGTAAAAAATGTTTTTTTTACATTTCTTAATTTGAATTTCATAACTTTAATATTGAACATCTGAAATTTAAGACAACTGAATTTTTCAAGGCTGAATTTTTATAGACGTGTTTTCAAACAGTTCTGAAGTCATAGATCGGAGATATTGGGTTTGTAAAAATAGTTTCAAATTTTCAAGATGAAGAAATTCGAAACATCAAATTCAATATTCTACATGTATACACTTTTATAATAGTATACTGATCCTTTCTTTGAATTGTTTATAAAAGTTTGTTCAGACATGCAGTTCAATGGGGTTGAATCATTTTTCACTAATTTGAAAGAGGTCTGGATGCAGACCTGGTGCAGTGCAATCTCCCCACCCCTAACCCTACCACTCACAGGGATGTCACTAGCTCCATTGAGTGCATTGTGTCTGACATAGCATCACTGAGATATGCAGTCTCAGCTTGCATCATCAAGGCTGCATCCAGATGCTATTGACTATGATGAAATGCATCACCATCAATGGCTTTGCTTTTCTTCTGTCCATTCCAGAGGTGCTTGTGCTTCTAGGCTTTGAGGCCACGATGCCAGATGAGTTGACTGTGCATGTAGGGGATATAGTGAAGAACGTCTCCAAAGCCAAAGAGGAAGGATGGCTGGAGGGAGATCTGAGAGGAAAGAGAGGCATGTTCCCTGGCAACTTCGTCAAGGTCTGCACCTGTTAAAGTACTCTTTTCATGGCCTTGTACAATGTCTATTTCTTGTGCTTGTAGTTTTTTTTTTTTTTTCCAAAATGACGCTTCTTTTTTCCTCAGGAAGTGCCTGTTTACTTAATAGGGGACAGCAATAGAGAGCCAAGAAGCATTAGGAAAAGTAAGTCTCCATTATTATGTGTTAAATAACAAACAGAATGGTGCTGTTTTGTTTGTGAACAAATCTTTGAATGAACAAATAATATTCCTTTACCTAGATTAATGATTTTGTGAAGCTGCCCCATTTGAAGGGTTGTTGCTAGATCAGATATAGTTGTGGCCGGAAGTAAACGAAAATAATTTCTATTATTTATTAAATTGTCCATTAATTGTATTTTATTAATGTCTACCCCAACCCTAAACCCAACCATCATAGTAACATAAAACAGTAGTTGTACCAAGTATTATTTATGTTATCTATTAAATTACCCGATAAATTGTATTTTTTTTTTACCCTAAACCCAACCATCAGAGTATTGTAAAAATATAAATTATTGTTATACAGTGTCATAAAAAATGCTGCTATATTGATGTGCATATTGCACTTTCGGCCGGCCGTGTATCCAATCTAGACTTTACCAAAGTCCCTGTAAGTATTCTATATTCTTTTTATTTTTTTTTTATTATTATTTTTTTTATTATTATTATTATTTTTGGGGGGGTTTTCACCTTTATTGGATAGGAAAGTAGAGAGAATTGACAGGCATGGGGAGCAGAGAGAGGGAAAGAATGGGCATAGGACTGCGAGGCAGAATTGAACTTGGGTCGCCGTGAGCACGGAGTGCATATGTCGACGCACTAACCACTACACCACTGTCGCTGACGTATTCTATAGTCTTTGACTTGACCCATTTGAAGCAAGTGTATTTTCTCTCCTTTTTAACTGGCTGTAGCGTAAGCCAATGTTATTCAACTGCACGTGGTACAGATGCAATATGATTGGCTGAACAGAATGAATGTACATGCCCCTTTTAAAAACCTGGCTTCGGCAGATTAACATAACGAGTGTTGCTTAAAGGGCCACGAAACCCCCTGTCTCAGCAGGGTGTTTTCACACCTCTGTTTTGAAAAAAGTCAGGAAAGTTGGGCGTGTACAGCTCTGGGAGTGTCGGGGGGGGGGGGGGGGGGGGGGGGGGGTGGAAAGAGGATAAGATTTTGCATTGAAGGGAGTTAACATTTGGGCACGCGCTAAGTTTGACAGGAAAAACAAACACGCAGAGGCTGATTTGATACGGCGAATAAGAGAAAAAAAATCCTCCACATTTCTCTGTAACTTATGTACTCGGTAGGTAGCGTCAGAAAGCCGTGTGTGTATAGACTATCCTGTCACAAATTGCAGCGAAAATCCTGCACGACGGGAATAGTTTGTGTTAACATGTTTACACTCGGAGAGCAGCATTTAAACAAAGGGCAGTCCACTGCAAACACTTACCAAATCTGTAGACAGACAATCAAACTGGAGCTGTGTCTTTTTATTAAAAGTAGACGAGCGGAAATCCGGATTTCACCATTTCCAGATGAGAAAAAGCTCTCGGGTAAAAATGTTCCTTACAAACGCGTTTCTGTCGCGTGTCGCGTGCACTGTAATCCACACGTGAGTCCAGCTGCTCTCTCATAAAGGGAAAATGAAAACAAAACCTTCGTTGCAACACACTAATAACACCTACGAATTTTGTCTTGAAATTCTTGTACTTTCACTTGTTTTGGCAACACAACGTGGCGTCTCTCTGCCGTCTGAAAAGTGTAAACTGGTAAACAGTCTCCGGAGCTATCATGCATACAGTGTTGGGGAGAATACTTTGTAAATGTATTTAGTTACAGAATACAGAATACCTGCTTTAAAATGTATTTTGTAACGTATTCCGTTACTTTGCTTAATCCTTGTACTGTATTCTAAATACTTGGAATACTTGGAATACTTCCCCTTGAAAACAGCCTTCAAGTCTATTAAATGTCACACTATGCGTTGGTAGCAATTTCTGCAAGAAAAGGGCCTCTAATGCTAAACATTATTGACTGACAGGGAAAAATAAATAAAACAATATAATTATGTTTATTGAATAATGTTTATTTATCAAAGTGTCAACAAATTCAATTTCTGTTTCTGTAATAAAGATAAAAAGTGCTTGAACATAGACAGCATTACTGTCTGTAATATACAGTATATGTATATAATATGCATTTTGCTTACCCTTTGTATTTCACAGTCTGCACAGAAAAATATCAGGTATAAGAAAAGAAAAACTTCAAAATAGTTTATGTAAAACCAAGGTAATGTAACAGGTTCTATCAAACATTTTAATGTCTATTATAAAAACTTCTCACCTAAGAACAATATTGCAAAAATTAGAAGAATGCAAAATGTGTTCGCTTTACAAAAATGTAAACATCAAAATGAACAAGTTTTGTTTTAAGTCAAACATATTAGCCAGTAGCCACCTATCTACAGTACCTAAATATCACGGTCACCAGCGAGCTTCAACCAGAGATCGCTGGTATACAGACTCACATTCACTTAACAACAAATCCTGCCTCACATGGACAACATATTCAGTCACGCCACACACACACACACGCACACACACACACACACACACACACTCACCTGCTCCAGCTGACCGTCATCAAGACACTCTCTCTCTCACACACACACACACACACAGCTGCGGCTCATTTGACACTCATTATCAGGACTATATATTTCAGTTTGTGTGCCCCTCTCGTTGTCTGTTGTATTTTGCGTTACTCATATGATGTCCGGTTGTTCCTGGTTTGTTTTGCCCTGTTTTAGTTTTCCTGTTTTGTTATAGTTTTTTCATTAAATCTTAAATGCTGTGTTTGGATCCGCTATTTGTTTTTCCCCCTCTGAACCCTGCAACGGACCGTAACACTACCTGCATTCCTAATCAACAGACAAGTAAAGGCGGTTGTAGCACAGCAATAGAGACATTTCGAAGTGCTTCTCTGTCATTCTGTTGCGATGAGGAGTAAAAATAAGTCCTCCCTGGCTGAAGAGTCACAGGAGCACTTGATGAAGAGGGCTTTGAGCATACCTGCCAACACTCCCGTTTTTCCCGGGAGTCTCCCGAATTTCAGACCCATCTCCCGTATTGTTCTGTCTCCCCGAAAACTCCCGGAATTCCACCCCCCTCAGCACTTTGGTTCAGTCTGGCCTGAAACCTGGTGCATGTGCGCGTGCTCTTCAGTTCGCGCGCCCCCATCTCACCCTCCCCGCTCTTCAGTTCGCAGCACTTTGGTACAGTCCGGCTTGTAACCTGGTGCATGCGCCTATGGTTTGCGCGCAACCTCCCCGCTCTACAGTTCGCGGGTTCGCGCGCCCCCATCTCCATACTCCAGTCAGGACTCGGAGTGGTTTCGGCGGCAATTTAGTAATATTGTTATGGGCCAGACACGCATCGCCCGAAGTATTCCAATGGTATTAGGAAAGTAACTGTATTCTAAATACCCTGTTTAAAAATAGTAACTGTAACGGAATACAGTTACTCAAGAATAGTATTCTAAATACGTACCGCCGGTACATGTATTCCGTTACTCCCCAACACTGCATGCATATTAATGAAGTTTTACGTCATACAAAATAGAGCGCGCTGATTGGTTTGAAGCACGTCTTTCTCATGAATTAATACTGCACACGCAGATACGTCAGAACGTCCTAGAAAAGACAGACAGCCACTCTCCAGCTGGACTTACACCTAAGTATCTCATGGCCGTGACGCAGCTTCAAAAATTTGTTTCAAACCAGAAAAACGAATTTGCTCAAAATAACGCAAAAACAACCAATTTTCACTTTTTAGTGCAATATATGTGTCCTAATAGTGTTTATAGCAGCGTGGGACACATATATGACTGTCAACAGCTCAAACAAATGTGTTTTGGTGTTTCGTGACCCTTTAACATGTGTCCATACTGTACCATTCCTACTCTTCTCAACGAGCTGAGGGTGATGCCGTCAGCCCCTCTCCCACCTCAGAGCACTCGCAGCCCAGTCCTCGTACATGCATACAGTTGAAGTCAGAATTATTAGCCCCCCTTTGAATTTTTTATTTATTTTTTTTTTAAATATTTCCCAAATGATGTTTAACAGAGCAAGGACATTTTCACATAATGTCTGATAATATTTTTTCTTCTGGAGAAAGTCTTATTTGTTTTATTTCGGCTAGAATAAAAGCAGTTTTTAATTTTTTAAACAACATTTTAAGGTCAAAATTATTAGCCCCTTTAAGCTAATTTTTTTTTTCGACTGTCTACAGAACAAACCATCGTTATACAATAACCTGCTTAACTTAATTAACCCAGTTAAGCCTTTAAATGTTACTTTAAGCTGTATAGAAGTGTCTTGAACAATATCTAGTAAAATATTATTTATCGTCATCATGGCAAAGATAAAATAAATCAGTTATTAGAAATGAGTTATTAAAACTATTATGTTTAGAAATGTGTTGAAAAAATCTGCTCTCCGTTAAACAGAAATTGGGGAAAAAAATAAACAGGGGGGCTAATAATTCAGGGGGCTAATAATTCTGACTCCAACTGTACATAAAGCTTATTACAAATATAAATACCCATTTATTAATAATTTTCTATTAAACAAACAGAAACGTTTGGACGTGATGACATCAGTAATATGCATATTGACGTTTGACGTAATTTAGCGACTTTTCGTGCAGAGCTTAGCGCCTTTTCATTGAAAATAGTCGCCAACACTGAACGTAACATCTTCTGTTAATTCAGTCATCATTAGTGATTCGCTCATACACACAATGCAACTCTTGTCACAACTACCTGGCGTAAAAAGGTGAGCAAATCTGAACAAACATTTCAACTAATTTCAACATTTCAACTAGATCAAGCGAAGTCCACACTGAGTATGTTTACATGGACACCAATAATCCGATTTTAATACGATTAAGACAACACTCTGATTAAGAGTCTACCATGTAAACAGTCATTTTTTATTAATTTAGTCCGATTAAGGTCATAATTGAACTAAACAGAAATGAAATTAAGACTTGTAGAGTATGCTGATTTCAGTGGCATTATTGAAGTGCAGTACAGACATGTAAACAACACAATCAAACTATTATTGTCCACAGACACCTGCATGCACACCGGCGTGCGGTGTCAAATTCCAATAAAACAATAGTCTTTCAGCAGTTCATACTCGCATACAATATCACCTTTGTTCACGGGGGGCATGCATGAAATGTTTCTGATTGAAAGTAAAAGTGCAGAACTGCAGTTACTGTAAAGTCCACTCGACAAATAAAAATTTAAACGCACGAAATTACATGAAACTCCAGAGGAAATGTGGATAGCGCAGTGATGCAATGACATTAATCGAATTATGTGCTTTAACATGTAAAATGGGATCATGAAAGGAACATTCAAAATGCAACTCGTGTAAACACCTTAATTAAATTATTGCCTTACTCAGATTAAGGCAAGTAATTCGATTACTGATGTCCATTTAAACATAATCAGTGAGAATAGACATGTGAGCTTAAACATTCTGATTTCGTGGTACGTTTCAGCAGATTTTTAAATGTTTACCAAATCAATCTTGCTCCACAGACAGACCTCTTAAAAAGTTTAAATCCTCGTCGGGTTGTCTAGCTAGACTAAAATAAGTAAGCTAATGAAGGGTTTGTGCCTCCACATCCGGTCTCAAATTATACCCACCAAAAATCCATAGGAAACGACTGAACTATATCCGCTTATAAAACGCTGCCTGTCATAAAACTGAACTGTAAAAGTGAAAGGTGGAAGTGCTTTTGCAGTTTAAGTTAGTTCAGTTCAGTTTGCCGTCACTGCATCTAAACGTGCTGACATGCTCCATATGTTTTCTACTTACTTCATTGCTCCAGCGAAGAAAACGACCGTCCAGACGAGGAAATGCGAGGTGGTTTTTCCCTACCTTCCCACACACGAGGACGAGCTGCAGCTGCTTGTCGGAGAGACCATCGAGGTTCTCAGAGAGGTAGAAAATACTGTTTTATTACAAAAAATCTCTGATACTTGTTGCAGTGCTGTGTTTTGCTAGCTATGTATGCTTTCCATGTGCAGAAGTGGTTGTCTGTCATCATCCTTGTGAAAGTTTAGTACATCTAAAATGTTTTGTATATGTGTAATATTCTTCTATTGACAATGCTTCAACTGCTAAAAAATATGAAGGATAATGTACACATGGCTGGTCAATATAAATAAATAAATAAATATATATGGAGAGAACTTGTATGAATATTTACTTTTTTTTTAATGGATAACAAGATATTTATACAATGGCAGTACATTATTCAGAATGCATTGAGCCAAATTCCTCCATCAGTGATGAGACCCTTTATCAATGTTTACATTTTAAATAAGTGGCAAGAGCAGTGGGATGCTTTGGAAAATAATAAATTATATGGAATTAATTTTACAACCTGAGTTTTAAGACTAGATTTGGTCGATGGATTTTTACCAGATGTCGTATTGGACAAACAAGATTAACCCATGCTTTTTTGCTTCAAGATGAAGACCCCACTCAATGTACTGTACAATTCCCCTTACTGTAAAACACATTTTACTGGACTCGTCTCACTTTTAATGATTTCAGAAGGCTTTTATGAACTCTCTTAAGAACATTTTTAACAAAGTGACACTAGGAAAAATTGTAGAATTTTTATCATGCATTAGCGCTAAAAATCTTATTTAATTCATGTATTTATTTGTTTGTTGATTTTTAATTGTATATTTACTATTGAAATGTTCTTGCCATGAAAATAGCCTTGGTTGCTTACCTGGCATTAAATAAAAATACATTACATTTAGAATGCATTGACTCTATTGTCTACACTTTACTTTTTTTATAAAATTTGTGTCATATCAACTAATTAAATTAATATTCACAATTTACTGTGCTTCCCACACATAGACTTTACTTGAGCGGGCCGCCCAGGGGTGCGTTTCCCAAACAACGACGTAACTTGTGGCTGAACTATCATAGTACGATGCATAGCTTGGGAAAAGAATGATGTAGTGATGAGTGTTTCCCAAAACCTGTAGTTTCTCTGTCGCAGATCCATCGTTTGAACCACGTTAGTTATAACGTAAAACGCCCATAGTAATGCTCTAAACGGGGTGGAGAAGAACCCCATCATTTCTTTGTGCAAATTATATTGTTTTACACGCACACGCATTTAAAATAAAATCCAATATTACTGTAGTTTTGGTAAAAACATGCACTCATTTTCCATTTTAATTGAAATATGTAAATGGCAGATATAGGGCCTGTTTCCTTTACAAATATTATTGAGAACATATTCTATTCTAAAAAAGCTAACACATATTCTAATATCATATATAAATCATATAAATAAATAAATAAATAATGAGGCGATTTATTAAGAAATTAAATTTAATAATTATTATTTATTAGGAAATTAAAAAAATCTTACTTTAATTATAATATTAATGGTTTATCATTATTATTATTATTGTTATTAAGTAGGATATTGTTTATTTATTTTTTATTTTTTGAAAAGTCTAAGTCACAGTTGTCAAAGTCAGTTCCAGGAGGGCCGAAGCTTTGCACAGTTTAGTTCCAACCCTAATTAAACACACCTGATTAAACTAATTGGGTGCTTTAGGCTTGTTTGAAACCTACAGATAGGTGTGTTGAAGCAGGGCTGGAACTAAACTCTGCAGGGCTCCGGGCCTCCAGGAATTGACTTTGACACCCCTGGTCTAAGTCTTACAATTTGACACATTCAAACCACTGCAGAAATGTTCTAACCAACAGGCCGATGTAATATGCAGTACAGAAACTTAATAAATAACCTACTATAAATTAAAAGCATTAACGTATGCTATGATTTTTTTTTTCACAAGCTTTGGAGACGTAACATAAATTCCGCTTTTAAATAATAGGTCACCTATAGCTTTCGTCGAGAGCCACAACTGTGTTCCAAATGGCATCAATTTTTTCAAAGTGCACTGTGAGGGGAGCACAATTGTAAACATGAATATCTCTATTAAATGTTCTAAAGGAATAGGGCATAGGGGGGATAACTGAGAATAGAACACAGCCAGGAACTATGTTTCTAACTACAGCTCTAGAGGTGTAGTCGCAAGCGTAGAAGTTTGCGACCCAATTTGCGAATGTTCGTTGGAAGGACGGATTAGGGAAATGGCAAATCAACGCACTATGTTTGTAACGATGGAAATTGCGACCTTAGTTGGCTAACGATGGTTTTCGGAAATGCACCTCTGGTATATAATAACGGTCGCCCAAGTATATTTGGCGACATATATTTTTTTATTATTATCATCTTTTACACCTTTTTTTTGTATCCACTCAATAGCCAAACATCCACAGTTGATTAACTAGTGGAAAATCTCCTCTCGCCCTACACATTTCCTACTTCTCGTTGTGTGTGCGATAACTGTCAACACTCGACTCGCACAATCTCAAGTGCTCTGTAGAGACTTACAGAAATGCGCCTTTGAAACTTAAAAATGCGTTCGTACGGGTTTTCTAAATCTCCTAAAATGTCCGGGATTCGCCTTTTGATTTAGCTTTCTAAGCTGTCGTCATTTTTATTTTAAACCTGATTTACTTTCACTTGGCTTTGCAGCTGACAGCGCGTGCACAGCCGCAAGAGCAAGAGAAACATTATATAATTAATTCCTTACTCTAAACGACTCAGATAAACTTTTCTATTTACTCTGTGAGAACGAAATTACATCTAAACTGGCTGCAAAATATATGTACACCGTTAGAAATGGTTAATTAACTCATTTGCCTTATTTAAGTAACCTACATTTGTCATTCTTGTAATTTTAAACTTTTTAGAGATTTTTTTTTCATAGATGTTTTTATTCCTTTGTCATTTATTTCTCATTTGTTGTATATTTTTTTATTTGGTTATGTTGATATATTGAATATTTTATACATATATAACATGCTTTGACAATACTGTACAAATGTCAGCAGATTTGACCTGTCAGTGGGTGCACATGGCTCCTGAATAGAATAAAAGTAAAACAAATAGTGGATTTCTTTTTTATTTCAACAGTCGTAAAAAAACAATTTAACCCATTAAAAAAGAAACTGTGTATAATAAGTAAAAATATTGGCAAAAATCACTTTTTTTTTTTTTGTCGCATGTAGTTAACCATGTGTCGTGGGTAAAAGGTGTGTTTCAATCCGACTACCACCGCAAGTATATTTTAAACCTGTGGGAAGCACTGATATAAAATTGTCATGTCAGATAAATTATGGTCCATAATCTGATTTTGGGGACATATTTTTAAAAAAGAATAAGCAGAATAATAATTAAAAAGTGATCTAAACATTGTATTATAGCAATCTTTTTATTTATTATTTATTTATTTATTCATTATAGCAATTTTGTCCATGCATATTGTAATGAGTAAAATAATATATTGTACCCAGCAATATATACTTTCTGTATGTAGGTGTCTTTACTGCTGGGAAATGTTTGTTTCCAAAGCAGATGCCGTCTTTACTTTTGAGTCAGATATTGAATGAATTGAACTTTTAATTTGTTTTCGTTTGCAGATTGAAGATGGCTGGTGGATGGGAAAGAAAAATAACCAAATAGGAGCCTTTCCATCGAATTTTGTAAGGGAAATATTTGTCCCTTCAAAAGGTGAGCTTTGTTTATTTCCTTGACATATTGCAGTTTGCTGGCTGTTTCATGTGTACAGGTTTGTAAGTTCAGGACTGTGACCAGTTCACAGTGTCATAGATGGAGGGCGCCATAGCGAGCAGCGTCTTCCGATAGGATGCTTAACTTCCGTTACTGCATTTACAACTGGTAAATCTTGATCGGAAAATGGTTGTCAATACCGTTTTTAGTGGTTTACGGAGTGTTCCACAACTTTGATTTTGAAAGGTGTGTGTTAAAGCCGTTACGCTTCTGTCAGATACGGTTCAAGCACGAGAGAATAATGTTCTCCTCCTAATTCAGTGTCTGCCGTCAGATAAGATGCTGAAATACAGCGTCAGTGTTCCCGACTTGTCAGCTGTTGTACTGTACTCAGGAGCTCTTCAGTGCACACACACACACACGCAATAGATCACTGCATTATAGAGCAAACCATATTACTGGCATGAAACTTAACAGGTATGTAACGTTAAGCCATGCCATTTCCAAAAAAATAAAAGTACATTACTGATTGTCTGTTGGCTGATATGCATGTTGATTCTAATGGGGAGCAGTTTATATTTCATTTAGTTAGTTTGTAGTGTGTAGTATTTACCATGGTATGTGTTTTTCTGTCATTTCAAAATGCCACTTTATTTTCACTTTGTGCCAGTCTTTCAATCAATGTGTTAGTGGGACAGTGTGTGTGTGTCAAACATTTTGGTGAATTACATTAGTTTGGGCTGGTTATATATTTGAAAAAAAGAGAAAATGTTGACTTTAGCACTGATTGACACCAGTAATAGTTCAAAGACGTTAAAAGCAAATAAAATACATTAAAACTATTGTTTCAAAGCTGTCCGAATGTGACTGTCTGTACGCATCAGCTGTCGACCGGAAGTTCGAAGCATCCTCCTTATGCATACACGCGAAGCATAATGGGTAATTTTGCAATCTAAGAAAAGGTCTATATCATAACATCTGATTTACGCCACGATTTTTTTTTAATTCTAAGCAGTAAATCGGCGATTCATTCCTCTGTGGCGACCACTGATTAATAAAGGGACTAATGCGAAAAAAGAAAATGAATGAATGAAGCAGTAACACAGAATGGAGCCCAAACGCTTATGCAGTGAACTTGTTTTTTTTTTTGTGGCAAATTAGTAGTTGAATCTTGTTTGTTATACTGTATACTGGTGAAGTCTTTTGTGGGCTGTTCTGTGGACAAATTCACACAATACCCTCTTTTCTTTTACTCGTTTACTTTTAATAGAGTTTAGCAGTTGCCTAGAACAAAGATTAGATGGTGAAGATGTCTTATACCAGCAGGAAGCAATTAAATGCTTGAGTAATCACAAACTTGTGTGAAACCATCAGTTCTGAACATTATAATGCCCTTCAATAGGGGGAAACCATAAAAAATGTTTGTATTTCCACAGTGAAAATTTGTATAACAATACTATTTAATAAAATCTGGTAATAGAAAAAAAGAAGAAAAAAAAGTGTCTCTTTCAAACATTATGAAGGCCATTGAGTGTTTGCTACTCTTACTGATCCCTGGATTAATGTTTTGCAGATGATGCGAAAGCCAGACCTAAACTCTCTGGATCTGTCTTCGGTAAAGAGGTATGTTATGTTATGTTATGTCATGTTATGTTATGTCATGTCATGTCATGTCATGTCATGTTATGTTATGTTATGTTGCGTTATATGTTATGTTATATGTTTTGTTACGTTATGTTACGTAATGTTATATAATATGAGATATGATATGATATGATTTTATGTTATGTTACGTTATGTAATGTTTTACGTTGTGTTACGTTATTTACGTTACGTTACGTGTTTTATGTTATGTTAAGTTATGTTATGTTGCGTTACGTCATGTTGCGTTATGTCATGTTATATGTTATGTTATATGATATGATTTGTTATGTTACTTTGTTACGGTATGTTATGTTGCATTACGTTATGTTTTACGTTACGTTATGTTATGTTTTACGTTACGTTACGTTATGTTATGTTACGTCACGTCATGTTATATGTTATATTATATGTTATGTTATGTTACATTATGTTTTATGCTACAGTATGTTATGTTATGTTACGTTATGTTTTATGCTAAAGTATGTTATGTTGTTATGTTGTCATGTTATATGTTACGTTATGTTATATTATGTTACGTTATATTATGTTACGTTACGTCATGTTATATGTTATATATTATGTTATGTTATATGTTATGTTATATGTTATGTTGCGTTATGTTTTATGCTATGTTATGTTCTATGTTATGTTCTATGTTATGTTATATGTTATGTTGCCTTATGTTTTATGCTATGTTATGTTAAATGTTATGTTATATGTTATGTTACGTTATGTTACTTTATGTTATGTTATGTCTTCTTTTTTTCCCCAAACAGGGAAAACTACAACAGAGACCAAGTTTACGGAAAAAAACATCAAACGGTGAGAAGTCACACTGCACAGATGCTGTTGGCTAAACAATTAAATGTTGTTTAGCTGTTTTTTGTTCTCCTTAATTTCAAGACAACCGAACAACATTTTAGTTCTATAATAGAAAGTGACAGAATCCATAGTCTTCAAACAGTACTATAGTAGTTTAATGCATGAGAAGACCTACTGTATTCTACCTATTCATTCAAGAAAAAGACAATGTGCTTTCAGATTCACCCAGATTCATTCCATTACACAAACTGAATTAGTTGATGCTGGACTTTTTGTTAAGGGTGTTGAATACATTTAATTCCTCCACAGTGAAAGAATGCTGTCAGGTATTGTTCGACTACACTGCTGTTGCTGAAGACGAGTTGAACCTGAAGAAGGGAGACGTCATAACAGTTATCAACAAGGTGCGTCATCGGTGACGAGCTGACTGCTTTCTGTTTATACGACACACAGTACATTATAAACAGAAAAAAACAATGATGATTCACCAGATCTGAGTAATGTGCTCTCAGCTGGTTGTTCCAGCAAAATAATAAAATATGATCATAATTCCAGCACAAAACAATCTGTCTATTGCTAATGAGTATATGAGAGTGGATCATCATTATCTTTAACTAACCAAGAAGTAAATAAATTCTCTTAAAATTGCTGAATTTACAATACTTTTTGAAAGATAGTTTTAATTTTAAATTCATCTAAATAGATTATTTAAATTTGTCTTTGAATTTATTAAATGGGATGAACCATCTTGAGATGAACCATCTCATTTTCGAGGGGGTCCCTACAACACATCATAACAAACATACAACTAAACAAAACAAACAAATAAGAAGCACACTTTACCGGAAACACTTCCCACATTCTAAAGCCTAAGCAAACAAAAACATATAATCAAAAGTACAAACAATTTGATATACAAATAAATAATAAAAGAATAAAATTAGAATAATTAAATTTTATAAAGGTTATAAAGTTCAACAAAAAAATTAGGAAAGGCGTTATATAATGCATTATATAATGCATTGATTTATTATGTTTAAACTGTTCTCCGAAATCTACATACTATATGTGTATGTAAAAGCCCATTTAGAACGTTGGAGTTAGCCCTAGAGAAGTCTTATTTTACCTTATTTGGAAGGGTTGTGAATATTAATGAGCTCTAAAATGAGCCAGTAGTTAATAGTGTGAAACTAAAGTGTTAACCCAAATTTGTAGATACTTTTTGTTGTGCCTCAAATGCCATAAATTAAAATATATATTTTGCAAGTTAACACCTGTTAAGCATTCATAGGATATGAATTCACCATTCATAATTGACAAATTATTATAATAACTCTTTTTGTTATGGATTGTAATGAATGATAAATCATCACTGACTAATCTCAAACACTTACAAATTTGATTAGAAATCATACACATTGCCAACAATCTTATTAACTTGTAGACATGAAAACAACATCATGCAAAGTTCCATAAAGTTAGGAAAGGTCTTATATAATGCATTGATTGATTATTTTTAAACTGTTCTCTGATATCTAGATAGTATATGTGACTTGGTTAAGTACAAAAAACCTCTGGAATCGTTTTATAAGCCCATTTAGAACGTTGGAGTTAGCCCTTGAAAAGTCTTATTTTACCTTATTTGGAAGGGTTGTGAATGTTAATGAGCTCTGTAATGAGCCAGTAGTTAATAGTGTGAGTTGTTACTTAAACTAAAGTGTTACCCTTATGCCGAGTTCAGACTGCATGATTTTCAAAGTAGTCGTGTCACAGATGTTTTCACACTGCATGACTCTCTGGGTTAGCGTTCTGTCGGTGCTGTGTTTACACTGTAGGATGGATCGGCGACAGAAGAGTTCATACTGCATGACTTTAAAATAGGAAGAATCACAGACAGCTTTGTCTAAACTACGTCTCACAACCAAACAAACGTGAGGTCATGTAATATAATTTTCGTTATTAACTACATCATGTAAACAGAAGGCTTTAGCTTTAGAAACTTGTGTTGCTCACGTGGCTTTTGAAGAGAATTAACAATCTCTCCTCAACTTTTTTTTTGCTTTTCGACCTGATTGTGATATTGATCAGATGACACGTCAAACAGACACAGTGCTCCTGCCAAATTTACACTAGTTTTTCCTTCATTTCTTGAGTCCAAATAAACTGAAAATAAGAGCTTTTAACTTCTCCCCCAGCCTCCCGCTGGCCTTCAGGTACCCGTACAAGTGGATGCTGCTCTCTCATTGGCTGTAGGTGATCGCGGATGTTATTTTCAATTAGAACACATTTCACACGACATGATTCGGCATGATCCAGATATTTAGCATGCCAAATATCTCACGAGTGTCAGCGACTCATCGGCCATTCTCTCATATCGCGTCCTTGATAGTTCACACTGTGTGATTGTCACTCACGGGAACGAGCACCGATTTGCCTGTGATTTCAGGCATTTGTCGGCGAGTCAAAATCAGGGCTAAAATCATGCAGTCTAAACTCTGCATTAGTTAGTATATACTTTTTGTTGTGTCTCAAATGCCATAAATTAACGTATATATATTTTGCTAATTAATGTCTGTTAAGCATTCATAGGATGTGAATTCAAAATTCATAATTGTCAAATTAATATAATAGCTCTTTTGTTATGGATTGTAATGAATGATAAATCATCACTGTCTAATCTCAAATGCTTACAAATTTGATTAGAAATCATACACATTCCTAACAATCTTATTAACTTGACATGAAAACAACATCATGCAAAGTTCTAACAAAAAGTAAGAAAGGTATTATATAATGCATTGATTGATTATGTTTAAACTGTTCACTGATATCTACATAGTATATATGACTTGGGTAAGTACAAAAAAACTCTAAAATTATTTAAAAGCCTATTTACACCATTGGAGTTAGCCCTAGAAAAATCTTATTTTACCTTATTTGGAAGGGTTGTGAATATTAATGAGCTCTGCTCTCTTATTGCTCTTGGCTTATGTCTCTGATGCTCCATCACTTCTCAGTTGGGTTGTAGATTAAATACAGGCTAAATTATAATTCTACCCAATAAAAGAGACATACAGAGATATATTTAGAGCGGTGTTTTGTGGTTTAATATATCTGCAAAATTATTAATGTTCTCAAACCAAATTTTACATAAAGGTATTTCTGTTCTTCACTCCTGAAAAATCACAGCAAGTGCTGAGTGATAACATGTGATGCATAAACATGCATAAAACACTTTTATTCAGCAGTTAACGTGTGTTTGTTGCCTCATTACAAACATACATGGCATATTTAACAATATACACGTAAACTAACAAAAGATACAGTTAAACAGACCATATTGCTCTTTGGGGGCCACTGAATTAATTTATCATCTGTATTTCCCAAATTTTGCATTCTGACCATGAGCTTTGATGAGATGAGAGGTTCCATGACTGGTTGTATTTCCTGAGAACTCTTTAACGGTGGTCTTTTTTTTTTTTTTTCAAAATAAGAGTCCCTTACATACAGGTTTTCATTCTATTGCACCTTTAATAAAGCCTAATTGATTAGTCTTTTGAGCATTTATTCATCTTTGTTGCATCTATAGCTCAAAAGAATATCATTAAATTAAAACAGAACTCTTCACTTCAATTAAAGACTTTACTTCTGATTAATTTAATGCATCCTTGCTCAAAAGTAATGGTTTTTTTCTGAAGTTTTAAACTATATCATATATCAAGTGATAAACATTGTGGATTAATGGCAAATGTATATTGATAACTGACCTTATTTACACCAGATATACAAGTTACTATTTTTTCCTGGGCATTGAGTCAGCTTTATATTTTAATTGTTTTGTTTTTCTTCTCCCTGTAGTCCACTGAGGATGATGGCTGGTGGGAGGGGGAAGTGAACGGACGCAGGGGCTTTTTTCCCGATAACTTCGTCATGCTGATCCCAGCGGAGACTCCTCAAGTGAGTGTGGGACAGAGAAATGTTCCCATGATTGGCCCATTTTGTGCTCTTAGAGAATGGGAGTCTCCCTTTTGTCAACATTGCTTTTTTAGTAAAACACACTGGCTCAGAAAGCAACTATAGGCCAAGCAAATTCATGCTAGTTTACAAATAGTTTTAAGATGGAGCAGACTGCAGGTTATAAATCTGTTTTTAACGCCTTGGTTCAGTCTGTGATGATAAAACACAGTTAATTTTGATACATGATTCTTTTCCTCTTACTTTGTGCTTATTAAAAGAATTTGACTCAGAGGTTTCCTTTAGAGGAGAGGAAGACTAAAAACGGTCACTTGATTCCTCCTGCATGGAAAGAGTGCGAGCTTTATCTTGCTCAGAAGGACTAATCTGTATTTTGTTGATCATTTTTTCGTTTGTGAATCAGACTGGGAATGCGGGCCAGGCACCTGTGAGAAGTGGCTCAAAGAAAGATTCAGGTAAGACATAGCTGTCATAGCAGCAGGGCTGGTTTGTCTAGTTTGTTTCTTGTGTTGATACCAAACGTAACTGGTAATGCTGCTACAAAAATAGCATTTAAAGGTTTTAGGGGGTGTGGAAGCTGCTTTCATAAGGTGGAAGACGTGGCATGTGTCATTTCAAGAACTTGTTACTGTCAGTTTTGAAAGGTTTTAATCGTGCATTGAGTGTCTTATTGACATTTTATTTGACCTATTTTGTGTGTGAAAATCTTCTTTATATTATCAGTAATTTACAATGGTAAATGTTAAGCTTGAGAACCCAATCTGATCATATAAAATCTGAATTTGGTCACGCTTCATTTTAATGTACAATTCACACTATTAACATACTATTACTAAGACTATTAGCTTGATAAACTACTAACTAACTGACTATTAATAGTTAGTAAGGTAGTAGTTAGGTTTAGATATTGTGTAGGATTTAGGATGTAGAATAAGATCATACTTTAGAAGTGCTAATAAACAGTTAATGTCTTATTAATGGTCAGGTAATCAGCCAGTAGTTAATAGTGGGAGTTGTTACTTAAACTAAAGTGTTACCCTTAATTTGTAGATACTTTTTGTTGTGTCTCAAATGCCATTAATGTAGTATATATTTTGCTAGTTAATGCCAGTTAAGCACTCCTAGGATATTAATTCACCATTCATAATTGTAAAATGAATATAATAGCTCTTTAGTTATGGTTTGTAATGAATGATAAATCATCACTGACTAATCTCAAACACTTACAAATTTGATTAGAAATCAAACACATTCATAACAATCCCATTAACTTTTAGACATGAGAACAACATCCAAAGATAAAGAAAATTAGAGGAAGTCCAGTTTTTACACTTTTACACTAAGATATATTGTTACTTTAGATTATTATTATTCTTCTTATCCAATCTACTCTGTGTATAATATTAATAATAATAATAATCATCATCAATGTCATATTTCTCGACTTTTATGAACAGCCCTTATTATTATTGCACACTGTAAAACCCAAAAGTCAACTTTTTCAAATGAAATGCGTGTAGCTAACTCAAAATTGACTGAAAGTTAATTCTACTCATTTGAAAAGAGTTTTGAACTCAGTGTTGAAGGTAATGAGTTAATTAAATACCTCATTACTTCAACTTAAATGGAGTAAGTTCACAATACTCGTATAGATTAGATTTTTATTGTTGCAGTCGGTTTCCTCAAATGGTTTGAGTTACTTTAAGTTTTTGGGTTTTACAGTGCAGTACATACACTCACCGGCCACTTTATTACAACTGTCCAAATGCCTTGTAGATGCTTGAGGTCAGAGAAGATTGGCCAGACTGGTTCGAGATGATAAAAAGGCAACAGTAACTCAAATAACCACTCGTTACAACCAAGGTATGCAGAAGAGCATCTCTGAACACACAACACATCGAACCTTGAGGCGGATGGGCTACAGCAGCAGAAGACCACACCGGGTGCCACTCCTGTCATTTAACAACAGGAAACTGAGGCTACAATTCGCACAGGTTCACCAAAATTGGACAATAGAAGATTGGAAAAATGTTGCCTGGTCTGATGAGTCTCAATTTCTGCTGCAACATTCAGATGCTAGGGTCAGAATTTGGCATCAACAACATGAAAGCATGAATCCATCCTGCCTTGTTTCAACAGTTCAGGCTGGTGGTGGTGTAATGGTGTGGGGGATATTTTCTTGGCACACTTTGGGTCCATTAGTACCAATTGAGCATCGTGTCAACGCCACAGCCTACCTGAGTATTCTTGCTGACCATGTCCATCCCTTTATGTTCACAGTGTACCCATCTTCTGATGGCTACTTCCAGCAGGATAACGCGCCATGTCATAAAGTGTGAATCATCTCAGACTGGTTTCTTGAAAATGACAATGAGTTCACTGTACTCAAATGGCCTCCACAGTCACCAGTTCTCAATCCAATAGAGCACCTTTGGGATGTGGTGTAACGGGAGATTCCTATCATGGATGTGCAGCTGACAAATCTGCAGCATCTGCGTGATGCTATCATGTCAATATAGACCAAAATCTCTGAGGAATATTTCCAGTGTCTTATTGAATCTATGCCACAAAGGATTAAGACAGTTCTAAAGGCAAAAGGGGGTCCAACTTAGTACTAGTAAGGTGTACCTAATAAAGTGGCCAGTGAGTGTATGTATGTATATAACTTTCTTTTTAGTCAGCTTGACTTTTCTAAAGCTTTAATGGGCTCATGTTTGGTAGTGTACACACACACACACACACAAAACGAAACTACAAACCATAAAACCTCGTTTCTGCACCTGTTAATGACAGATCTCATTTGTAGGACAGGAAGACAGTGTTTTTCCGCATGTCACGTTTGGTTTCAGTGAAATATTAATATTAAACTCTGCCTTTTCACCTCAGGTGAATTGTGTGTGCTTTGCTGCCGAGTTATCACTAACAGTACTAAGGTGGTGTTAAAATCCTAGTGTTTTTGTCTAAGTTTTAAATCTGACTTTACACATAACATTTATTACCGCAAACCGCTCTGAGAAACACACTTATGCAGCTGTGTGTTGTTGTGAGAGGAAGTCGTAGGCCATGAAGAGATCATGTGAGCAAGACTCTAGAGGAAGACGAGGCCAGCACCCCTTGATCTCTCTATATATACGCCTTCATTTCTTTATGAATTCAGGCTTGTGATGTTGGAAAACTAACAAAGCTTACAGGGTATGTGTTTATTCTTCAGTGTTTGCGTTCTTGGAGTTTAGCGTTCTACAGATGTGGTTGGTTAATTTTGTTTATGCATTGTCTTAAATCTTTATGCTATAAGAAAAGTCACGTCAGGTTTTTAGAAGATTTGCTTTTAAAAGAAAAGAAAATTGTCATGGTGTGGAATGGAAAGCTCTATATTAAAGAGGATGTTTATGCAGGATAATTGCATGTGATGTTTATGGCTCAGACCAAATCTGTGCATGCATTTGAATTTTTATACTTTTTTGTTTTTTTTTGTTTTTTTGCCTGCGAAAGTCATTCTGAGTGAGAACAGAGATTTTGCCCATTATTTTTTTTTTTTAAAGGATGTGGTTTACTGACTCACTAGTACTTGTACCCATTCTGGTTTATTAAGGGAACCCATGAGGATTTGTGTTTGTGTGTGTGTTTTGGTTTTGGTAGGCAGACATTTTTGTAAGGACATGACCTACAAGGGTACAGTGTGTATAAGGGTATTACTTAATTATTACAACAACATTGAGGTGGTCTATAAGGACATGCCTTGTGTCCTTGTAATTCAAAAAACTTACAAATCATACAAAAAATTGCCATAGGTTTCTTGTGAGGGTTGGTTTTAGGGGTAGAGGTAGGGAAAGTGAAAATCGTGACATGTGGCCAAGTATAGTGAACCATAATTGGAATTTTGCTCTGCATTTAACTCATCCACGTCCACACACACAGCAGTGAACACACAACCAGAGCAGTTCTGTTGCTCATGTGTCAAGAAAAGTTGCATGTTCCCATGCCACTGAGACCTCCATAGTGTTCTCCTAGCATTGATGTAAAAGTGTTTCAAAGTATTTTGTGTTTTTAAAAGAGTATTCATATGTCAAGACTGGGTTTGTTCTGTTATGTTTGGAGAAGGAATAGCAGTTCTGGCAGCTACTGTAGATGTCCACATGCGTGTGGCATGCTATTAAAAATGTTTTATTAAAACCTGCCCTATGCAACAAAGCCTTGTTTGAGATGATCATTTAATGGTGCTGTATGACTCTTCTAAAGCATAAAAATAGCATAATATGTTTGCAGATATTTAAGAAACATGCCAAGTGAACATACTTGTTTATCTGAAAAACAATGCTAAAGTCATTTATTCTGTTTTGAAAATGTGAGTTACATGCTGGAACGTCTGTCTTTATTTTGGTTTTTTTAACTCACCCAATGCCAATTTAGCTAATTATATTTCAGCACCCCGGGTTGCCTTGTTGGAAAACCGCGTATTTCATTCATTCATTCAGAAAGGCTCTCAAAGCATGCGTCCGTGACTGAAATGCGACCTCCGGTGGATAGCAGCAGACTCCAAACAGATACGCAGATTCAGAGTTCCACATGAGGTTATTAATTAGTAAATAATATAAATATTACAACCATAAACATTAGGTGAGCAGGTTGGTTAGAACAAAAACTTTTTTTTAAATGGAAAATATTCCTTCTATCGCAGGCTGTTGCTTTTATATAGAACACTCGCTCCTCTTGGTCATGTGGCAACCTGCGCTTGAGTTTGTTTTGATCCAGGAATGCAATACCTAGTTCAACCACTGGGTGTCAAACTTACTACACCTTTATTAATTCAATCTAATATCGCTGTATGATATGCCTTTTCAGTATTACACCTGCACAAGTTCTTTACTTTTTTATTTTTTTATTTGAGGATATAGCAACTGTAATAAAGCTGATCAAAATTAAATCTTTAGATTTTTTTAATTGAAAACAAGCTTTGCTTGCATATTTTAATTTACCAAATGAAAAGGAGGAAAACTTGGTGGGTTACCATTTGACAATTATAACATTAAGATGCATTAAAATTAACAGTAACTTTTAAGTAAAGTATTTTTTTTTCATTTTTCTTTAATTTTACAGTTCTTTACAAAGGACATTTTTAAGATTTTGGTGTAGGATGTACTGTATGAATTTCACAAACGATTACAAAAAAAGCAAGCAATGCATTACATCAAGCATGGCATTCTGAAGTACAAATACTGAAATAGTCTTTAAAAATATACAAATAAAAATCAGTGAAACTTTCAGAATTGAACAAAAAAACCTCATCAAACTCAAAAAATAAACTGTTTTATCATCTTAACATTTTTAATCCTGTTTAGCAAGAGAAATTTATTTTAAAAATAAAGTCATCAGTAACATTAGGAATAAACAAACAATTATATCAATGATGGGGAAAAATTCATCAACATATGAAGCTAAAAGACTAATTAATCATATATATCTTCTTATATCTCAGAAAACCAGATGCCAGTGATGGACCAGAACAGCTCTGATACGAAACCAAAGACGGAGACTAAAAGTAATAATTCCGAACACACAAAGAAACGACCTTTCGGAAGTGTAAAATCATGCCTTAAAGAAATGTTTGTTTATTTGTTTACATTACATGTCTGTGGAAATTCAGCCAATATGTTAGTTTCTATCTTTTCTCTTTCTCTGCTCTTCACACAGTTGACAAACCAGACAATAAAGACTTCAGAAGTGACCCACCTGGTAAAATCAAGTTGCCTGGTCTGCACAAACCACCCGTTCCACCTCCACCAGTGAAGGACAAGCTCATAAAGAAGGATCCAAAGTAAGGGAGGACATCACAATTAACACCAAATATATAAGAAATCCAAGGTTCCCACGCTTCTTCAAGAGTCCTTAAATTTCAGACACATAAATTCATGGAAACAACTTAAAAACAAACATAGATTCTTGAACGTGCTTGAATTGAAAGTTTATGGTGTTATTTCAACAATTGTACTGTGCTGCTTTCAAAAAAACTAAGACATTTTTAGTTTAAATTTTGTACAAGAACTATGACAAATAATCCACATTTTAGCAATTTTAAAGAAACTGCATTTGGATATTATGAATAATGCTAATACTGAAGTCAACAAATTGTATTCAAGCTTTCTGAACATGACTGTTTAAAACGATCTCTAATTTTGAAAAGGACACATTCAAAACATCCTCATTACTCTGATATATATATTAATTAATTATTTTAATACGTATATACAAATATGATATAAAATATTTTAGGGTCTTTTCACCTTTTTATTGGGATAGGATAGTGGAGGACAGACAGGAAAGCATTTGGAGCAGAGGTTAGGGGAAGGATGGGCATAGGACCTCAAGCCGGGAATCGATTTTGGGTCGACCTGAGCACTGTGGTGCTATATGTCGGCGCACTTAACCACTAGGTTATTGGCGCTGACTTTACTCTGATATTTTAATGTAAATATTATGTGTAAGTGAAATGTTAAGGATGGGGTGTGAATTACAAAGGTGCTTGATTTAAAACTATTAGTGATTTAAAAAGTCCTTGAATCTGGTGTATGTGAAAGAGTGGGAACCCTGGAAATCTGAAATTAAAGTTTTTTACAGTTTCAGTAGCTAGTCATTAATCAGTTTCCATCGGTTATTTCAGCTTAGGGACTGAATTTCTCAATAGTTAAGCAGTCATTTAGTATTGTGTGTTATTCTAAAGGGCCTGTGAATGTTCAGTCTTGTAAAGAGAGATGGAAATTTTATGAGTTGCTGAGGGACTAAACAAACTCAAACTGCCTGTTTCCTGTTTTTCTGAGTAAGCATATTAAAAAAAAGCACAGACTGACACATCCTCAGGCAAGAACACAGAATGAACTGTCATTCTTGCTAAAGTGCGTGCACAAACTATATCACAGACAATTAAAAGTTAATCTAACATTTTCCATCACAACAATTTGCTTAGTAAAAGCATGTTAGACACAACTTTATTACATAATAATCATGTAACAAATCGTCCCCTTGGAATTTTAAGGTTCTATCTGTTCTGAATGATTTTGAGTTATTGAGCTTCAAAGTTTTTGCATTCCATATAGCAATCAATATGTGTGTAACAGTTCTATTTCATACATTAACATGACAGAGACCCTAAATGTACTCTACATGTAAATTATTAAAATTCTCTTTGCAAATTGGAGTAAAAAAAAACATGGTAAATGCAGATAGAACCTTCTAATTCTAAAAAGTCATTTTCCGCTTGGAATTATAAGGTTCTATCTGGCAGATCATTCATTGAAGCTTTACTTTTCAACAAATACAATCAAAAAATATATAATTTTGTGTTGTAACAATATGCTGATGCTTGAGAAAGTTACATTTTTGCTTTCTATAACATTTATTTCATTGTTTAGGATGAATATTTTTTTTCTTGTTTAAATTAAGCATACAAGGCTGTGCTAAATATTTTGTCCAGTTCAGCTGGTAATTTTATCTAATTAACATATTAATATTTATAACATTTTATGCTTTATATGAATTATTGAATTATATTGATTGAATTATATGCCCCATGAATTAAATTTCTATTTGCCCTTCAAGGCCTAATATTAAATTTAAAGACTTTAAAATAAAACAGACAATGAGCAAATGAGTTTAATAAACACTGAAAAATGTTTGACTATATATACACAAATAAAAATATTTCACATTTTAATATAGAATTTTTTTATTATTTGTTTCTTTTTCAACAATGTAATATTTAACATTTCATCTCAATGTCAAAAAATGCTTCTAAATCATCACATTTACGCACATCTCAATCTTGTGTGGTGTGGCATTATTTAGTCGACTCTGATTTTGTGTGATTTTTGTCTTTCTGGTCTTTCCCGCTGTCAATGGAGCAGTCTGGCAAAATGGTAAAGAAAGCTGGTCCTCGTGTGTGCATTTAAAATGCAGATTGGCTCACAGAAAGAACCTTATTGAGCCAAGCTAGAGTTCAACTTTGTAGATAAACCGTTTTTGTTTTTTAAATAAAAAGTCTTAAAATGTAAACAACTTATAAAGAAACATCACATAATGTAAATGTAAATAACTCAATTTTGACAAAAATGTCAGATAGAACCTTATAATTTTAAGGTGACAAAATACTAATGTTTATTTAGATTCTGTGTGACCCTATCAGTGTATTTTCAGTACTTAAAAGTTTGTCTAAAGTGTTTTATTGTATTGGATGCGCATGCAAAAGCCTAATGCATATTTTCCCTCTTTTAGAAATGCTGAAGAGCCACAGCCTGTTTTACAGAAACAACCGTCGCCTCCTTCTCCAGTGCACAAAGAGGTAAAAGACATTAAGGAGATTAAAGATAAGACCCCTGACCAGTTTGATGGTGTAGACGTGTCCTCAGAGAAACTGAGCCATCCCACGGCCAACAGAGCCAAACCTCCACAGAGGAGACCACCAACAGCCCTCGCCACTGCTATACAAGTGAGCCGAACACAAGGGCACAGACATGACACTCATACTGTACACGCTTCAGGATTAAAGCTCACCGGCTTTCAGTGTGTAACAAAACAGCTCCCGATACAAAGGGCTCCTATAACACTTTTCACACTTTCAGCTTTCTTTAGTGCTTAATGTTGCAGCTTGAGCATGTGAATGCATGAAATCTGCTGGGAATTAAGTCCTGTTCTGATTACACAATATTTTTTTCCAGATTTTCTAGATGATTTGCTTGATTTAGGGTGTTGTGGAGATTCATAAATGACAAATGGGTGACTACAGTAGATGCAAAATTCAAATGTTTCTTCTTGTGTTGTGACTTACAACAACTGATTCAACGCTGTGACAAAGAAACGTCAGCACAGACTTGACTGGGTTTGTCACGTGCATCATTTAGACCAATAGGAGCACAGATGCTCTTTATTACATTTCTAACATGGCAAAACCAAAGATAGGCAAGGCAAGTTTATTTATATAGCACATTTCATACACAGTGGCAATTCAAAGTGCTTTACATAAACAGGAATAAAAGAAACAAGTATAAGAAAATGAAACAAATAATAAAAGTGATTTAAAAACAGATTAAAATGTGTTAAAACAGGTTATAAAAGAATGAAAAAGAAAAGAAAGACATAATCGTGCGATCTGTCGGACGTAGCACAGTGCTCATTCAGTATAGGCACAGCTCAACAGAAGCATTTGCAGTCTTGATTTGAACGTGCCTAAAGATAGAGGACTGTGCCACTAGAAATGTTTGTGGAGTTACAGCAACAGTGCTCTTGTCTGTATGATGTGTCAGCGAGGGACTATTATGACAGAATAAAAAATTAAATGGTGGCAATTAATAGCCGAGGCACATCAGCAGCCTGTTAAGTACTGGAATTAGCATACACTACCTGACAAAAGTCTTGTCGTCGATCCCAGTTGTAAGAGCAACAAATAAAACTTGACTTCTAGTTGATCATTTGGAAAAGTGGCAGAAGGTAGATTTTTGTGCTGCCCATTACATTACAAACCACAGGAGGGGGTAAATTCTTCAGCAGGATAGCGCTTCTTCTCATACTTCAGGTCAAGGTGCTCCAGGATTGGCCAGCCCAGTTACCAGACATGAACATTATTGAGCATGCCTGGGGTAAGATGAAGGACGAGGCATTGAAGATGAATCCAAAGAATCTTGATGAACTCTGGGAGGGTTTCAAGAACGCTTTCTTTGCCATTCCAGATTACATTATTGAAGTTATTTGAAATGTATGGATGCAGTCCTCCAAGCTGATGGGAGTAATACACAACAGTAAATCATTTTCCACTGCATCATGACTATTCTATACTGTACATTAATTCTGTTAAGTGACAAGACTTTTGTCTAAGCAAAGTCAGACATTACTGTCCGAATTAAATCATTAAAAATCAAGGCATGATCATGTTTTATTTTGGTAAAATAAGCATAATCTAGAGGCCTTTGCCTTTCATATAAGCCACTTCTGATACCAAATGACCAACTAGAAATCAAGTTATTATTTGTTGTTCCTAAAACTTGGATAGGCCACATAACATCTGTCAGGTAGTGTATAAACAAATCTCTCGTTATGTTCTCATTTACAATGAAGTGCATCAAAATCGTATGAATTTATCTTTGAAGTGGTTGTCTTTTAAAAGTTTTATTGTCATTTGAAGTTTAAGTAACATTAGCGTTTGTGAGCGCACGGCTGCTTTGTTTACAGTCGTTGCTGAGAAACCGATTCTGCAGCTTGAAATGCAACTTTTGCTAGCACAAAAACATTTACTTAACTACTGTTTTTGGTCAGAAAACACACACCCACACATGCATATATGGGCAACACTAGATAAATCATTACACAAGTAATTTTAATATACACAAGTATTTGTAATATATGAGCCTTCTTGACGACAGAATGCGCTTCATGTAGCGTGTATTTTAGCACCTAAAACACATAATAAAGTAACAATAAAAATTGTGTAGTCTGAACGACTTCACAAAGCATAAATTCACTACAAACCAAGTGCCTTGAGTTTAATCCTGAGAATTCATGTGGCAACATGCATGTCATTCATTCATTCCTTCATTCATTCATTCATTCATTCATTCATTCATTCATTTTCTTTTCGGCTTAGTCTCTTTATTAATCTGGGGTCGCCACAGCGGAAAGAACCACCAACTTATCCAGCATATTTTTATGCAGCCGATGCCCTTCCAGCTGCAACCCATCACTGGGAAACAACCATACACACTCATTCACACACATACACTATGGACAATTTTAGCTTACCCAATTCACCTGTACCGCATGTCTTTGGACTTGTGGGGGAAACCGGAGCACCCGGAGGAAACCCTTTAATTAGGCAAGTTATTGTATAATGATGGTTTGTTCTGTAGACTATCGAAAAAAAATTAGCTTAAAGGGGCTAATAATTTTGTCCTTAAAATGGCTTTTAAAATGTTTTAAACTGCTTTTATTCTAGTCGAAATAAAAAAATAAAGACTTTTTCTAGAAGAAAAAATATGATCAGACATACTGTGAAAATTTCCTTGCTCTGTTAAACATTATTTGAAAAATATTTAACGAAGAAAAAAAAATTCAAAGGGGGGCTAATAATTCTGACTTCAACTGTGTTTGTTTTAATTAACTGGTATAATCAGTTACATTTGCATTCAATCCAATGCAAATGTAATAGCATGTCAGTAGAAATGCATGGAGAATAATAATCAAAACAAAAAATCTGCAATGTAATTATTTAAGTTAGTATAATTATTAAATAATTATTGACTGTCCAATGTCTTAATAAATAATGCAAAAACATCTGTTTTTCATAAAGGGTCCTGCTGAAACTGACTGCAGCAAACCTTCAGAGGAGAAGGATGGAGTACCACAACATATTCCAGAGGTTTGGATAACTCTTTATAAGAGCTTTCATTTAAAAATATTACTACATTAAATAATGTTTCTCAGATCAGATCAGCTCATGTACCTTCAAATATTTTTAAACAAAGTTTTTAAAAAAAGTGTTGTATATTTGAAATATTTGAAAGTATATGATCTATTGATCTGTCAAGCATTATATAATGTTTTGAGCAAATAATAATGAAAGTTGTTCTAAAGCGTTACCAAAGGTTGGAAAATGAAAGATATTACATTATGGAATTATTTTATGCCACACTTTTAGTTATTTGCTGACTTGAGTGTTTAAATTGAACTTAACTTTAAACTGATTTAAAATATAAAATTGAATGCCATAGTCATATTTTGTACAGCATATAAAACATTTTCTTAATCATTCAATGGTTTGAAACATAGGGTGTGAAGTTAATGAGATGTTTTATGTTTTTGCTCACAAAAAGCAGATTTTCAGCACAATTACTGCAGTTGTCAATGCAACATGAACAGTCCTCAATAAATCATAAGGTCCCACTTTATATTAAGTGTCCTGAACTACCATGTACAAACTATAAATATAGTTTACTTAATGTGTTCATAATGTATTGCAGAACACTTGTGGAGATATTAAGGTGGGATATGAGTAAGGTTAGAAAAAGCTTTGGTGGTATGGGTAGGTTTAGAAGTGGGTTAAAGTGTAAGGGATGGTCAAAATTGTGATTATAAATGTAATTGCATAAATTATTGTAGATGTTATTACATGCAGGTATTTCATCAATCATAAGTACAATGTAAAAACATGTATTTACACAATACATTGTAATGAATTATTAATTTCAATGTACTGTAAGTACATATTAGATAGGGCCACTTAATATTAAGTGGAGCCAATCAGTGTCATAAAGCTGATTTGATGCTTAAGAAACATTTTTAGTCAAAATACTGAGAACTGTGCCGTTTAATATTTAGTGGAAACAATTATACATATTTTCAGGAGTATTTGCGGGAAAAAAGCAGCCACACCTTACAATAAGGTTTCATTAGTTAATAATGCATTAGTTTTTCATTAGTTAATGTATTTAATGTAACGTTAATGTTTATACAGCATTTATAAATCGTAGTTCAACATTTACTAATGCATTATTAACATCCAAAAATGCTTATTAACATTAGTTAATGCACCATGAGTTAACATGCACTAACAATGAACACCTGTATTTTCATTATCTAACATTAACAAATACTTTAATAAATGTATTGTTCATTGTTTGTTTGCATTAACTAACATTAATTAATATAACATTATTGTAAAGTGTTTCCAAAAATAAACTTACTAAACATTGATCGATGAATGCACCCCCTGCTGAATAAAAGCTCCTCTAATGTAATGTCTTAGCATTTGGTAGTATATTGCCCCAATATTTCTATTCCTCTTGATCCTTGTGTTGCTGAGCTGCTGGTATTGTCCCTCAGGCTACAGAATCCCAGTCAGCACCTTCCAGCAAGACAGAGCCAGTGACTTCACCTGCTAAAACACAGACTGACAGCAGATCAGCAGTTCAGAAGGATGATGCATCTCTGGCATCGGTGCTAACTGAACTCAAGGAGCTCCGCATGTCTCTTGATCTGCTGAAAGCACAGCACGAGTGAGTTAAAACCCCCTTACACAACGCAGCCATCGCATCACACATGTCCTTCATCACAGTCTCACTGTTTCCTGACTAGGAGGGACATAAAGGAGCTGAAAGAAGAACTGAAAGACGAGACGGAGAAGCGCACCAGATTACAGGTCAGATATCAGTCCAATAAGGGCTGAACAGTACAGTGTATCGTTTGAGCATCGGTATTGCAATGTGTGAACCGTAGCTGTTCTGTCAGATCGCAGGATTGGATCATGTACTAAAGATTAAAAGATGAAGATAAAAAAAAATTACATTTTGTTTTTAAAATTTATTTATACAGCGATGAGCATTTTAGTAGCTCATTTCTAATAATGGATTTATTTTATCTTTGCCATGATGACAGTAAATAATATTATACTAGACATTTTTCAAGACGCTTCTATACAGCTTAAAGTGACATTTAAAGGCTTAACTAGGTTAATTACAGATGTCACTACTTTAATTTGCTCCCTTTGCCGCCGTTCATACCGCTGCAGCGGCGGTAGTTGGTGCACCAGCAGCTTTTGACTGCTGAGTGGCGCTTTAACCACAGATTTTCAGCTTTGCTTATACACAGTACTAGATAAACGGTTCTGTATGTGTATCTTATGTGATGTGAGGTGTTCAATAAAAAAATATTATTTTGTTTTAGTTTTCTTAGTAATAAACATGCTTTTACACTATACTGTACAGTATGTTTTAGAAAAGATACAATACATCATGGGTGACCAACCCTGTTTCTGGCGATCGACCTTCCTGCAGATTTCAGCTTCTACCCTGATCAAACACACCTGAACCAATTAATTAGAACCTGAGGAGCACTTGATAATTACAGGCAGGTGTGTTTGATATGGGCTGCAACTGAAAACTGCAGGCAGGTCAATCTCCAGGAATAGGGTTGAGTACCCCTGCAATACATGGTGACTTCTCAGCCCTAGGCTGCAAAAAGCAAATGTAAGAATTAAGTTCTTTAGCCTTTATAGTGCCCTATTAAATTGCGTTGGGGTGAAAAAAAAGAATTAGACTAGGCAGAAGTAGGCAGGTTAAGGTAATTAGTATAACTATGGTTTGTTCTGTAGACTATCGAAAAAAATAGACTGTAGCGTAACAGGGCTAATAATGTTGACCTTAAATGGATTTAAAAAAATTCAAAACTGCTTTTATTCTAGCTGAAATACAACAAATAAGGCTTTCTCCAGAAGATAAAATATTATCAGACATACTGTGAACATTTCTTTGCTCTGTTAAACATCATTTGGGAAATATTTTAAAAAGAAAGAAAATTCAAAGGGGGGGCTAATAATTCTGACTTCAACTGTATTTGCGTGTGATGTATTTTATTTTATGATGCTCTGCATAGAAAGACTTGATGATCTCAGTCGATCTAAATGAATGAAATCTTTCCAAATGGAGCTATTCAAATCATCTGCTGAAATTATATTCATATCGCAATATATATTGCAGCAAAACAAAATATTGCAATGTCAGATTTTTCCAAAATCCTGCAGCCCTAGTTCTAATATATTATAGTTAAATATTGTTTTGAAGTCTTTTTCACTCTTATATTTTGCATTTTTAAATATGGATATAGTTTTAACTCATTTTAATGTTAGTTTTATTTGTTTTTGTATGCCAAAAGAAAAAAATAAACAGCAACTGTCATAAAAGTATTTTTAAAGATTTATATATTAACTAAAAATGTGTTATATTAGTTAACAATTATTTGAAGTAACAAAGGATTATAGTTATGGTTTTAGTTGGTTATACAGTAATAAACCAAATAGTAAAAGCTATTTGAGTATTTGTTTTAATGTTTATATATATTTATCTTATTTATTTTAGCACATCACATTGAACTACATGATCGTGAGAAATATTACCTAGACATCCGTTTTCAATAATCATAATCATATCTGTAAATGATTCTTTATTTAATAAATGTTTTTTAGGTAACACTGATTTTAGCTTTATGGTTTTAGTTTCAGTTCTTTAATCAATTAAATATTGTTAATTTGTATCAATCAGCTTCTTCTTTTATTCAAGATTTAATTTTATTAAAGTGTTTGAAGTCAATTTGATGATAAATATTTTTTTTGCCAGTTAAATCTAGTCTAATCTAAGATCGAAATAGCATTAAATTACACATTTAGAGTTGCTCATAAATCTGTGTTAAATACAATCTTCATCCACAAGAGAGCAGCAGCGAGTTAAAAATACAGCTTGTTTCTACTCCATTACTCAGGTTGTTTTAAAGCAGGGGTGCTCAACCCTATTCCTGGCGATCGACCTTCCTGCTGTTTTCAGTTGCAGCCCTTATCAAACACACCTGCCTGTAATTATCAAGTGCTCCTCACGTTCTAAATAATTGGTTCAGGTGTGTTTGATCAGGGTTGGAGCTGAAATCAGCTGGAAGGTCGATGGCCAGGAACAGGTTTGAGCACCCCTGTTTTAAAGAATACCATAAACATAAAAAGCCAGATATACCTGACAGTACAAGTTTGGGTTTGAAATAAAGATTTATTTCGCCTTGTAGAATCTAAATATTGTCTCACCTTATTGATAACAACATTTTAATATTTATAGGACGAAGTGACGGCTCTGAGGAAAAAGCAGTGACCAGCGAACATCAGGAGAACTTCACAATCTCAGTGATCTTCTGAATATGGATACAGAAAGACAGTAATGCAGTGCTGAGTGGAATGTGAAGGTATGAGGAATCATATGGAAATCCAGCACTTGTGACTTGTTGAATAATTCCTGGTTCAGCAGACCAGAAGCCTGAACTCCATTCAGACGGCAATCAAACTACAAAAACACCTCTTCTTTTCTCATATAAATCAGCTCATTTGGTTATGGGAGCCCTCTCTCTGTTTGTTTCTTGAGACGCATATAAATGTGCGTTTTGAAATATGTAAATATCAAATACTGAATGTCTTATATTTCCGTGGACATTCAGGGTGAAACTAGGTCATATTTCAAAGTATTTAACACTTTCTGTTGTTATTATGTTTCTGTTTTGTGGCTGTACTCTATAGAAATTTAATCAATAAATATTAGCATTTATATTGCTAACATGTTTTGAAATGAGTAGAACTTTTTTTTTTTTTTTGGAATGCTACATAAACATTTTGTCTATATTAAAGGGGTTAGTACACCCAAAACTTAAAAATATACTCACCGCCAGTGTTGGGTATGTTACTTTTAAAAAGTAATCAATTACAAATTACTGATTACTACAGGTCGAAAACTGTAATCTGATTACATCACTAATTACTTTATGTAAAAAGTAATCAGATTTCCAATTACTTTACTTTTGAAGTTACTTTTAAAACGCATATAAAATATACCTAAAAATACAGAATAAACTGCAGCTCTTTCGATAATTTAATATTCACTAAAAAACATTACAATGGGTTGATCACAGCAGCTTGACATATTCAAAAGAGCTAAAGAGATAGTTCGCCCAAAGCTTAAAATTCTCTCATCATTCACTTGTTCCAAACCAGTTTGTCCTTTTTTTTGTTCCTCAAACACAAAAGGACATCAAGAAACCTGTATACCTGTAACCACTGACATCCATAGTATGAAAAAGCACTGTAGTGTTCTGTGTTTGTCTAAGGTTATTACTCTGCCAAAATGTGTATATTCCTAACAAAGTATGAAGCTGATCGGTCCGTTCGTCCGCCTGGGAAATGCGAGCGCGTGCAGTATATAGGCTGTTTAGGCTGAGTTGGGCCAATGTGTTTCTGGACGCTGGTGTCCTCCTTGGTGACGAGTATTGTCTTAGAAGGCTTTCTGTTCAAATGCTTGAACAAGTTGCTGGTCGAGTTAAAAGCAGTCGAAAGTTTTAAGCTCAATGAAATCAAAGTAATGTCTATATTTACACTTGAAGAAGCAACCGCTCTCGACAGCAATCATTTCAGCTCGCGTTCTCCAGCAATTTAAAAGTACATGATTATTAACTGACTCTGCAGCAGAAAACATGATTTAAAAAAAGCACTTGTTTTTTCTAAATATTATATTTGTAATTTAAGTAACGCAATTACATTATGTACTGAACATCATTAAGAAGATAATAAAGTCAACCAAAAGGTCCATTGGAGTCAAAATGACATCTATTGAGGAACTGTATCAACAACGATGTCTAGGGCAACGAGCATTTTAAGGGATCCAACCCACCCTGGCCATAGTCTGCTCACGCTCATGCTATCAGGCAAGCGGTACCAAAGCCTGAGGAGCAAATCAGTGAGGTTTCATGATTGTCTTTATAAGACTTTTGAATAAGACTATATTTGTAATACTGTTGATAGCTAGTATGTAATAATAAATCTATAAATAGTTAAAAGTAGCACCAATTTGGTAATATTATAACTATTATAACTAACTGTGTAATAGTTATGTAAGTATTAATTACCTTCTGTGATTTTTTTTTTTTTTTTTTTTTAAATTGGGTTATATTTTATATAACTCTATTTTTATATATTTATGTTATATTATATTTAAATTATAAAAGCTTATTTAATATTATAGGTTTTTACAGTGTTTGCTGTTTTTTGGGTCAGATGTAACGTAATTTCGTTCTGCATTACAATTTATTGTGATGTTTTGAATGACAAAAATAAAGGAAACTGAACTGAAGAGTGTTCAATAAAAACAGCCATTGACTTCCATTGTATTTTTATTCCTACTATGGATTTCAGTGTCTGCTTTTCTCCTACATTCTTTAGAATATCTTATTTCGAGTTCAACAGAAGAAAGAAATGCATATAAATTAAAAACGTGAGGGACTTTTCATTTTAGAGTGAACGATCCCTTTAAGACTATGAAGCAAGATGGCTTTATTTTTCACAAGGGGAAGATTTCAGTAACAAACAAAGGTCACACTTTATTTTGATGGTCTGTTTGTTGAATTTAAGTTACATTGCATCTACATCCCAGCTAATTATCATTAGATTATAAGTAGACTGTTAGGTTGGGGTTAGGGTTGGGGTTGGGGTTAGGGTTAGTGCAAGTTGACATGTACTTGCAAAGTTTCTTACAGTCAGTTGAATGTCTGTTGAAGGAGCGGTATCAGCAGATATTAAGCAGACAGTTTACTAATACTCAAATGGACCATCAAAATAAAGTGTTACCCAAACAAATACAAAACCTACATCTTAAAGCAAGCAGCCTTTGTGCACGTGAAGTATTAAATTTTTCTTATAACCCCAGTGACCTAATAAATGAAATGACCTAGAATTGTGTTTTTTGCCATTTCATTTCAACAAACGTCGCAAAAATCAATATAAAAGTTTCTTTGTGAATGACTTGAATTACTTCGCGCAATCTCTAAACCAAATCTGAAAGTCCATTTTGGCTTGGTGAAGATGAGGTTTTAGTTTCTCTTTAGACCGAAAACAGCATCTGGAAACCATGTGGAGTGCATTAGATCTTCATAGTCTGACTAATCACTGGGAATGGATTATTTTTAATGACATACAGACTAATCCTGCATAACAGAAAGATGTTAGTAGGGTTGCAGCAGCGAAAAGTATCATGAACCAAATTCTTTCCCTTTTCTGGGCTCATTTTTGATGTTGTGGGTCTCGTTCATACATATTGGGTATAATAGTTCAGCATCTTATATCAGTATGTACTTCATAAACATGATGACAAAGGTGTTTCATTAGAAAGTTCTAGCATTTTCTGTGTAAACTCTCTGTTATTGGTTACACTTTGGTCTACTGTAACTGTTTGTGGTTTGGCACTTGTAGTGGTGTAAAGTTTAATAATCTCGCCAAGATCTCTTCATATCATTGCACAGCCAAACAATTCATCTGGAACTGAAGCAAATGATACAATAATGCTTGGTGAGCAACATTTGAAGGAATAGTTTACCCAAAAATTAGAATGGCGCCATAATTTACTCTACCTCTGTGTATACGACTCTTTTCTTTAAGACGAACACCATCAGAGTAGTTTTACATTTTATCTGGAATTTCCATGCTGTATATTAGTGTTGGGTAGTGGCCATTTTTAGTGGTGTATTAATCTGTCATTAAACTAATCCATACACCAGATTGTTGTGTTTTTATAATAATAAATCAATAAAATTGGAATTATGAACTCAAATCACTGTCTTTTGGCAGTGGCCGAATGCATGTTCTCGATAACTTAAGATCCATTTGTAGCAGAAGCATAAGAATAATGTACTGTTTAATGTTAAAGCAAACTAGTTTTTCTTGTTCGTTGTCGTCTTCTGTGGTAAATAAACTAAGTAGTAAGTAGTTACTGTGAGACTTGTATTTTTTCGGAGCTTTTGCTACGAATGCATCTTATGTGTCAAGTCAGAGGTCAGGCAAGAGGTTCTAGAACACGTCAATGATTTTGAATTTATCATTTTTTTTTTTAGACACGTTTTGCAAATGTCTTATATATAATTTGTTACTCGTATTCTGAGTTCTGAATTTTTTTTTTTTTGGCAAATCAACCTTTTAAGTGAAGTTTTATAAACTAAAGCTGGGGTCACACTAGAGTTTGTGT
Organism: Danio kyathit; assembly: GCA_903798195.1. Taxonomy (NCBI): domain Eukaryota; kingdom Metazoa; phylum Chordata; class Actinopteri; order Cypriniformes; family Danionidae; genus Danio; species Danio kyathit. The sequence goes on from LR812534.1 coordinate 46,180,942, forward strand.
GTGTGAAATTCTGCTGTGAAAAGGGACGGAATTAAACAAGATAGTTAAATATTTTAAAAAGAAAATGATTGGTCTATATTTTAAATTTCTGCCGAGAGAGGTGTTTTGATCATCGGTTGATCTCACGCAGTAACATGATGCGATTTTGCAGGTCAGAGTTCACCAAGCTTGAACTTGAACAACACAACGAACTTTGAAACTTGTTGCATGAGCTTGGGTTTCTGGTCTGACGCATTCGCGTGCGTATGAATGAAAGTCTATGGGGAGAAAAATCCAGTGTGACCGCAGCTTAAGGAGCATGAGAGGAGCATGTAATATGATCGATCGCAGCTGGTCTCTCATCTGCAATCATGGATAAACCAATCAGATTAATCCAGAGGTTTCAAACTGAATTCCTGAAGTGCCGCAGCACTGCAGAGTTTACTTCAGCCTGTTACATCTGTAGGTATCTATCAAGCCTTAAGCCCTCAATTAGTTTGATCAAGTGTGTTTAATTAGGGTTGGAACTAAACTGTGCAGAGCTACGGCTCTCCAGGAACTGATTTTGACACCTGTGGATTAATCCAAGCCTAGAATAAATAGCCCATTTCACATTACTTCCCTTATCTTAATTTTTTGAAGAATCCCCCCGTCCACCCCATCTCCCCCTTTTCCAGGGGGAGCTCTTGAGAACTACCTGATCTCAGACCCCCTTACTTGCTAAATGACCAGGTGGGCTCAATTATCTCCGAGCTCAGGGTTCTCTTCCGGGATATCATCCCGAACCTACAATTAGTATCACGCAATCTCTGAGTGTGAACTCTTAAAATAACATCTGATTGGTTTACTTGCAATCCTGAGAAAATGATTCATCTTGGATATTTTTGGATCTATTTAGGAATGCACATATTGCTGTATCGTTTACTAGATTTTTTTTTTTAATATTGATCAATATTGGTCAATATTGAATGTAACATTGATGTTGCTCATCTCCAATTTCCCTTTTGTAGCAGGTTTTATTATCATACAAGTTCAACATAATCATAAAAAATAATCAGCAATTTAATATTTTGCACACTTTTACAAAAATTTCAAATCTATGGTGCCAAAAGTCACTTTTTTAAAGAAATGTTTGTAGTGTTTTAATTACTTTATTTTAAAAAACAAACATTGGTGTTGAGTTTTAATAACTGTGCATCTCTAGCTATTTTGGTTGCTGCATGATATGATTTACATGGGAGATTTAAAGTACAAAAATAGTAAAAAAAAAAAGCAAAACCAAAGCATTTATACAGAATAAACGGCATGGTGCAAAAAGTGCATTTGCTTCGTTGTGAGCTTCTTATAATTCACAAACACATTTAAAACATCAACTCCGACATCAAAGAAAGATTTGCGCCTTACATTTACACCCGGTATTAAGATGTGTTTTGTTGATCTGATGATGGTATATAAAATAGTGTAAACATGGTCTGAAACCTGATATTGTCTATTCATCCACCTCCAGAGGTAGTCGAAAACGCATCAGATTGGATTACCTTCATAATGTAAACCGTCATGTGATTGAATGTGATCAAACTGTCTACAAAAACCCCCATCTATTTCCACCTACTGACTTCATTCTTGAACATTTCAGGATGTATTGTTGATCAGCAAGTCCTGATTGTAACATAAACTTGCAGCGTTTGGCATAGATTTGCAGCTTTCAGAGCAGATGCAAAAGCTACTCTGTATTATTCTCCATTGTCTCATGCGAATATACGTACTGTAAATTGCTTAAGCTTACAATATTAAATCTAAAAGCTGAAAAAGGCTCATATACATTCATTCATTTTCTTTTTAGGATAGTCACTTTATTAATTTGGGGTCGCCACAGCGGAATGAACCGCCATCACTGGGAAAGGCTCATATACACTACCTGACAAAAAGTCTTGCCGTTAATCCCAGTTGTAAGAGCAACAAATAATAACTTGACTTCTAGTTGATCATTTGGAAAAGTGGAAGTTCGATTTTTCCGATGAATCATCTGTTTAACTGCATCCCAATCATCACAAATACTACAGAAGACCTATTGGAACCTGCATGGACCCAGGATTCTCACAGAAATCAGTCAAGTTAGATGAAGGAAAAATCATGGTTTTGGGGTTACATTCAGTATGGGGGCGTGCAAGAGATCTGCAGAGTGAATGGCAACATCAACAGCCTGAGGTATCAAGACATTTGTGCTGCCTGTTACATTACAAACCACAGGAGAGGGCAAATTCTCCAGCAGGATAGCGCTCCTCATACTTCAGCCCCCACATCAAAGTTCCTGAAAGCAAAGAAGGTCAAGGTGCTCCAGGATTGGCCAGCTGAGTCATCTGACATGAACATTATTTTGGGGTAAGATGATAGAGGAGGCATTGAAGATGAATCCAAAGGATTGTGATGAACTCTGGGCGTCCTGCAAGAACGCTTTCTTTGCCATTCCAGATGACTTTATTAACAAGTTATTTAAGACATTGCAGGGATGTATGGATGCAGTCCTCCAAGCTGATGGGAGTCATACGCAATATTAATAATTTTTCCACTGCATCATGACTTTATATTCTATACTGTACATTATTTCCGTTAAGTAACAAGACTTTTGTCTAAGCAAAGTCAGACCTTACTGTCCTAATTAAATCATTAAAAATCAAGGCATGATCATATTTTATTTTCATAAACCAAGCGTAATCTAGAGGCCTTTGCCTTTCATATAAGCTTCTTATACCAAATGATCAACTGGAAGTCAAGTTATTATTTGTTGTTCCTAAAACGTGGATAGCCGACAAGACTTATGTCAGGTAGTGTATATATTACCACCCACAGACTCATGTGGACAAAATATTTTTTTTTTAAAAATTGACTGTTCTGTTTTGTTATTCTGATTGGTTGAGCAGCATTCCAATCTGTGGTAATTTACTCTACAAACACACATCAGTTCAAGTGTTTTATTTTGTGAAACCTTAGTATGTATATTGGAGTATCCGTTTAATAAAAGCAATAATCCCTCCTAAATTGTGGTTTACAGTGAATTTATAACAGCTAATGATCCTCCTCTCCACATTGTTATAAATTTACAGTAAAGCATGGTTTCTTAGGGCTTATTGCTTTAGTTTTTCCCTTGTCTTCTTTTGATCCATCAGCCAAAACACATCTTAAAGGGATAGTTCACCTAAATATACAAATTTACTCACCATTTACTTAACAAGTGGATTCAAACCTTTAGAACTTTCTGATTTTTTTTTTTGTTGAACACAAAAGAAGATATTTTGAACAAAATCATTGACGTCCATAGTAGAAAAAACACTATACAATGGACATCAGTGGCCACATTTTTCTAAATATCTTCTTTTGTGTTCAACGAAAGAAAGAAATGGGTGAGTAAACGATGACGGAATTAATTTTTTAGGTGAACTATCTCTTTAACACCAGGTGTAAACAGAGCCAAAATGACTTTTCATTAAGCACCATGACTTGAGGATTCTCCCCAGTTTTCCCAGTCCAAACATTTCAGACAGAACATCTGTACCCGTGGTCTGCAGGATAACAAGAACACCAGTCCGATGTGTTTTTTAAAAAAAAGTGAACGGACTTCAATTTTCAGAGCTCATGCCCAGGAGTCTCAAGGAGAGCTCAATAGTAGTGAACTCTCCCAATAGTCCCTGTCCCCGTTCCCAGAATATCAGGCTGTCCATTCCTCCAGATCTCCCTGATGATTCTCTCCCGCTCCTCCAGCCGCTGCGCTCGCTCCAGCTCCTCAGCCGACGCGAAAACGTTCCTGCCCAACGTCCCATCCGGAGTGACCAGGTGGTTGTTTATGGGGATTTCTGTGGTGCTGTGGCGAATGGAGGACTCCAGGCCTGCTGCATCCTCCTCCTCTTCTTCATCTTCGCTCTCCTCATCCTCCTCGTCCTCTTCGCTATAGTCTTTGAGCTGTTTTTTCTCCGGCGTGGAGGGAGCCGTGGTGGTGCGAGGCTTGCAGGAGATCCGGATGACCAGGAGACAGAGAGTGAGCACCAGGCCAAAACAAACGCCGATGACGAAGTAAAGGCCAAAACTCTCTGGATTTGCTGGTAAGCAGGAAGGGGAAAAAAGTTGGTTTAGTTATTGAGCATCTCAAAATCTGTTAGCAGTTCTGTTAAGCTGAGATGCATGTTAAAATATTAGACGTAAGAAACGCACTGACATTTAATGTGAGCATATGCTGCAATAGTGTTGCTCAAGAAATCCATCTCCTTCCTTTTCACATTCATCCTGGCTTTGTCTTGGGTTTCCAAATCTACCATGTAAAAAAAAAAAAAATTAGGTGAAACATGAACATGTAAACAGTTGCAGTTCTGCAGTTGTCTTTGAAACACACACACACACACACACACACACACACACACACACACACACATACACACACACACACACATATAGAGCGGTTCTGTCTGGTTCTTGAATCTGATTGGCTGATAGCTGTGTGATATTCTGCAATAACACCACTGGTCCAGCCTCTTAGCCCTTCACCCTTGTGTATTACTCCTCCCACATACAGCAACAAGCAGAGGACACTCTACAGTTTGACAAATATTGCTGCTGTTGGGCAACATAATGTACTTTTGAGGTGTTTTTAGTCGAGAATGTAGTTGTTTAGATTGCAACTATGCAGTTTATTTTTAAGGTTAGTGTCTATTTTAAAATATTTATAATTTCTGAGAGATGTCGTCGGCAATTACCCTGTCATACTGAGCTGACCAAAGACAGTTGATGTTGTCTATCCACAAGATGGCGACAGGATCGCATAATAAGCCCTTAGGAAATGAAAACAGCAGAATTTCTAACTACAGCTGATCAAATCATTATTAAACAGGTAAGTAATATTCTTAGTCGATCTCTCTCTTTTTGTATGCTGTAGTGCTGTATTTATACTATATAATTGTAATGTATTGAGTGTGAAATGGGACTAGCATATCAGGAATGTGTTGTGTTGGCAGAAAGAAATAAGAAATGCCTGCATATGTTTAGCGGTTTTCCTTATCGCAATTACAACAGCAATCCGAATGTCACGTTCAGCCTTATAATGTTAAAATGTGAGCAAAATCACCTGTTTTATCACTTAAGACATTACGCTAGAGAATTATTCAAACACTAGCTCTAAAGTGACGTTGGTGATGTGAATGATTTTCTTTTTTATACATATGATTATGCCATCGAACTGTTGCATAAACGCAATATCACACTCGAGCAGTGCGATGTGGCTGTATATCGCAACACATGCCTCCCACCAGTGCTGATATACAGCCATATTGCACTGCTACGAGTGATATTGCGTTTATACAACAGTTCAATGTCATAATCATGTGTATAAAAAAGAAAATAGTCTCAAAACTCTTTTATAAGAGGAACTACGTTCTTCCACCATTTAGAACAGCAGAAACCGATGCTCATTCACTAACGTCACTTTAGAGCTAGTACTTGAATTATTCTCTAGCGTAATGTCTAAAGTGATGACAAAACAGGTGATTTTGCTCCCATTTTAAGATTATAAGGCTGAACAGCATGAAATGCCAACTCAGTCTACAGAGATTTCCCAGTATTTCTCTGTTGCAATTGGGAGATCACAATATTGCTATGGTATAAATACAGCACTACAACATACCAAAGAGAGAGATCGACTTATAAAGTCATTTAGCTGTTTAATAATGAGTTGATCAGCTGTAGTTTGAAATTACGCCGTTTTGCTCTTAGAGCGTATTATGCTTCTCTGTCACCATCTTGTGGATGAACATCGTCAACGATCTTTGGTCTACTCAAAGACAGGCTAATGCAGGGATGGGCAAACTTGATCCTGGAGGGCCGGTGTCCCTGCAGACTTTTGCTCCAACCCTAATTAAACACACCTGCCTGCAGCTTTCTAGTGATCTTGAAGACACTGATTAGTGTGTTCAGGTGTGTTTGACTAGTGTTGGAGCAAAAGTCTGCAGGGACACCGGCCCTCCAGGATCAAGTTTGCCCATCCTTGGGCTAATGGCTGCCGATGAGCTGTCTCTCAGAAATTATAAAAAAAATGTAAATAGCCACTGTCCTTATAATTAAACTGCATAGTTGCAATCTAAACAACTACATTCTCGACTAAAAATGCCTCAAAAGTACATTATGTTGCCCAACAGCAGCAATATTTGTCAGAGTGTCTGTAGAGTGTCCTCTGCTTGTTGCTGTATGTGGGAGGAGTAATACACAAGAGGGAAGGGTTAAGAGGCTGGACGAGTGCTGTTACTGGCAGAATATTGCACGGCTATCAGCCAATCAGATTGGAGAACCAGACACTGTTGTATAAATATATTTATTGATATTTATTGATTTTCAAAATTCCAGTTTAAAAACTACAGATGAAGGCAAAATTATTATATGTATTTTTTTTTTTCAAATATTGCCTTATGTTGAAGGATTTTTTGCAACAAAATTTTAAATAACTAATTTCAAATAACTGATTTCTTTCATCTTTGCCATGATGACAGCACACAATATTTTACTAATCATGTTGCAAGATACTAGTATGTAGCTTACAGTTAAATTGAAAGACTTAACTAGGTTAATTTGGTTAACTAGTCAAGTTAGGTTAAATAGGCAAGTCATTAGACAACAGTGGTTTGTTCTGTTGAGAGATTGATAGGGAAAATATAATATTGACCATAATATTCCAGCCAAGCTAAAAAAAAATAAGACTTTCTCCAGAAGAAAAAATATTATAGGAAATACTGTGAAAATGTCCTTGCTCTGTTTTTTTTTTTTTTTTTGATCGATTTGTCAAACAGCAGATTTTGCCTCATTCTTAATCTAAACATTACATAATACTGTAACTGATTAGCAGATTCTTTCTATTTTCAAAAGCTCTGTCAAAAATGATTAGAATATAATTTAAGTTTAGTTCTCCCAGTTTTGGCATGGGTTTCCTCTGGGTCAGGGGTATTCAATTGGCGGCCCGGCCCCCTAAGTAGTGTGACCAAGACATCAAAAATAAATTTAGTTCAGTTGAAAAACGGCCACTATAGTTATGAAGTGACGTGCATCTGTTAAATACAGCATGAGCTTCAGTTTAAAGCGGCGGTCACACTGGACTTTTCCCTCCATAGACTTCCATTCATTCATACGCACGCGAATGCGTCAGACCGGAAACGCAGGGTCATGCGTCAGATTTCGCAAGCTGCTGCGGTGCAAAGTTCAAACTTGGTGAACTCTGATCTGCGAAATCGCATCCCTTGACTGCGTGAGACCAATCCAGGATCAAAACATGACCTCTCTGAACAGAAATTTAAAACATGGAGCAATCGCTCGCTTTTTAAATGCCCATTCATCTTGTTTAATCCCGCCCCTTTTCGCAGCGCCGTACGACAGAATTTCGCAAGCTCAAACTCTAGTGTGACCACAGCTTAAGGCTGCGCAGAGCGCGAGTCACCTGACATTAAGTGAGTGGCGCGAGCAGCTGAAAACATTTGGATGTTTGTAGAAAAGGCCTTTTGTACTGATATCGTTAATAGGAATGCAATGATTAGCCGATTTCACTATTAACCCTGCTTTTATTCATTAAGGCTTCTCAACGCCGCATTTCTGTTGCACGGAAAAAAGCTGCTGCAACGAAAGTTATGCCAATACGCACGCACATTGGATTAACTCTAGCAGCAAGCCGTTGCCATATTGCGTTTTTTCCGCGCGCAAGTACATTGTTTCCAACTGAGAAGTGCGCATATTGAAAGTGGACCGACACACCGCACACAGTAGACATTATCTCCGGCTGTAGTGGTGAGAGTTGTGCGTGGGTTTCAGTGCAATGTAAACAAAAGATCTGTTGGACAAATTATTACAAATTATTAAAATGATTATGTATGAACGCAGATAATAACAACAGTTCATTTAAACTCTTATCTTATATATAGCTTAAATTAACATTAGACAAATACTATTTTTATTTATTCTTATTTTTATGTATTTATTCATTGTTCTTTCATTTATTTTCATTGTAAAATGATCACTCATGTTTAAATCAAAAACCTTTTCTTTTATTTTTAAGTCCAAAGAGAGAAATGGACTATAGTTTGTTTTTTGTATTTTGTGCTGTATTTGGTTACTAAGCAGCAATAAACAACACTTTAAAATATTAGCAGTTTTCTTGTGATTTTCTAAACTAGTAGTGTTTTAAATTTAATAAATGCATAATAATGGTGATAACTGTGAAACCATGTTTATTCTTCAGACTATAATCGTACAACCAAAATCTATAATCGTTGCATCCCTAATTGTTACCCAGTTTAAAACATAACATATGAATGTGTCTGAATGTAGAAGAAGCCTACTGGAGCAATACACTGATTTTGTGCCTCAAAATACATTTGGATATGCTTGTAAAAAAAAGCCACATTGTACAGTGCACTGATATTATGTAGTTTCAAAATACAACATATTAACGTTTTAATGTAGGAAAAGTCAACGTGGGTGTCTTAAAGAGCAAAAATACAGCATATGAGCTCTTATTTTGCTGTTGTGTCATCACTTATATTGCAAGTCATATCTCCAGCCCCTCATTTGGGATGCTTTTCATGAACCGGCCCCCATGACAAACTAATTGAATAGCCCTGCTCTGGGTGCTCAGTTTCCCCCCACAGTCCAAAGACATGTGGTGTAGGTGAATTTGAATAACTAAATTGGCTGTAGTGTATGAGTGCATTTGTGAATGTGAGAGTGTATGGATGTTTCCCAGTACTGGGAACATATGCTGGAATAGTTGGAGGTTTATTTCGCTGTGGCAAGCCCTGATAAATAGGGGACTAAGCAGCAGGAAAAAAAATAAATCAATTTAAGTATAGAAATTGTTCAATTCCAATTTAAAAAGTAAAAAAAATGTCAAAGGTTGATCAAAAGTGTCCTAAAAGTTAAAACCGTCAAACAGAGAATTTCTTGAACAAAGAGCTTTTGCTATAATTCTTTTGCATTGACTTAAAGTATATAAAACTTAACCAGTAAAAATACCTAAAGATCCCTAACATTTACAGCCCATCCACATGAGCCTGTTTAGTGAGGTTAAAGGTCAGTACTGCCAGCAGCTACTGAGGCCCACTTCCCTAACAAATCTTCATTTAAACCCATGTAACCAATAGTCAGTATGGGAATAAAGGACATGATACAACACTCCTCCCTCATGACGTCCAGCTGGATTCATCTGCACCCATTTCCTTTCCTGTTTTGCTTGCGTCTGTAGTGTATTTCCTCCCTGACTTTTTTTTCCCCTTCTAACTGTGAACTCCCATGGAAGACTCATATTTCCAAAAGCCAACAAATAGCGGCACACCCTCACGTACAGTACGGGGGCAAGAGTTTAAGGAGGTTATATTTATAACCCCAAACAAACAAATCCACCACATTGACAGTTCTGGTTCCCATCTCAGAGCGGGCGCCACAGAAAACACAGGGGTCACGAGCGTCGGCCGGATCTGAACACACTTTCCTGTGTTCTCCTCATTCATCCTATACACTACAGTTCCCGCTGACTGGGGCTTTTCTATTGTTCTGGCTTTGTGACATCACTGCTGTACACATGCCGTTCAAGTGTGTGCAACTCGGTAGGAAATTACACATTATCGTAGCTTGCGGAAAAGCCTTTTAAAGGCACAGTTCACTTTAAATTTGGCATTCTCTTTTCATTTATTCAACTTTTTCTTTCAGAGGAACACAGAAAATGTTAAGTTGAAACTTAAAATGGGTTCCATCCGATAAAACTATTGAATTTTAGGCATTTGAGTTCAAGAAAGGGCAATGAAGTGAGAAAGGAGAATAGTTTTCTACACTTTAAAAACCAAAATAGTTGACTTAATAATTATAAGGGAACGAGTTTACTCTCCTTTTTTTATTCTAAAAGTAAGTTAAGGCAAAGGGTTTACTCACTTTATTAAACGGCACCTATGATGAAAATCATCTTTTGTAAGCTGTTTGGACAGAACTGTGTGTAGGTATAGTGTCCTAAAATGTCCTGACGTTAAAATAGGATCCACATCCGTCCCATTTTGGAGCCCACCACAATGTGACACATGAGTGCAGTTTGCCCGCCCACCGAATTGATTAACAGCCGTGTATTACCATGTCTTCGTAGTAACGTGTATAATCATATCAACAGGACGTGCGCAAAGCAACCGGGATTAAAAGATCTGTTGAGCTCTCTGTGATCATCAATCATCATCAAATGTGATCAAGAATGAGTTTTACAACTTTAAAACGTTTTTAAAACAGTGCATGTTTGTAATAAAGACAATAAAATCTCTGTGTAATTCATCACCACAGCCGCATGTCAGTACAATTATAAAAGAAGATGCTTCAATCCCGGTTTGTTTAAATCAGGTTTATTTTGTACATTAACATAACGGATATCCATACAGCAGTGAATATTAACGTGTATCCTGTCACATTTGCTGTGCAAAAACAGTGCAAAGCACGCTGTGTGTCTGTGTGCACTTTGTAATGACATTGTGTGTGACTCATCGCTACAGAAAGGCTTGAATTAACTCCACAACAAATACATCAAATAATCATTGGGAAAGTTCTTACTGTAGCATTTCTCACAAACATTACAAGAGATCTGCTTTCTTCATGTCTGACACTGTGCTGTTTATCTGACGCCAGAGATTGAGGCACACTCTGACAGGCATGTGGGAACAGTCGGCGGGGAAAACCAGCTCATTTGCATTAAAGGCACAGGCAACAAAAACAGCAACATTGTGTTCATATTACAATACAATATTCTGAAAGCTATAATAAATAATCTGATGGGTGTTTTGAGCTGAAACTTTACAGACACATTCTGGACGCACAAAAGACTTACCCTAAATCTTGAAAAGGGGGTAAAATAGGTGCCCTTTAAAGTAAAGTAACTAATCCCTTTTTACAGTGTAGTGGCTGGTTTTGAACATTATTTTGCTTTTTGCATGATGACGGTTAGGGTTAAAATAATTTTATTAGTTGAATTAAGTTGAATGTTAACACTGTTCCCATGCAATAAAACTATATTGATGTTAGGCATTTGACTTCAAGAAAGGAGAAAGGAGAAAAGTCTCCTTTTTAACATTATTTAGCCTTTTCCATGATGACTGAGTTATAATCAATCAAATTATTTAGCTAGATAGAAGCGTTTAAAGTGCATTATAAAGGATTGACTAAAATTTAGATTCAATTTAGGCTTAACTCAAACAGTGGTTTGTAGCCGATCATATTTTTATATACTGTAGAAATATTTCTTATGTATCTTAAGGGGGGGAATAATATTAACACTACAATTTCTTTTCAAAAACATCTATTTACAGAAATGTACAGAAGAAAAAATATATATTATAGGAAATATAATGAACATTTCAATGCTCGGTTATACGTTTTTTTTTTTAAATATTTGAAAAATAATTTTAAATTTCACAGGAAGAATAATAATTTTGCCTTGAACTGTATATATGTTTTGTGTTCAGTTTTAGGTTTGATTGAATGTTTTGATATCTTTGATACATGTTTGGGTTAAATAAAACAAAGAAAATAATAGAAGAAATGTCAATGTTTTTTTTATAGTTGTAATTTGAGTCGTTATTTTGTTTCATAGTTGCAAGCAGGGACGGGCAGTATTTATGATACAAGTATTTCAAATACAAAATAGTATTTTGTCATTTGTATTTGATGGGGAAGATGAAAATGGCTTAATATTTTGTATCAAAATACTTGTGTCTTGTATTTTTATAGTTTGAAAATACTGTTAAATACTTTGTAAGAAGTCTACATGATGACATCATAAAAATGGGGCCTCTGATTGGTGCTTTCTCAGTTATTTGCCCAGGCTTGAGATCAGAACAGAAAACTGAATAATATTGAAGATGGTAGATAATGCAAAAAAAATATTTATGAAAAATTTTGTGAAAAAAATGAACACTTCATATATAACCCTTTTAAAATATAATAATTTTAAGAGGTTGAATAATCATTGTACAGAGACTATACATTTACTGACCACACAATGGGTGGAAACATAACCAGTAAATATAGGACTATATTCCGACTCATTATCTGCATTGAACAGGGCTTACTGTATGAAATTTGTACAAAAATATACTAAATGAATAAAAAAGAAGTAAAAAAGATATCTACACATGTACAGTATGAGTAGAGGTGAACAAGGTGCAGAGAATCTGCTAAAACTTGCTCTCACCTGTTGCTATCAAATATAGTTTACTTCACACTTAACAGTTAAAGGATTGACCGAATAGGCCAATTTATAAAGGGGTTGCTGCTTACTTGTAAAAGTATTTTGTAGTATTTATTTTGATACATTTGTGTACATTTGTAGTTACATTGTACATTTGTAGTTTACTTTGATACACCTAAATTGAGGTATTTGGTATTTTCTTTTAAAATACTTTTCAATGTATTTTTGCCCATCCCTGGTTGTAACTTTAAAGATTCTTTAACATCAGTTTAGTAACATGAATTAAAATGTGATTAAGTTATTTGAAAATGTTATTTCCTATATTTTAATAAGCATACCTTTCCTTGTTGTTGAAATAGTCTAAAATAATAAAACTAAATAAGAAAGCAGTACATTAAAAATGCAGAATTAATAAACAGTTATTCTCTAGATCATACCTTTAATGCTAAGTGCAAGCAACAGCATTAAACAAAACTAGGAAAGTTAAAAAATAAAAAAATAAAAAACATTGTGTAATTAATAAAGTTATTCTCTAGGTTAAATTTTGGGTTGTTGAAACAGTCAAAAAAAAAAAACGACTGAAAATGAGACGTGCAGGCAACAACAACAAAAAGGACAAATCAAAATAAAATAAAGCAACAGCAAAAAGGGTAAATGCAGTGAGATTTACCATATAAAGGGGTCAGATTCTCCTCATGTTGTTTCAGATGGATCAGGCTTCTGGCTCTGGTTGCGCGTCTGTATCCTCTGAATATCTTGGGCCTTCGTCTATACGATGACAAAAGCAAAAGCAAACACGCGCATGTCAGACCACATCACATCTAAATCACTCCGGCATCTGCAGTGCAAACAAACGACAGGCGCCGGATTGAACTGCGCACACAGGAAGGCAGCTTGAGATCCAACAGATCTAAAACAGATTCACATATCATCTATAAAAATACAATAAATCATGTCGCAGATAGGACTCCGCTACATGATGAACCTTTCTCAAACCAAGCAGGAGTGAAATAAGAATAAAAACAAATCACAGCATGAACTGCCTCAACAGAAGCTTCATAAATGCTAAGATTAAGAATTCTTAGTTTAATTTTGTCAGTTTTCTTTGAATGGTAGCCTAAATTATTCAGTTTGTGCTAGTTTTAAAGTTATGGTTTAAGTAGAGATGATTAGTTTACTCAAAAATTAACATGCAGTTATTAATCATTTCCCTCATGCCATTTCATTCCCATGAGACATTCATTTGACTTCAGAACACAAATTAATGAATAAAATCTGAGAGCTCTCTCATCCTCCATAGACAGCAACCCAGCAGGCACAGGAAGTCAACATGACATCAGATTGACGTTGTACCCTAACGTCGTGGAATGTTACATTTTTTTTGGAAATGAAAATCGGGTTGATGTCAGAACCCAGTACTTTCCAATGCAATCTACTGTACACTCAACCTTCAATATCAATGTTTCTCGATGTTACAGCTTGTTGTCACGCACGAATGTGAAGACCGGGGAGGGGGCTGTCTCGGAAACTTAAGAGCAGGTGGGTGGGTGGGGGTGGGTTGGTCATGGGCCTTAGGTTTAGGGTAGGGGGAGGTGTAGGAGATCATCAACTAAGTAGCGGACCTTGTACCGCCCACTAACCGCCCACTACTAACCAGTGTCTCGGACGAAACTGAAGAGTGTGTGGGTGGGTTGGCATGGGCCTAAAGCTGTGGTCACACTGCACTTTTCTCCCCATAGACTTCCATTCATACCCACGCGAATGCGTCAGACCGGAAACGCAAGGTCATGCGTGAAGTTTCACAGGTTGCTGCGGTGCAAAGTCCAAGCTTGGTGAACTCTGACCTACGAAATCGCATCACTTGACTAAGTGAGACCAATCGAGGATCAAAACATGACCTTTCTGGACAGAAATTTAAAACATAGACCAATCGCTCTCTTTTTTAATGTCTAATCATCTTGTTTAATCCCGCCTCTTTTCGCAGCGCCGTACGACAGAATTTCGCACGCACAAACTCTAGTGTGACCGCAGCTTTAGGGTAGGGGGAGGTGTAGGCGATCGTCAACTAAGTAGCGGACCTTGTACCGCCCACTAAGCGCCCACTATTGTGATGGTTGGGTTTAGGGTAGGGGAGGTGTAGGCAATCGTCAACCACGTAGCAGACCTGGTCAACTACGCATCAAGCTGCGGGCTGCAGCGAGGACAGTCTCCTGAACCCTGGTACGCTTGTGTCATCGCACTGCTGTTGTGTGTACAGCTGTTGCTAGGTGACGGCCACAAAAGCAAATCGCCAAAATGGAAAAGCGACTGCGGTCGTTTTGCTTTTACTGAATCTTTTGGTTTTGGACATACAGAAAGCGACTCGCGTCTATCTGCCGCAAAAATATTATAAACATTCAGAACATAACCCAATGTCTGCAGAAGCTGTTTTTGGAGGAGACAAGCAGACGCTATCACTGTGCTTGCGCTGGGGTTAGTCCCACTTGTCACCAAAGTACAGTACGTGATACACAGACATACACACAAATGAACGTTATTAAAACGAGAATTTGTTGTACTGTTGGCAGTTCACTTCTGTTATTTGGTACGATTGCATTCACGCCAGAAGTGAACCGGACCAGAGTTAGCATGAACCGTACCCCAGACCACCTCTTTCAGGCGGACTCGGGTACGGTTCACAGGTGTGCACCCGAGTTCAGAAGACATGTTCACACTAGCTAAACGTACCAAACTCTGACATTAAACGAACCCGGGTGCGAACCAAAGGTGCTAGTGTGAAATCATGTGAAAGCAGCCTAAATGTCAGTATATGATGGCAATATGACGTTGGTTTAAGATGTTGGCTCGATGTTGGATTTTGGTCACTTTCCATCACAACCTAAAATCAACCAAATACATCCTTTCACGTCATTATTGGCATCAAAATAACCTATTAACGTCTTATTACGTTGTATGTCTGCTGGGAACAGTCACGAGACGTCCAGAAAAGGAAACAAAAACACTGTCAAATTATCCCATGTTTTCATACGAAGCTGCAAGAAAACTTTTGTGCACCAAAAACACAAATTTTTTCACAAATGTTTCCTCTATCGCATCAGGTCATCTAGGTGCACATTTACTTATTGATTACAGCTGAACCACTGAAGACACATGGAATATTTTGACAATAATTTTGGTTGCTTTTGCACACTGCAATATCCATGCTAAAACGATATATTGTGCAGCCCTAGTTCATGTTAACTGCATTAACTAATGTTAACAAGTGTGAATTCATATTTTAATAATGCATTGGTCAATGTTAAACTATTATTATTAAATGTGTATTGGTTCATGTTAGTGACTATAATAACTAACATTAATTAATGAAACCTTTTTTGTAGTGCGACCAAAAAACAAATAAATAAAAAAGCTGAAAATATACCATGTAATTATTTATGACATTATTAATATCATTTGTGTGTGATATCAAAGTCCCTCCAAAAAAAAACACTGAATCCTAATCACAAGCACAGAATCATGAGCATAACTTATTTTTAAGTAATGTAAGTAACTAAAATCTAAGTACTAAAAACTAGGTATAACTAAGTAAAATAACTAAGTAAAAGCATCCTTAGAAGTAAAACAACACAAAAAAAACTTTTCTCAGAGTAATAAAAGCGACCCAAAATGATGTAACCATCTATGGTGCAAACTAATTTGAAGAGCAATTGGATTATTAAGATTTGATATATTTAAGGCAATATACACTCACTGGCCACTTTATTAGGTACACCTGTCTAACTGCTCGTTAACGCAAATTTCTAATCAGACAATCATATGGCAGCAACTCAATGCATTTAGGCATGTAGACATAGTCAAGAGGATCTGCTGCAGTTCAAATCGATCATCAGAATGGGAAAGAAAGGTAATTTGAGTGACTTGAACGTGGCATGGTTGTTGGAGACAGACAGGCTGGTCTGAGTATTTCAGAAACTGCTGATCTACTGGGATTTTCATACACAACCATCTCTAGTGTTTACAGAGAATGGTCCAAAAATGAGAAAATATCCAGTGAGCGGCAGTTCTGTGGGTGCAAATGCCTTGTTGATGCCAGAGGTCAGAGGAGAATGACTCAAACTCAAATAACCACTCGTTACAACCAAGGTATGCAGAAGAGCATCTCTGAATGCACAACACCTCAAAGGCTACACCAGATGTCACTTCTGTCAGCTAAGAACAGGAAACTACACTACAATTGGCACAGGCTCACCAAAATTGGACAATAAAAGTTCGGAAAAACGTTGCCTGGTCTGATGAGTCTCGATTTCTGCTGCGACATTCGGATGGTAGGGTCAGAATTTGGCGTCAAACAGTATGAAAGCATGGATCCATCCTGCCTTGTACTGTATCAACGGTTCAGCCTGGTGGTGGTGGTGTAATGGTGTGGGGGATATTTTCTTGCCACATTTGGGCCCATTGGGCCCATTATTACCAATTGAGCATTGTGTCAATGCCACAGCCTACTTGAGTATTGTTGCTGACCATGTCCACCCCTTTATGATCACAGTATGCCCACCTTCTGATGGCTACTTCTAGCAGGATAACACGCCATATCAAAGCACGAATCATCTCAAACTGGTTTCTTGAACATGACAATGAGTTCACTGTACTCAAATGGCCTCCACAGTCACCAGTTCTCAATCCAATAGAGCACCTTTGGAATGTGGTGGAATGGGAGATTCGCATCATGGATGTGCAGCCGACAAATCTGCAGCAACTGAGTGACGCGATCATTTCAATATGGACCAAAATTTTGAGGAATTTTCCAGTACCTTGTTAAATCAATGCCACAGTGGATTAAGACAGTTCTGAAGGCAAAAGGGGGTCCAACCCGGTACTAGTAAGATGTACCTAATAAAGTGGCCGGTGAGTGTATACTTATTATTGTACTGGTTTGTGGCATAATATGATTTTTGTTGTTTTTTAACCCATACAATGTATTTTGGCTATTGCTGAAAAACATACTAGTGCAACAACACCAGGGTCATATTTATTCAGTCATATTAAAAACTGTTTCACCAACTGTGCTTCACTATTTGCTCACAGCCCAAGCATGGGGTCTAATGGCAGCCAGAAACATGTTAAAAGCCTAATCTAAACACTCATTAACCTGCCGTGTTGTTTTGTTTGTGTTTTGTTTTTCCCCCTGAGGTGGAAATTATTTACAGGCCTCCTGCCCTGCGATCCTGTCACTCCAACAACCAGCACTTTCCCTCCTCTGACCTCCAGTTCTGCTCCAAAGCAGATGTTGCATTTAAACTTGACAAAGCAAAGGGGAAAATACCAATGTATGCTGTGTTCTGACATCTGGAGACATTAATAAGGCTCGGAAACATTGTTTATTGGTTTGAGCTAACTATAGGAACATGGTCAAAATGTGCAAATGTGCACAAAAGGTGGAGATTTCCACCTAAACACTATCAATTTAGAACAATTTGGAAATAATAATAATAATAATAATAATAAGTAGTGTCACAAAATCATTCAAAAATCATTATAATACACTTTTAAATGATTGTTTGTTTCTAAGAAACATAAATTTTTTAAATGATTGATACCATATTTTAGTGTAAACTAATATTATTTCAGTAATTGCTTATAAATAAATTCAAAACACAAATTCTAAATGTTTGTAATATTATTAAAGTCATTTTTGGTCAGATTATTTATTTTTTATATTTATTAGTAACACTTTATTTTGATGGTCCATTTGAGTATTAGTAGACTGTCTGCTTAATATCAGTTGATACTGCTCTTTCAACAGACATTTAACTGACTATAAGAACTTTGCAAGTACATGTCAACTTACACTAACTCTAATCCTACCCCAACCTTACTGTTGATTTGATCAGAGAATGGTTGGCATGTATGCAATGGCAATGTGACTTAAATTCAACAAACGGACCATCAAATAAGGTGTGACCATGTTGATTATTATTATTTCAAAGAGAAAAGCACCCTCACACTATTGAATAGTAGTCATCTATAGTATATATATATATATATATATATATATATATATATATATATATATATATATATATATATATATATATATATATATATATATATATATATATATATATATATATATTTTTTTTTTTTTTATTCATTTATTTATTTTTATTTTTTTATTTTTTAAATGTACTTACTAAACAAAAAAAACAAACCAATATATATTTATATACCAATACCTATATATATATATATATATATATATATATATATATATATATATATATATAAATATATTTATTAGTTTTTTTGTTTTTTTAAATGTACTCACTAAACAAAAAAACAAATCAATATCAAAACAAACAACACATATCACAAAGCAATGGGAAAAGTCTAGAAATTCTCATTTTAAGCCCAACATTGTTTGTTAAAGTCTCGAGAGAGACTGAGGAAGTCCAGCCACTGTCATATCTGGTGATAATTCTCGTCTTTTCCACAATAAGAAGACCACAATAGCATTTCCTTCCACTGGATGTGTCTCCATCGGACAGGAAAAACCATGACCTGGTGCAAATACTTAAGCAGCAGCCTTTCAATTCTTTAACTGTTCTTCACATTAACTTCATCCATTCATTTCCTTCAACTTAGTCCCTTATTTATCAGGGGTCGCCACAGTGGAATGAACCGCCAACTATTCTGGCATATGTTTTACGAAGCGGATGCCTTTCCAGCAGCAACCTAGTACTGGGAAACACCCATACACTCTCACATTCATGCATGCACTATGATTTTGCCAATTCTCTTATAGTGAATGTTTTAGACTGTGGGGGAAACAGGAGCATGCGGAGGAAACCCACACAAACATGAAGAGAACATGCAAACTCCACACAGAAATGCCAACTTGCCCAGCCCAGACTCGAACCAGTAACCTTTTTGCTGTGAGGCATCAGTGCTAACCACTCTTGACACTCTTACATTAACTTGTCTGTCCAAATAAAGACAGTAAACACATGATTTGTGGGGCACAACGTGACAGGACAAAAGCCTCTGGGTGATTCCTCTTCTGCTAATCACTGAACAGAAGCTTTAGTCAGGAGGGAATCATCGCTCATAAACAACCTGACTGAATGACTCCCTCATTTGTACCGCAGTCCAAAATATCAGCACAAAGCATGAACGGAATTTACTCCAGGACTTTAAAGGCTATAAACGAATCGGCCAATATCTGAAGAGAAAACAAAGTCCAAGCAGCCAGTGCAGCTCTGTCGTTATATGACACACACTGCCCGCCAAAACAAGCAAATGGATATTTTTTGATACTTAGAAATGTTCTTTCAGCCACTGGAATTTCCTGGCATGGTGGTTGAACCGCTTGTGGTCTTCTTGGCGAAG
Organism: Danio kyathit; assembly: GCA_903798195.1. NCBI lineage: Eukaryota > Metazoa > Chordata > Actinopteri > Cypriniformes > Danionidae > Danio > Danio kyathit. The sequence continues at coordinate 46,200,542 of LR812534.1, forward strand.
GGCTTGATGACTGATACAGAACTTTAAATCTAAATATAATCAGGTTTCTTTGTCTCGCTAAACTATTCCGCCAAACTTTGGACAGCATAAAGAGATAATCTCAATATACTAAACACGCATAATGACTATTTTATGCTGTGAGCCTCAGCAGAAAACAACTTTATCATGATTGGAGTTGCTTCAAGGAGTGTTTGTGCTCCTGAAATGTTATTTTTATCCTTATATTACATTCTGGGAGAGTTTGACCAATGGAAAAGTTAAGAGACCTCTTAAAAACTCACAGTTTCTCTGCATTTAGTAGATTTATGTGTTTGGGTTTGAGTAAAATGTTAATATTTGTTTATGCTACACTGTAAAAAAAATATTTTTTCCGTATTTTGTGATTCACAAGTGTTTTCTGTTTATTTATGGTTGTGAACTGCATTATGGGAGCTTTATCTGTGCTCTGACGACTTTTGGTGTTGAAAATTTAACTCTACAGTTTAACAAAGTGACTTTTATTGACATTTTAGTAGCTTGAAATAATTTAATGTACACTACCTGACAAAAGTATTGTCGGCTTTCCAAGTTTTAAGAACAACAAACAATAACTTGACGATTATGTGGTACCAGAAGTGGCTTATATGAGAGGCAAAGGCCTCTAGATTACGCTTATTTTACCAAATAAAATAATTATTTAATTAGGACAGTAAGGTCTGACTTTGCTTAGACAAAAGTCTTGTCACTTAACAGAAATAATGCACAGTATAGAATATAAAGTCATGGTGCAGTGGAAAATAAAATTAATATTGTGTATGACTCCCATCAGCTTGGAGGACTGCATCCATACATCTCTGCAATGACTCAAATAACCTATTATTAAAGTCATCTGGAATGGCAAAGAAAGCATTCTTGCAGGACTCCCAGAGTTCATCAAGATTCTTTGGATTCATCTTCAATGCCTCCTCCTTCATCTTACCACAGACATGCTCAATAAAGTTCATGTCTGATGACTGGTCAGGCCAATCCTGGAGCATCTTGACCTTTGCTTTCAGGAACTTTGATGTGAAGGCTGAAGTATGAGAAGGAGCGCTATCCTGCTGGAGAATTTGACCTCTCCTGTGGTTTGTAATGTAATGAGCAGCACAAATGTCTTGATACCTCAGGCTGTTGATGTTGCCATTTACTCTGCAGATCTCTCGCACACCCCCATACTGAATGTAACCCCAAACCATGTTTTTTCCTTCATCAAACTTGACTGATAACTGTGAGAATCTTGGGTCCATGCGGGTCCCAGTAGGTCTTCTGCAGTATTTGTGATGATTGAGATGCAGTTCAACAGATAATTCATCTGAAAAAATCTACCTTCTGCCACTTTTCCAAATGATCAACTAGAAGTCAAGTTATTATTTGTTGCTCTTACAACTGGGATTCGCGACAAGACTTTTGTCAGGTAGTGTATAAAAAATAATATATAGAGATATGTCTGTAAAATAACAGAAAATGTACTGGCAGTTTATTACAAGGTTTTTGTATACAACACCAACACAGACACTGGGTGCGTTCGACATAAGGCACAGCTGCAGCCGATGATCAACGAGATTAGCCAAGTGCAGGCGGGGGGGGGGAGTTGAAAACGGAGCCGTCAAGCCGGCCACTTCGGGGGCTCAAAGTTGCTGCAGTCATGATTACCGATCACATGGAGTGATCATTTATTTATTTATTTATTGAAATAACAACAAAAGATAGTACAAATAAAACAGAATACAGTCTCTACAAACTATGGTTCATTTTTAAACAATAAGGTAATTTAATAATATGATCAAAATCATAAATTTAAGTAGCCTACATAACAAATGCATGATAAATAAGGGGAAACAAGAGGGCACATAAAAAGGAAATAAATATCCACGAATAGGATTATATTGGATAATGAAAGCATTTTTAAAAAAGTACTTTAATCCAAAAAGATTGAACAAAATGACCAAAATAGGTGAGCTACACTTTAAGTAGAAATTTCCCAGAAAGAGCAGGTACATCAATGACACTGCATAAATGGCTTGACAGGAAATAAAATATTTTAGAATCATATTTTTATATTTAATAAAATATTTTTTTACTTAAATTGTTCAGAAATCATCAGGATCAATGATGATAATTATTTTATTACAAGTCTGTAAGACTTGAGTTAATATTTAGATCATTTACTAAACTATATCATTTAAATCGTTTATGGAGCTGAATACAATAGTCTGTATAAAAAAAGGCAGAATAAACCTGTGCAAACAATCTAGTCTTTATGAACAAATTATTTAACAAAAAATGATTACTGCAGTAAAATATTTGTAGTCTTTTAATAAGCAATAAATGCGAAACACACGTGGTTGTTGTCATGCCGTGAACTCGGCCAATCATGTAATATAGGTGTCGTCACCGCATCTGCCGCAGTCGTTTTTCAGATGCTGCACCAGCTGAATCAGTCGTCTGATCTCAGAGCGCTGTCGCGGTACTTTGATGCCACATGTGACAGTCACGTGGCGTCCACGCAGCATCAATCCGGACAACGTTTGTAACCGGCATGCACCGATTTAAGACAGATTTCGATCGATCTGCGCAGCGCTACATGAAGTCGAACGCACCTACTATTTCACTTTAAACGATTACAAATGTTCATAAAAGTCACTTTGTTGAACTTTTCAAGGTTGAAAGTCGTTGGAAGAAAAATCAAGGCCCCATATTGCAATAAATAAACAGGGGAAAATAAAAACATGAATCACAAAATACGGAAAACTGCTAATTTACAGATAATTTTACAGTGTATAAAGATCTAATAACATTTCTTTTTGAGCATTTTGGTGCACACTTTTCCTTCAAAAAATGGCAATTGGTTAGAATAACAAATGTTTTAATTTGTTGTGATTAAAAGGGGCTTTCCACCAAATGTTGATTTCTTAACTCATCTGAAGTTAAAACATTACTATTGTGTTGCTGTTGCCTATAAATTAATATAAATATTTCTGAAAACAGATTAAATTTTTTATTATTTTATGCAAAAAGAATCGTTTAAATTAAAACATTTTTGTTTTTAATTTGGAAAAATATCATCAATTGGATCTGAAGAAAAACACTAGACTGATGTACATTTTTGTAAAATATTGGTTCTGGCATGATACTTTATCTTTATGCATTTTGAGAAGGATGGATGGATTATTAGATATAAATTCTATTTTCTAATATTTCTGTTGCAACTATGTTATAATAATGTTCCTTGCAACTTATTTCTAATTGTTTTTGACCCACAATAGGGCTGCCCTATATTGAAAAAATTTAATATTGCAATATATTTGCGTTAAATACAAATTTCACCAGATGACTTGAATATAGGACTGGGCGATTAATCGAAAAGTAATCGAAATCGACATTCAGAACCTATAATTGATCACATTTTTTCAGGTCAATTTTTTAAATTACTTTCCCTACCGCGTAAGGAGTCACGTGACCCCACTCTGTTAAGGCTGATTTAAACGCACGGATGTGGTCCGTCGCAGCCTTTGCGCGGTCGTATACCCGCTCACCTCTCAAAAAATGTAACTACATGTCGCATGTTTGCACTACATTGAAGATGATTGGAAGATGCACCAGAGATGCCTTGAGAGAGCATATTTTCCATTACAATAACATTTTTATTTACATTAAAATATTTGTTTACAGAAGTTAAAAATATTATTTACAAGATATACAAGAGTTATTTTATTTAGAAGAGATACTGCTTATTTTCAACTTTTATTATGAAAAAACATTGAAAATAATTCATTTTGTTTCCAAAAGTGCAAGTGCAACGTGTGTTTTAGTTTCAGTTGTTCGATGTTGATGTTCAATAAATAATCATAGATAGTAGATAGTGTGTGTTTCCTTCAATTATTTTAAAATCAAATAATGCACCCTCATTCAAAAATAATATCTCACTTGTAATATGTGAGCATATTCACTGTACAAAACTTATCAGTGAACTATGAGGGCAAAAAATAAAATAATCGTTCATTAATCATAATCGAGTTAAAATGTTCAATTAATCGAGATTTTGATTTTAGGCCAAATCGCCCAGCCCTACTTGAATAGCTTTTTTTTTTTTTGGAAAGAATTTATATTTTTATGTTGATTAAGATTATTATAATCAAAGTTCAAGTACAGAACTTGAATAATTAAATGCCAAATATCACTGTATAGTCTTTGAAGTTTAAACAGTACAACAGAAATAATCTTTATAATCAAAAGCTACAAACATTAGAATTTATTGTGCATTTAAGTTCTCTTTAAAGAGAGATTAATAATAATCACAGGTTTAAAACTTTCACTACATTATGGATAAACTTTGCAATTACAAACTATTGTACCTGATCAACTATAATCATGACTGGACATTGCACATGCTACAATGTGACTATTGCAAATGTGTATAATGCGATATCAATGCTGAAACAATATATTGTGCAGCCGTCAAAAATGTAACATAATTTAAACCTAATGTTAAAATAAAAAGCTCACTTCAAAAATGAAGAAAGAAAAATGTTTTCCTCTTATCCCATAAACAGCTGTGTTGGAAAACGCTGTGATGTGCCCCTGCAAGCACATTAAAAACTTTGAAACATTGCTTTTGTCATATTGTTTTTAGTTTGGAAGAACGTTACAACCCCAACATCCTCATAGTCTTGCATTCTTTCCATAAACGGCCATCCAAAAGCACTGCAGAAATGCTGACGTTGCAATCTCTCAGCCAGCATGAGACCCTTGAGTCCCATTTCCTCCCATCACTTAGATTCACCTGAACACCAAACCTGTCCAAAACTGTCTGAGTAAATCAAAGGCAGGAGCTCAATGTATCTTCCAAACCCTCAGAGCTTTTGAGTAACTGTCCAACCAGTAAACTTGGAGCCATTTCTACCAGCTGAGCTGCCTGTAAAACTGCTCAGGAGGGCCGATGGTAAAAAAAGCATTAGCCATGTGAATTAACTTGAGCTCCTGGACCTCACCATGACACTTTCCAAACAATGCAGTGTCTTTCTTTCTTGTTGCTCTTGACAAAGAATCTAGCAGATTAAAGTGTGTAATTCATGGGGACTGTGTTTCCTGCCAGTAGCTCTTACCGAGGGGGTTATTTAATTTGGAGCAGAGTCAGACATGTGGTTGCCATCAGATTCTTGACCCCAGCATCAAATGTGGGGTCGAGCCCATAGACACATGCCAGAGAGAAACAGGAGACCAAACCAGCGTCTTTCTTGAGTTTCCTTAAAATGCACAAACCTTACTGTATAAGATCATTTTTCCCTCATTAAACTGTTTTACCACTCTTGGAGACTCCAGTCGAATCAACAGCATAATATAATACTGACAAGCAAATCAATTCTGTTGTCAAAAGTGGTTTCTATCAATTAAGGAACATTGCCAAATTGAAGCCTTTTCTGTCATTTTAGGAGTTGGAAACCATCATCAACGGTTTTATTATGTCCAGATTGGACTACTGCAATTCTTTGTATTCAGGAGTTTCGCAGGTTTCAAAATGCAGCTGCTAGGCTTTTAACTGGGACAAAACAAATTCTAGTATCTCAACAGTTTTATCATCCCTTCACTGGCTCCCAGTCCAATTTAGGATTCAATACAAGTTATTGTTATTTGTTTTTACAGGTTTGAATGGTCTGGCACCTTCTTACATTGGTGAGCTTCTTCACTGGCATACTTCATTGAGGCCAATTAGGTCGGAAAACCAGTTTCAGCGAGTTGTTCCCAAATCACGGTTAAAATCAAAAGGTCACAGGGCTTAATTTGAATCTGTTTGTCATATTTTTATATATATAAAAAAGTATAGATTTTATATGTTAGTTGTTTTGTAAAGCACTTTGGTCAACATCTATTGTTTTTGAATGTGCTCTAAATAAAGCAAACTAATATAATACCCTCTTGTTCTGAAGTTTGGATCAGTATGATTTTATTTCAAAGAAATTAATTCATTAATTTTCCTTCAGCTTAGTGCTTTATTTATCAGGGGTCGCCACAGCGGAATGAACCGCCAACTATTCCAGCATATGTTTTACGCAGCGGATGCCCTTCCAGCCGCAACCCATACACGCTCACATTCAGTCACACACTCATACACTACGACCACTACGTCTTTGGACAGTGGGGAAAACCGGAGCAAAGAAATTAATAATGTAATTTAAAAAAGTGCATTGATCAAAATTGATTGTTCAAATAAATGCTGTTCTGAACTTCATATTCGTCTAATAATCATGGAAAAATGGATTATGGTTTCCACAAAAATAATAGATTTGTTGGCTGCACATCTATGATGCGAATCTCCCGTTTCACCACATCCCAAAGGGCTCTATTGCATTGGGAACTGGTGACTGTGGAGGCCATTTGAGTGCAGTGAACTCATTGTCATGTTCAAGAAACCAGTCTGAGATGATTCGCGCTTTATGACATGGCGCATTATCCTGCTGGAAGTAGCCATCAGAAGAAGGGTTCACTGTGGTCATAAAGGGATGGACATGGTCAGCAACAATACTCTGTTTGGCTGTGCCGTTGACGCGATGCTCAATTGGTACTAATGGGCCCAAAGTGTGGCAAGAAGTTGATACAAGACAGGAAGGATCCATAGATTTCATGCTGTTGATGCCAAATTCTGACCCTACCATCTGAATGTTGCAGTTGCAGAGTGGTTATTTGAGTTACTGTTGCCTTTCTACCAGCTCGAACCAGTCTGACCATTCTCCTCTGACCTCTGGCATCAACAAGGCATTTGCACCCACAGAACTGCCCCTCACTGGATATTTTCTCTTTTTCAGACCATTCTCTGTACACCCTAGAGATGGTTGTGCGTGAAAAATCCCAGTAGATCAGCAGTTTCTGAAATACTCAAGACCAGCCCGTCTGGAACCAACAAACATGCCATGGACAAAGTCACTTAAATTACATTTCTTCCCCATTTTAATGCTTGGTTTGAACTAAATGCCTAAATGCATTGAGTTGCTGCTATGTGATTGGCTGATTAGAAATTTGCATTAACGAGCAGTTGGACAGGTGTACCTAATAAAGTGGCTGGTGGCTTGGAATGCAATTCAGCATATTTTAAGGATTTCTGAAGATAAACAAATGAGAAAATCATTTCTACAAATGACGCAAGAAGCCACACATTTTGACTGTATATTTTGACTGGTGTCAAAAACTTTCACTTCTGACAGTTTTTTTGGGGGAAAACAAACTGTCAGAAATGTAGTTGTTTCTCGCCATGAAAAAACAAAACTGTCATTTATAAATGATTTTGAGAAAAAGACAGATAATTTTCATGCATTTCCAGAAATTTCCAAATAAAATTATTCACATGACCAGTTTTCATTTTGTTTTGCACTCAAGCTCTGCAAAATTCATATCACCATTTGTATTTAAAATCCCCCAACAAATCAGTTATCGGTTTCCAAATATAGAAAGTTATCAGTATTTTCACTAAAAGTTCCATATCAGAGCAACCCTAAAATTCTGGTTTAGTACAATAACTTACTGTAATTTTTATATTGTACTGTATGTGTGTAGTATGCTTCGAGCTATAGTAAAGCCAAACTGTAAAACTACATGCATGTTCAAAGACAGCCATATATCAAACAGACAGTCCGTCACCGTCGACATACCCTCAATCTAAAACTACAACAGCAGCACTGCTTTAAGCTGAAGGTCTCCTTTTCAGATTGTCCTCATGTTGTGCGTTCAGTATCAGCGAATGACCCTGATCTAACAGAGGCAGTATGTGTGTGTGGTGTCAGAGGGGGTTGTGTGGCTGCAGGCGGTGCTCTTGGGTGTTAATATGGACCAGATGTGTGTCTCAATGGAGCCAAAGAGCCTCAATAGTTTTCTATGCAAATGCAGAATAGAAAAAAACACTTCTTTTAATAACGTGTGTTTTAAGTACCATCATTTGAATCTGCCTCCAGGCTCAGCAGGGCCCAAACGCTCTCTATGGGAAAGTACAATTTGAGAATGCAACACAATCTCTACTCATTACCGAAACCCTAAAATAAAAGCAATTAAGACTTGTGTTAGTTTTAAAGCCCCAAGGAGACCTATTATGAAAAGGAGAGTGTGAGTTATTTGGGTTTAATTATGCATCCGCAGTCTTGTTGTCAGTGTGAAAACATTTGGGCGATGGGCGAAAACCCCCTCAGGTGATCCAGTGATCTCATCTGCAGATCCATCTGAGCCCGGAGGCCTTCACAGATCCTTAAAACATGCTGGATCCATTACACAGAGACCCTCTGATTACTGTATGACACACTAAACACAAGGTCCATCTTTCCCATGGGTGGGTGGCACTGTTAACCCCATCCTGACCACAGAGATTTGTCTAAACAATACTCATGGTTTGTGAGAGTAAAGACAAGCAGATATACTTGCTTGTTCTTTTGGTTCTGTTGTATTTTTCTTTCTTTTATATTGGTGTTTATATAATTTAATGGCATCATGTATTTGCTGCAAATAAAGTCAACTGCATTAAAAAATACTATAAATACCAATGATCATTTTTTTTAAATCCTTTGAAAGTCTCTTGTGCTCAAGAATGTATTTATTTGACTGGAAATACAGTAAAATAATAATGTCCAGAAATATTTTTATTGCAATTTAAATAAATGTTTTTATTTTAATATATCTTAAAAAAATAATTTGATTGCTTTTTTGACAGCAATCACTGCATTCTTTTACCAGTCACATGATAATTTAGATTCATTCTGCTATGCTGAAGTATGATGATTTGGTGCTCCAGGACGATGCAATTATTAAATTAAATTCAATTCATGTTTATTTATATAGCGCTTTTCACAATGTAGATTCTGTCAAAGCAGCTTAATATAGTTCTAGTAAAGTCCAGATTTCAGAGTTGAAGTTCAGTTAAGTTTAGCTCAGTTCAGTGTGGTTTAATTTTCACTGCTGAAAGTACACTGTAGAGCAAATCCACCAAAGCGCAGCTCCACAAGTCCCGATCCAAGCAAGCCAGTGGTGACAGTGGTGAGGAAAAAAAAACTTACTACATAGCAGTTCTTGTACATTCTTTATACTAAATTTATATAACTTATAATAGTCTATTTTATTATGTATTATTAATAAATTAAATGTATTATATTTTAAGATAGAATATATTTTTTTATATAGAAATAGTAGAAATTGATCAAATAAAATGTTTTTAATCATATTATATTATTTATTATTATTACTGTTAAATGTATATATATATATATATATATATATATATATATATATATATATATATATATATATATATATATATATATATATATATATATATATATATATATATATATATATATATATATATACACAGGGAGTGCAGAATTATTAGGCAAGTTGTATTTTTGAGGATTAATTTTATTATTGAACAACAACCATGTTCTCAATGAACCAAAAAACTCATTAATATCAAAGCTGAATATTTTTGGAAGTAGTTTTTAGTTTGTTTTTAGTTTTAGCTATTTTAGGAGGATATCTGTGTGTGCAGGTGACTATTACTGTGCATAATTATTAGGCAACTTAACAAAAAACAAATATATACCCATTTCAATTATTTATTTTCACCAGTGAAACCAATATAACATCTCAACATTCACAAATATACATTTCTGACATTCAAAAACAAAACAAAAACAAATCAGTAACCAATATAGCCACCTTTCTTTGCAAGGACACTCAAAAGCCTCCCATCCATGGTGAACGGATCAAAACACTGACAGAATCCATCAACATTGCGTGCAGCAGCAACCACAGCCTCCCAGACACTGTTCAGAGAGGTGTACTGTTTTCCCTCCTTGTAAATCTCACATTTGATGATAAACCACAGGTTCTCTATGGGGTTTAGCTCAGGTGAACAAGGAAGCCATGTCAATTGTTTTTCTTCTTTTAGACCCTTTCTTGCCAGCCACACTGTGGAGTACTTGGACGCATGTGATGGAGCATTGTCCTGCATGAAAATCATGTTTTTCTTGAAGGATGGAGACTTCTTCCTGTACCACTGCTTGAAGAAGGTGTCTTCCAGAAACTGGCAGTAGGACTGGGAGTTGAGCTTGACTCCATCCTCAACCCGAAAAGGCCCCACAAGCTCATCTTTGATGATACCAGCCCAAACCAGTACTCCACCTCCACCTTGCTGGTGTCTGAGTCGGACTGGAGCTCTCTGCCCTTTACCGGTCCAGCCACGGGCCCATCAAGACTCACTCTCATTTCATCAGTCCATAAAACCTTAGAAAAATCAGTCTTGAGATATTTCTTGGCCCAGTCTTGACGTTTCAGCTTGTGTGTCTTGTTCAGTGGTGGTCGTTTTTTAGCCTTTCTTACCTTGGCCATGTCTCTGAGTATTGCACACCTTGTGCTTTTGGACACTCCAGTGATGTTGCAGCTCTGAAATATGGCAAAACTGGTGGCAAGTGGCATCTTGACGTCTTGGCAGCTGTACGCTTGACTTTTCTCAGTTCATGGGCAGTTATTTTGCGCCTTGGTTTTTCCACACGCTTCTTGCGACCCTGTTGACTATTTTGAATGAAACGCTTGATTGTTCGATGATTTTAATCGACGGAATTTTAATTTCACTATTTTTGACTTTTTGAAGCCTGTCAAGTCCTTCTTTTGACCCATTTTGCCAAAGGAAAGGAAGTTGCCTAATAATTATGCACACCTGATATAGGGTATTGATGTCATTAGACCACACCCCTTCTCATTACAGAGATGCACATCACCTAATATGCTTAATTGGTAGTAGGCTTTCGAGCCTATACAGCTTGGAGTAAGACAACATGCATAAAGAGGATGATGTGGTCAAAATACTCAATTGCCTAATAATTCTGCACTGCCTGTATATGTATATGTATGCACAGTTGAAGTCAGAATTATTAGCCCCCCCTGAATTATTACCCCCTTGTTTATTTTTTTTCCCCAATTTCTGTTTAACGGAGAGATTTTTACAACACATTTCTAAACATAATAGTTTTAATAACTCATTTCTAATAACTGATTTCTTTTATCTTTGCCATGATGACAGTAAATAATATTTTACTAGATATTTTTCAAGACACTTCTATACAGCTTAAAGTGACATTTAAAGGCTTAACTGGGTTAATTAGGTTAACTAGGCAAGTTAGGGTAATTAGGCAAGTTATTCTATAACGATGTTTTTTTCTGTAGACTGTTGAAACAAAAAATATAGCTTAAAGGGGCTAATAATTTTGTCCTTAAAATGTTTTTAAAAAAATTAAAAACTGCTTTTATTCTAGCCGAAATAAAACCAATAAGACTTTCTCCAGAAGAAAATATTATCAGACATACTGTGAAAATTTCTTTGCTCTGTTAAACATCATTTGGGAAATATTTAAAAAAGAAAAAAAATTCAAAGGGGGGCTAATAATTCTGACTTCAATTCTATGTGTGTGTGTGTGTTATTTATTAATGTACTATTTTTATTATAAATATATATGTTAAATAAAAAATAATACATAACGTACATATAAATAAATATAAATAATATAAATATAAATATATTAGGCAAGGCAAGTTTATTTATATAGCACATTTCATACTCAATGGTAATTGAAAGTGCTTTACATAATCAAGAGTAAAAGAAACAAGAAAATAAAAACAACAGAATAAAAATGATTAAAAACTGATTAAAATGTGTTTTAAATCAATGAATTGAAAAGAAAGACATAATATTAATCAGATTAGCACTCCACAGTTAATTGATTTTTAAAATTATATGAAGAAATTCTTACTTGAATGGTATTGATTATTATGCACTTAAATCTTTGTTGAATGCCAAAGAGAACACCAGACAGAGATTGAATGATGTTAAACTTTGCACACACCCATGTTCGATTTCATTTCAAGGGATTTACTGATTCCCTTTAACCGTGTTATTGCTCCATAAAATGAGACTGACACCCTCAGTGTGTTTGTAAATCAATCTACTGCTATTAAACAAGTGAATGAATGCATACCATACAGATGAGATTTAGTGCTATACTGTATTATCTGGCATTTAGTGTACTGTTGGTTTGGGATTGATTTTCAATTAAAATCCACAAGCTCGTGAAAACAGAGAAGGGGAGAGAAGGAATGTCTGGGAGGTGTTTAAAAGCAAAGACTGACACCATCATTAAACATCTCAAACCCTCCGAGCAAAAGGAGTGTCAGTGTAAATATTCCTCTGAAACTATCAAACTCAGATAAGACATGGAGGAGCCCAAAGCCTTCCCTACTCTCAGATCCCAGATCAGTCGATAACTAGACGATGTAGGAATGACTGTATCAGCATGTTGTCCATTTCAGAGATCTTGAGTTGAGTTCGAAGCTCAAAATAGAATGTCATTTCTTGTCACTGACTTGAAATATCTGACAAAAGTCTAGTCGCCTTTCCAAGTTTTAGGACCAACAAACAATAACTTGACTTCTAGTTGATCATTTGGTATCACAAGTGGCTTATATGAAAGGCAAAGGCCTCTAGATTACGCTTATTTTCCCAAAATAAAATATGATCATGCCTTGATTTTTAATAATTTAATTAGGACAGTAAGGTCTGACTTTGCTTAGACAAAAGTCGTGTCACTTAACAGAAACAATGTACAGTATAGAATATAAAGTCATGGTGCAGTGGAAAAAGAATTAATATTGTGTATGACTCCCATCAGCTTGGAGGACTGCATCCATACATCTCTGCAATGACTCAAATAAATTATTAATAAAGTCATCTGGAATGGCAAAGAAAGCGTTCTTGCAGGACTCTCAGAGTTCATCAAGATTCTTCGGATTCATCTTCAATGCCTCCTCCTCCATCTTACCACAGACATGCTCAATAATGTTCATGTCTGATGACTGGGCTGGCCAATCCTTGCAGCTTGACCTTCTTTGCTTTCAGGAACTGATGTGGAGGCTGAAGTATGAAAAGAGGCGCTATCCTGCTGAAGAATTTGCCCTCTGCTGTGGTTTGTAATGTCATAGGTAGCACAAATGTCTTGATACCTCAGGCTGTTGATGTTGCCGTCCACCCTGCAGATCTTTCGCACGCCCCATACTGAATGTAACCCCAAACCATGATTTTTCCTTCACCAAACTTGACTGATTTCTGTGAGAATCTTGGGTCTTTGCAGGTTCCAATTGTTCTTCTGCAGTATTTGTGATGATTGGGATGTAGTTCAACAGACAATTCATCGTAAAAATCGGCCTTTCTGCCACTTTTCCAAATGATCAACTAGAAGTCAAGTTATTATTTGTTGCTCTTAAAACTGGGATCCACGACAAGACTTTTGTCAGGTAGTGTACAGACATAAAGTCACAACATATCTCTAGATTCCATATTTGATTTGACTCTGGAGAAGAACATTATCAGTGATTAGGATAGCAATAATAATGATAAATGTTGTATATTTTTGTCTGTTCCTCTCACATGGACGTTGTATGGTTTTAAAATATTTGTAATATAATATATATATAATATAATATAATATAATATAATATAATATAATATAATATAATATAATATAATATAATAATATAATATTATTTTATAATATAATAGTAATAAATCTATAATTCAATAATATGATATATATGTAAAATAAAAATATTAATATAATACATAATTGAATAATTTATTAATTTAGTATATTAATAGCATATAATAGTATTTTTAATCTCAGAAGTCTGAATACAGCACTGGACACATCACGTTTACAATGCATTTTTCTATGAAAGCAGTGTGATCAGTATACGTTGTGTTTGTGTATTACTCCAGTCTATCTTCCATCTCAGAAATGCGAATACAGCCGGACTTACAAATGCATAAAGAGCAGGGATTGACCTCTGACCTTCCCTAAATCTACAGACTATGTTCACTACCGGCACTGCAGAAGATAAGGAAACTCACAGATCAACAGCATAGAGAGAAAGAGAGTTTGCGAAAGAGAGCAGATGCTGAACGGATCTGAACACAAGTCAGCCGTCTCTAAACAAAAGCAGCTGCTCGGTTTGCACATCTCTCTATCGCCATATAAATCAAACCAACACTGTGTGACAAAACAACAAAGACTTTAGCAATCAGCTGTACAAAGGTGTGAGCCTTCGAATAGACTTCCATGTCAAAGGTAAATCTAATGGTTTGTTATAACCTCTAAAGTTTGGCATCTGTAAGATTGTTTAATATTAAAAAAACATATTCTGCTCTCAAAAGAATGCATTTACTTGATCAAAAAGAAACAAAAAAAAAACCTGTAAAATTGTGAAATATTATTACAATTTAAAATAAAGTTTCTTATTGATTGTAGTTTTAAAATGTATTTATTCCTGTGATCTAAAGTTGAATATTTGCTTCATTAGTTGTGTCAAATAATCTTTCAGAAATCGTTATAATAAGTTGATTTGATGATCGAAAAATATTTATTTGTATAACATTTTTCAAGGTGAGTCTATTTTTCAATGGAGGACTGGAGAATGATTGACAAGTGACGAATTTCACTAAACTCCACCTGTTAATATCAGCTGCCTATATGTTGAAGTCAGGAATTGTAAATTGTTGCGCATCTCCTGAATGTAACTTTAGCATTATTTGCATCATTTTTATAACAGAATTCTGTAAATTGAATTATTCATTTGTATCCAATAAATTGCTAATATATTAAACATTGAAGAAAAACCTCTCCTGACCTTTTTTATTGAACACACATGAATTGACTAAACATTCCAACACTTGAACATTCTTTTCTTCAAAGAATCCAAAAAAATTCTAATATATCGCAAATTCCACAAAACATTCTTTTCAGTATTGATAATTCTAAGAACTATTATTATTATTAACGGAGTACCAATAATAAATTTATCATAATGCAACAGTGAATCAGCCTATTAGAATAATTTCAGATGGAGTAATGATGCTAAAATTTAGATTGAATCACAGATATAATACAATTTTAAACTAGATTTAATTAGAAAATACTTACTTTAAAATTAAAATAATATTTAAATTTTGCACGTACTGGGTAGCGGCTGGAAGGGCATCCGCTGTGTAAACATATGCTGGAATAGTTGGTGGTTCATTCCACTGTGGCAACCCCAATAAAGAGACTAAGCCAAAGGAAAATGAATGAATGATTAATATTTCAAAATTTGACAACTTTTACTGTATTTCCAATCAAATAAATGAAGTACTAATAAACAGAATAAGCTTCTTTTAAGCCCTTGGGATGTATTTTAAGTAAATATTTTAAATTTGTCTAAACCGGAACTTATCTTGATAAACTATATATCATATATCATTTTCAAGTATGAACTCAAAAAGTGAGTTGAGACTTAAGGGGTTAAAATATTTTTAAAAGTCTTAATCTAAAGTTGACTGGTGGTGTAACTCAAAAGGTGTGGCATGAAAACACAAGGGGCTTTTAACCCCTCATCTGGCTCTTAAGCAGGAAACCCCTTTTTGTTGACGAAACACGTCAGCCACGCATGAATCCCTCACCTCAACTGCCTGCTCACGTTACATTATTAGTGACCTTCCCTCACATAAGCACACAATGAGCCTGGGCGTTTATTTTGATAATGATAAAACATTAACCAATTCACAGCTGCAGCTCTTGCTAGTTTGTAGAAAAAAACCTTCTTAATGCATCTCAGTTACATTAATGATTCCTCTGTCCAGCATCAAACTCATGCACGCAAACATCCACAGACACACAAACATTCGCTGGATGCGGTGCTAAATGATGTGAAATAACTTCCAGCTGCACAGATGGCACGTCTGACTGCTTGATTCATAAATCATAACCTTGCAGAACATGATTCATGAGCATATGAGTCAACAATATGACACGTGCCAGACATTTGTGTTTGCAAGTCAGCGTCACATTCATACAAATATTCATGTGAAATTTAAGTAAACATACACTGTAAAAAAGTTAACATTTTTTCTCAGAGTAGTTTTTTTTGTACCCATTTTAAGCAAATTCAGTTATAAATAAAGTATATAAATAAAATCACTATTTGAATTAGTTATAATAAATGTGTTAGAATTATATATTATTTATAACAAATATTAAAAATAAAAATATTTTCCTGTAATAATAATAATAATAATAATAATAATAATTATTATTATTATTATTATTATTATTATTATTATTATTATTATTATTATTATTATTCATTTATCATTCATTTTCTTTTTGGCTTACTCCCTTTATTAATCTGGGGTCGCCACGCGGAATGAACCGCCAACTTATCCAGCATATGTTTTACGCAGTGGATGCCCTTCCAGCTGCAACCCATCACTGGGAAAATAATAATTAATTATTAATTATTTATTATTATTATTACTACTATCTTTATACATATCTAGTTTAAGCAATATAACCAACATAATAACAATACAATAATATAAGATATGTAAATATTTAATATATATAATATAAAGACATAATTTAAAAAAGAATAAGATAATAAACTATTTACTTATAAACAAACTCTCATCTTTATAAACAAACATTCATCTTCATCTTTACTGAAAAGAACGACAAAACAAAACACTTTCGAGGTGCACGTAAAACAAGAACAGTCAAAATACCTGTAATTCAACACTAAAATTCTGTTTACCTCATTTTGATTAAACAATCTCATTTTAAAGACGTCTAAACACATCTATACAAATCAATATTCCTCAGCACAGCATAACAGAGAGAACAGCATCTGTTTGGTTCACTAAAGTTGGAAAACTCACCAGTCGGAAATCACTGTTCTCCTACAACAGCATCCCGATCTCCATTCGCCTTCTTGAGAAGTTTAGTCCAGAGCTGACGGCATCAACACATTAAACGGCCCAAACACAGAAGAGTCTTCACACGGCTGTCCAATGACCGAGCGCTCAGCAGAACCCGCGTTGGCTTTCAGTTCACATTACAAGCAGCGGCGTGTTCACTCTTTCAGCCGTTCACTACGAGCAGCAGCAAAACTGTCACACTCTTCACACACGCACGCGCGCGCACACACAAAACTGAAAGACATGGAAACAGAGGCAGAGAAGGAGAGCGAGGAAAAGGGGAAAAAATAGAGGTACAGCCTTAAATGGGCAGGGTTTACGAAAGGGAAAAAGGAGGGAGAACGGGGTCTTTCCCCGGTTGTGAAGGAAACAGGCATGAAAAGCCATCTCTGGACCAATTAATTAAAATTTTCCACACTGAATAAAACATGGCAGAACAGAAAGAATGAAAGAGGCTTTGAGAGTCTCTCGGACTCAACTGGGAGCGTTTGCTTCAGTTTTTAGCTTCAGTTTTTTTTACTTTTGTAGCTTGCCAAGCTACATGCTAATCATAATTGAAAGCAGCTCACAGCACAGAACTACAGTAAATCTACTGTTCTGAACAAGTGTTTCTGCCTCACTACAACCGAGTTTCTTCTAGTTGAACATTCATTTAGTACTAAGTCTGTTTCTTAATAAAAGACATAAAATATATAGTTCTGTTTACCTAAAATAAATACAACTTTGGTCATGATATGAGATTTCTTATTCAATTCAGTTCATGTTTATTTCTATAACGCTTTTACAATGTAGATTGTGTCAAAGCAGCTTAACATAGAAGTTCTAGTAGATTGAAACTGTCAGTCCAGTTTTCAGAGTTGACGTTCAGTTTAGTTCAGTTCAGTGTGGTTTAATTTTCACTGCTGAAAGTCCAAACACTGAAGAGCAAATCCATCAATGTGCACCTCCATAAGTCCCAAACCAAGCAACCCAGTGGCGACAGTGGCAAAGAACAAACTTCACCAATTGACGAAAGTGAAGGGGGGAAAAACCTCAAGAGAAACCAGGCTCAACTGGGCACGACCATTCTCCTCTGGAAAAAACGTCCTGTGCAGAGCTGCTGTCTAGGCACCAGAGGCTAAAGAACCCTGGACCGTCCAATGTAGAGAAGCTGCAGGTGTGAGAATTTCACTGGCGGGGTGTTCAGGCTGGCCCACAGGATCAGTGCGGAGATTCGTCTGTCACTGGGTCTTTCAGGAATCAGTCTCATGCTCTCCACTCCTCTATGACCACCACAGCAGCTACTCAGGATACGGCCTGGTCCAGGATTATGGAAACCCTGGCAATATAAAAAAAAAAAACAGACCAACATAAGTGTAGATGCCGTTTAAATTATATGTCTTTTGGGAAGTGTTCCCAGCTCCGGTTGCCCTAAATAATGCAGACTAACAACCCTTTAGAGGATTTGGATTTCAAAAGCATTTTTGTTTTAAGGGTATGCTAATGCAAAGAGATGTGTCTTTAATCTAGTTTTAAACGGACAGAGTGTGTCTGCTTCCCGAACTGTGCAAGGAAGGCTGTTCCAGAGTTTAGGTGCCAGATATGAGAAAGATCTACCGCCTACAGTTGATTTTGATATTCTAGGAATAATCAATTGTCCAGAATTATTTGAGCGTAGTGGGCGTAAGGGGCTATAATACACCAGGAGCTCCCTCAAAAACTGGGGAGCTAAGCCATTCAGGGCTTTGTAGGTGGTCAATAAAATGTTTAAATTTCTGCGATATTTGGCAACATTTTTAAGATGAAAAAAATGCAGTTTTACAGTTCCTTGAAATCTGGCCTTCAAATGACAGGTTGCTATCAAAAATCACCCCCAAATTTTTGATTGAAAATGAGGACTGAACTGAGAATCCATCAAGGGTTAGACAGTGTTCAAGGTTTTTGCTTGTGGGGTTTTTGGGTCCAATAAGCAAGACCTCAGTTTTATCTGAATTTAGTAATAGGAAGTTATTAATCATCCAATTTTTTATATCAGCTAAGCAATCTGTTATTTTCGTAATTTGTACAAGTTATCAGGTAAGAGAGAAAGTTGTAGAAAAGTTTTGTATCATCGGCATAACAGTGGAAACTAACTCCATGTTTTTTATTATATTGCCTAGCGGTAGCATATATAGTGTGAAAGGGACCAAGAACTGAGCCTTGTGGTACCCCACAGTGTACTTTTGATCTGTATAATGCTGCTTCATTAACTTATTAGAATATTAAAAATATAACACCAATATGATATGTCAAGTTACAGAGAGTTATTTGTTTGTTTTTGCTAATGAGTACGTTTCTTTACAGTCAGTTTATTTATCTTTGCAATCATTGTCAGTTTGAACATAATAATTCATAGACTAACCCTGATAAATCCAAACAAGCTTTTCTCTTTAAAACTGTTTTACTTAGAACTGCTACTAATCCTTCGAAAAAACCTAACAATAACATTTTGTACCATAACAAATACAGCACTTGTGATATCTCAAATTATTATTGTCCTGCTATTCCTTGTTAAGTGATCAGAGATACAATTTGTGGCAAGTGGACAACAAAACAGGCAAAGATACTAAAAAAAAACACAAAAGTCAAAATACACCTATTTTTTATTTTATTTATTTAGGCACCAAGTCAAACATGCAGCCTTTTTAAAGTTTTCATGAAATCAACATTAAAATTTAACCACTTTACACCACTTACACTTTTCTGTTCTTTTTTATGGTAAATGGCACAAAGTGCTCTAAACAGCTGATAAAGGATTTAGATAGTGTAAACCAGGGGGAAAGAAGTTTCAAGAAGTTATACAAACACAAAACCACTGCAGCACGCACACACACAGTCTGCTCTGCTGCAGAGAAATAGAGTGGATCATTTGTGAGCCACTGAGCATATCAGACACATTTGGATTTTATACAGAATGTAGTATTTTAAAGCACAATTGAGGAGATTAGAAGGAGAAATGGTTCGAGAGACTCAACATCATTATTATCCTGTCTTAAGTTGTCAAACGTGGCTGAGCCCTAATAAACAAAACTACATTGGCTATTTAAAAAAAGGGAAGGGGCTGCTTGACAGGTCCCACCTTGTCTTACTGTTTAATTCAAAATTACATCAACACATTGAAAGGCACCTCAGGGGACCTTTATACTTCATTTGAGTATAAAGTTACCACTGACACGTTTACCATAAATGACTTCATACTTGGTAAAAAATGTTTTTAATCCCCTCATACATGCATTCAACCATGTTGTCAATTTAATAGTTTTACTGTTTTTTTTCTTATTACCTATGAAACAATGGTCATCATCAATGTTGACACCTTGTGGACAAATTAAGTAGTGCAAAATGCATATGGGTAAAGAATGTGCATTTATACATGTTTAGAAAATTGGGCTCTGTGCATACAGCATCATTGCATTATAAATTATGGTTGCATAACTTAGCTTACACGTAAAACTCAAGTACACTTTAAAACTTTGAAGTATTCTATTTTTTTGGGTCATATCATACAACCGGCGCAATAAGGCGCCAAACGTGCGTCTATGCAGGTCCAAAACGCGTACACATTGCTTAATACACACAAGATGTACAGCAATACACAAATATCTTTACATATTTAAAAAAATATATATTTTTAAAATGTAATATTAATTAAAGGATTAAAAGTTACAAAAAAAATTATATTTGTTCAACGCTATCCTCACTGCAATTCGTAACTTTTTCATTAGTGGCTAATTCGTATGAATTCGTACGATCTAATTCGTACAAATTAGTACGATTTGCCTATCACCAATGACGGTTGGGGTTAGGGGTGGGGGTTAGGTGCCACGCCTCCTTTTTAAAATCGTACATTTTCGTAACGACTGAACTCGTACGAATTCGTTACGAATTAGCCACTAAACTGACAAAACGTAAAATACTTACGTTCCCTCGTGAGATCAGGCTGATTTTGTTACATAAATATGAAAACCCCTACCTGCATTGCCTTCTTCATGTTGGGTGTTCTTTTTTCAGTTTATTTATGACAATTTGCATTTGTAAAATGTTATTATCATTAGTAGTATATTTATTATATGCATATTTATATTTGTTTTAATTAAAACAAGTTTAGATTTGTCCAGCTGTCGGGTTTTGGAGACATCTGCATCACCATATGGGGCATAAGAATAGGAAGTGAGTTTGGAAATAACTTAATGTTCATTTATTAATTTGCTGGAAATTAGAACCGAATTTAGAAAAGATTTGAAACAAATCTTTGAGCTTAACAAACAAAATTAATTATGTAGGCTAATGGAGTCTTTCAGTGCAGTGAGTTTCCCACTGTTTCCTTATCCACGAAAGTAAAGGAGTAAAGTAAAGAGTAAAAGTAAGTAAAGAGAAAGCAAAGAGGCTGAATGGAGGAGGCTCGTTCTTTATCCTCGCGCTGCAGATGGTCTGTTTAACTGTTTTCTCAATAGTAACGCATTCAGTTTTCCACTTACGAGTCTACCATGTAAATAGCAAATGTGCCATGGCGCAACACAACTGACTCTCAAGGGAATGGGAGATGAGACTCTGATTAGTTTAATGCCTGCTATGCTCAAAACAACATCCATAACTCATTAAGAAAATCAGCACCACACTGTCAGACCATGTGCCAGGGCGCAAAGCGTATTTTTTCATTCTTAAATAGCAAAAGTGGATTCTGACATGCCCATAAGGCTTTTGCGCCATGCTCTTTAGACTTTGCACCTAGATTGTTAAAATAAAGCTCTTTGTCTTGATCGAAAAAAGCAGCCTTGGCTATTTCTATAGGCTTCTGCTGTTTTATAAACTCTTATCTGCTTTAGACAGTAGAGCCAAGTATTCCCCAAGCTCAAGATGACTGTAAGACTGTTATCTGGATTAAACAAACAGAGTGTTTGCGTAACTAGCACAGTATTGGCTAACACAACATTAAAATGCCATCATAAAAACTTGTTTAAAACCCAAACCAACAAATTTGCATCTGTGAAAAGTTACCCAACTTCTTTGTGGATTTAAGTCTCTGTGGTTTTACAAATTGCATTTGCAATGCAATGTTCTTGGTTTGTAAAACTTATTGTAAAACTTATTGAGTTATGACTAGGCCCACACGGAATCTGCGCGTGCAGAATTCTGCAGATTTTTCGCAGAATTCAGCAGATTTTTAGCCCATCATTAATTCTGTTTATTTACTTGAGTAAATGTGTGTAAATCTGAATTTTTTCAGTTTTTAAAGGGCCACGAAACCCCCCTGTCTCAGCAGGGTGTTTTCACACCTCTGTTTTGAAAAAAGTCAGGAAAGTTGGGCGTATCCAGCTCTGGGAGTGTGGGAGTGTCGGGGGAGGGAAAAGAGGATAAGATTTTGCATAGAAGGGAGTTAACATTTGGGCACGCGCTAAGTTTGACAGGAAAAATAAACACACAGAGGCTGATTTGATACGGCGAATAAGAGAAAAAAATCCTCCGCATTTCTCTGTAACTTATGTACTCGGTAGGGTAGCGTCAGAAAGCCGTGTGTGTATAGACTATCCTGTCCAAATTGCAGCGAAAATCCTGCACGACGGGAATAGTTTGTGTTTACAGGTTTACACTCGGAAGAGCAGCATTTAAACAAAGGGCACTGCACTGCAAACACTTACCAAATCTGTAGACAGACAATCAAACTGGAGCTGTGTCTTTTTATTAAAAGTAGACGAGCGGCAAATCCGAATTTCACCATTTCCAGATGAGAAAAGCCTCTCGGGTAAAAATGTTCCTTACAAACGCGTTTCTGTCGTGTGTCGCGTGCACTGTATCCACACGTGAGTCCAGCTGCTCTCTCATAAAGGGAAATGAAAACAAAACCTTTGTTGCAACACACTAATAACACCCTACGAATTTTTGTCTTGAAATTCTTGTACTTTCACTTGTTTGGCAACACCAACGTGGCGTCTCTCTGCCGTCTGTACAGTGTAAACTAGTAAACAGTCTCCGGAGCTATCATGCATATTAATGAAGTTTCACGTCATACACAATAGAGCGCGCTGATTGGTTTGAAGCACGTCTTCTCATGAATTAATACTGCACACGCAGATACGTCAGAACGTCCTAGAAAAGACAGACAGCCACTCTCCGGCTGGATTTACACCTAAGTATCTCATGGCCGTGACGCAGCTTCAAAAATTCGTTTCAAACCGGAAGAACGAATTTGCTCAAAATATTGCAAAAACAACCAATTTTCACTTTTTAGTGCAATATATGTGTCCTAATAGTGTTTATAGCAGCGTGGGACACATATATGACTGTCAATAGCTCAAAAAAATGTGTTTTGGTGTTTCGTGACCCTTTAAATTAGACATATTTCACATATTAAGGTTTTAGTTATGAGACTCCCAAAACAATTCCGCAGAAATCCGCAGATTTTTACCAATATTCTCCGCAGAAATAGCAAAAAACGTCCGCAGATTCCGTCTGGCCCTAGTTATGACCCATTGACTGCTCCAAAATGGAAGATACGTTGACCTGTCTGGACTGTCAATTTTGGCCTCTACATATACATTTTTATCCCTACAACACCCTAGAACAGCAATGGTAGGTTTTGCACCCATATTAGTAGTTTTGTAGTCCTCAAATCTGGACAAGACTCAACTCAAGTGCAAGTTGAGAAGCATTTGGACTCAACGCTGCTTTTGTCTCAACTAGTCCTAAAGCATGAACACAGACTTGAGTCTACAAACACCACTCCCATTTTCTTCATACAGTGTAGAAATGTAGTTCTTGTTCTCTGCCAGACACACATTTGCATCATATCTGTTGATATAATATAAACAACATTAATGATTCAATTCAATTACTTTACCTCTCCCTTCACTTTCAGAGAAGATGCAGTGGTCTCTACCGGAGCTCTCCGGCCCCCCATCTCATTCCTCCATGCAGCTGGCAGATCTCCACCTCTCCCACGGGCTGATTTACACCCCATCACATCGGCTCTTCAAAGCCAGAGGGAGCAAAAACTGGAGACAAACCAATGGGAGGCAAAGGTTGGGCTTGTGCTGCATAAACCCAGCGCTCTCTTTAAACACAGAGTGAGCTACAAGAACATCCAAAGCTTAGCGGACAAGTGTGCAATTATCAACGGCATATTTGTCAAAAGCAGACCATTACGTCTGAAGATGAACAATTGTGTTCATGAGGGAAAGCTGCAGTAATGGGTGGTGGAGACAGGAGGATCTCACTGACAAGATTGTACTTGTCTTCTGAGACCAGAACGGAGGTGAAATGAGGTGAGATTATAAACTCCCCAGGTGTGTTGGCTGATGAATGTGCATGAAAATACAGACACAAACCTTGTTTGATTTTTGGAACAGAGATCCATTCAGGTGCTAAAGACTGTAAAATGCAACTTTTAATTATCATTTTAGGAAAACAAAATGAGATTAGGTGGCACGGTGGCTCAGTGGTTAGCAATGTCGCCTCACAGCAAGAAGGTACCTGGTTTGAGTCTCGGCTGGGCCAGTTGGCATTTCTGTGTGGAGTTTGCATGTTCTCCCCGTGTTTGCCTGGGTTTCCTCCGGGTGCTCCAGTTTCCCCCACAGTCTAAAGACATGCGCTATAGCTGAATTGGATAAACTAATTGGCCATAGTGTATGAGTGTGTGTGTGTGTGTGAATGCGAGAGTGTAAGGGTATTTCCCTGTACTGGGTTGCAGATGGAAGGGCATCCGCTGCGTTAAAAAAACATATGCTGGAATAGTTGGCGGTTCATTCTGCTGTGGCGACCCCTGATAAATAAGGAACTAAGCCCAAAGAAAATGAATGAATGAATAAAAATGAGATTAGAGATCTGTCTACTGTATATATGTTACATACCGCAGCATCTATAAATATTTTGATGTTGATGAAGATTTTTTTGTGCATCTTTATGAATAATTTCTTTTTTTCATTAATTTTTTTGTGCAATAATTTTGGTATTAATGCAAACAGCATAAAAAGGTTGTTTTTTTATTGAACATGTCATCCTCATTTCCTTACATAAATCTCTATTACATCAAGTACAAATAAGATTTACTTTTAGTACCTTTAGGACAAATAATATCCTCATTATCCTCTTTAAATCTGATATATTTTATCCATCCGCCATTTAAGCAAAGCATCATACATTCGGAGTTAACAGGCCTCCATTTTGTTGACAAGGCTTCAAAAATTTTAATCCCATTTAAAAAATGTAAAAATTTGTTGTATTTGGCACATTTCAAGTTTGGCATGTAAACCAAATAATTCCTTTACGCCCTGTTTTCTGCTTTTAAGCGCTGCAGGGCAAATTAAGTAAACCCTCTAACACTCTAAAAAATGCTGGGCTGTGGTAATCCACCATTGGGTCAATCATGGACATACCCAAAATTGGGTAAATTAAAAAAAAAATTAAATTACACTTTTTAACCTAATCATTGTATATAAATTTAAATAAATAAAATAATCTAATTTAACATTACTAATTAAGTAATTTTAAGCTTTTAACTCGTATAAATCCACTTCTAAATTACAGACAAGATGACGTTAGGGAACATGAAAGCCGTGGGTGATTTTTCTAAACTAATGCTAACGATAAGTTACTGACATTTGGTTTGCATAAAACAAAGTAATCACAGTTTTTTTATGGCGAAATCTTCTGAGAGGCGCAGTGGCACAATGAAATGTGTTAAAGTTGAGCAGAGAAGTGAAGAGCCTACTTCATAAATGTTTGTGGTAATATTTCGCAGTCAATTCGTATTACTGTATTTCAATATGCAGTAGTGATGGCAAATTTGGATCTTATTACCGACCTTTGAGTCTCATTTAGCGAAATAAACAAATCATTTATCGAGTCATTTCGTTCAATTTGTCAAAGTATCATTACATTTTTATGAGGTGCAGGCTTTCCAAACACATTTCCACCAAACGTTGATCACACTACAAACAAGTAAAACTATAATGCTATAAAAATAGAAATAATTCACCTAGGTCATTTGTAACAGTTTATATCTGCTCCATTTGCACACACATCCGTAGTGTACTGGTCGGCATTTCTGTTTCCTGTCCTGTCCTGTCTTATTTGCACTAAATGTGCACAAACCGCACTTTGAGCTCTTATTTATACTAAATTTATTCAATTTAGTTGTTTGAGTGTAGCACCTTGGTCCTGGAGGAACATTGTTTTCGTTTTACTGTTACTGTATACTGCACTGTATAATTTGAAATTACAATAAAGCCCAACTTGACTTGACTTGATTTGTGTCCATGATTAGCTCAGCACCTCTCCAGTAACATTTGCTTAAATTAAAATCTAGTATACTGTGCACAGCGTTCACTACCCAACCTTGAGAATAATTAAATACTGTGAATTTCGTTATTATAAGCTAACAGTCGTTGCTAATGACAACTAACATTAAAGTTAGGCTTACAGATTCATGTATGCATGATAATATGAAGATGTATTACTCACCGATGTCGAAGCACTTCCAGGTCGTCAGAGATGTAATGACAGGACTGAACATGTGTTTTTAAATGAGCACTTGTGCAGCCTTTGCAGGAAACCAAGGTAGTATTGTGAGATGCATTTCTGTACAATTAATTTATGTAAATATTATGGTAGTGGTTGCTTTAACTGACGCAAGAGCGTAATGACGGGGAGAAATGGAATGCGCGGGAGGGACATGCGCAGTTCAGATTCTGTGTGGGGAGCGGAGAGAGAGAGCCGGCAGACGCCTGTAACTGCTGTGTATGATTGATATAAGGAAAAAGACAAATAAATGAAGTTCGTCCCAGTGTTCTACATCTGTGTATGCCTGCATTGATTTCGTGGACACATTTACCTGCGACTGAAGATACAGAAAGACAGAAACCCCTCTTACATTATTGGTGGCAGCGGTGTTGGAAAACGCGCGCGTCGCGTGAGTGAAACTTCTCCGGCAGGTATTGAATGCGATGGATGTGGCAACACAACAGTGAACATTGATGTTGAAGTGGACATATTAGCCTTCTGTTTCAGCACAGTTACATTGCTTGGTGATTTTACCATGGACAAAACAAGCCGTGAGTAGTACACTGCATCAGCTGACGACAGATGTATTAAATGTGATTCATATTTTTATTAATATTTGTGGGACACAGTAAAACTAAGATTTTTTTTAAATTTTTTGTGGATACTGTAACGTTACTGACATAAAGACGGACTGGCAATATATTTTTTCAACATGAGCGAAGCAGATGTGGCTCGCGATATGCCTGCAATGGGTTCGTCACATGTTACACCTCGTTTTGCTGGACACTCTCCACCTATTTTTTTGGGAGATGGTAAAGACGATTTTCTTCATTGGTGCAGACGATTTGAAGTAATTGTGGAAGCAGGTGCAGACGCTGATGATGACAGATTAGCAAAATTGTTACCAACGTGTCTTGGTGGCACTGCTTTTAGCTACTGGGACAGTTTGCCTGCTGACATTAAGTTGGATTATAAACAAGCAAAGGAAAAAATGAAACAAGTTTTTGGGAAACAAGTGTATCTGTCCACGTTTCAAAGCTATGTGAATGCACGCACACGCCTACCTGGCGAGCCTCTTCAGGTTTTTGCTGCAGAAATTAGCCATTTGGTGGATGAAGCTTTTCCCACTTATGAGATCAATGCAAAGAATGGAGAAAAATTCAGACGGTTCATTGCTGGAATTGAGCCTTATTTACAGCTTCGGATACATGAACAAGGTGTTGACACACTGGAGGCTGCTCTTAAGCTGGCTTTACAGATTGAACAAGCTCATCAGGCCAGTAAAGTTTTGCTGCCTTCTCAGCCACAACAGTGGATGTCTGCAACAGTTGGCACCTCTGCTTTCGCTACTTTACCACAAACTGTGTCTATTTCTCCCTATACTTCAGCAGTACCAGCCCTTCCTGCAGTTCAGGCGGCAACGTCGGGGGACTTTACAAAACTTCAACGTACGGTGGAAACGGTTGACAGAGAGAATGGATCAACTTCAGTTTGAGGTCAGCAGACAGAGGGAGGCCAATAGACCCGCTTTAGCGGATCGTCAACAGCGTAGTCGCACACCGGAAGATTTACGAGGACGCACATCAGAACGCAACAGGTTTGACGAACATTCATATCCTAATTATGACACATCATATGATCGACGTAGAACCCATACAGAGACACAAGTGAGGATAGAGACATTTATGAAGCCCGCAGACAACCGTGTTTATCGAGAACAAAGTCCAATAAGGCCACAGAACATGGGGAAACGCTCACAGCTCGGGACTCTTCGGAACGGTATTCTCGTTTTGGAATCGTGGTCGAGACGACAGGTCAGTGGACAGTTTCTTTCACCAAAAGGCAAGTTATCGTTCTCCAAGTCAAGGACGTGTGCGTGTTTCACTCTCCTGCATCGTGTTCATCAAAATCAGGAAACTACCAGTAGTTGACAATGAGGGCCAATTGCCAACTACTTTGGACACGGGGTCCACTGGTAATGTTAATGAACATAATATGCCTTCAGAAAATGATACTGTGTTGACACAAAATGTATCAATTGTCATTGAAGATGCGGTAGTGAATGCATTTGTTGATACAGGGGCTGATGTTTCTCTTATAAGTGAAGATTTCAGAATGTCTGTTCCAACTTTGCGTCAGAGACCTTTGGTGAAACAGTTTATCCCTCTGACATCCATTTCTGGTGATATTTTAGATTCTGTGGGTACTTTATCTATTAATGTCACTTTGGGGAAACATTCAGTGTCACATGCATTTCAGGTGATCAGAAATTGCTCAAAGGCAGTGGTACTGGGCTGGGATTTTTGTCTACTCACAAAGTGGGGATCAACATGCAGGACAAGTGTTTGGACGTAGGTGTAGAGTCCATACCTTTTGTGTCTACTGACCAACATACCCTTAAACTTGTTGACGTTACAGTGGCAACCACTTTTACAGTTCCCGCTTTGTCAGAAGCTGTAATCGCAGCAAAGTTAAGGTCACACCATACAGGTTTGTGTCCAAATGGTTATATGGGAGTGTTTGAGCCTCATCATCGTGAAGACTCAAAATTAGGGTTTGCATGGACTGTAACAAAGGCAATTAAAGGTGCCATTTATGTGAACGTAGTCAATCTTTCTGTAAATGACACAAACTTGTATGGGGGCACTCCAATTGGTACTTTTCACTCCATTTCTGATAGTAATCAGGATGATTTTGTGATAATGGATAAAAGTGTCAATAATGTGAGTATGGTAAAGGTGTTGAATAATGGATCCATACCAGTGTTACCTGTATTGCCAGATTTATCTAACACTGATTTATCTGAAACGCAGCACAAAACTCTGACTGATTTACTAACCTCATTCTCCGATGTTTTCATGTCAACACGCACAAGACTTCGGTAGAACCAGCTTGGTTACGCACAAAATCAGGACCATAGATGACACTCCAATATCTCAGCGAGCATACAGGACGTCCCCAGCTCTAAAGACCGAAATTCACCGTCAGGTAGAAAATCTCAAAGCACAAGACATTGTAGAGGATAGTGATAGTCCGTGGGCAAGTCCAGTAGTAATGGTTCGCAAGAAAGATAACACCTACCGATTTTGCATAGATTATCGCAAATTGAATGCTATAACCATTACGGATGCGCACCCATTGCCTAGGGTGGACGATAGCCTAGATGCGTTATCAGGCTCACAGTATTTTTCTACAATGGATATGTCTTCAGGTTATTGGCAGGTAGAATTAGAGCCAGATGATAGGAAGAAAACTGTCTTTACCACAGGCGATGGATTATATCACTTTAAGGTGATGCCGATGGGTCTTAAGAATAGTCCGCCTACATTCCAAAGGCTCATGGAATTAATCCTTAGAGGGTTGCATTGGACAAAGTGTGTCATTTATTTGGACAACATCATTTGCATGGGGAAAGACTTTTCAGACCACATACAAAACCTCACAGACATTTTGAACAGGTTTAGGGAAGCAGGTCTCAAACTTAACCCAACAAAGGGTCTATTTTGCAAGCCATCTGTACGATATATGGGTCATGTTGTCTCAAAAGAGGGGTTGGCTCTTGACCCAGCTCACTATCAAAAAGTTAGAGACTGGCCAACTCCGAACTCTGCTACTGAGGTACGAGCATTTTTAGGCCTGTGTAGTTATTATAGGCGATTTGTCAGTGGGTATGCTTTTAAAGCGCAACCATTACACAAGTTAACCCACAAAGATGTTCATTTTCAATGGACGGTGGAGTGTTCAGAAGCTTTTCAACAATTAAAATATGCTCTGACGTCTCCTCCTGTCATGGCATTCCCGATTTTCGGCCAGCCGTTTACATTGAGCACAGATGCGTCTAATACCGCTATTGGCTCTGTCTTAATGCAAACTCAACAGGGCAAAGAGCGAGTTGTGGCATACGCTAGTCACATACTTACTACCACTGAGCGAAAATGGTCTACTTATGACAAAGAACTGTATGCAATAGTGTGGTCCGTCAGACATTTTCGTCACTATTTGACTAACTACAATTTTACAATTGTTACAGATCACAAACCTCTTTCTGGTCTGAGGAAATTGAATTTTGATATTGATCCCACAGGACGTAGAGGTCGGTGGGCCATGGAGCTCGATCCATATGATTGGGTGATCATTCACAAAGATGGCAAGAGACATACTAATGCAGATGCCATGTCGCGAATTCCTGTCGCGGTAGCATCAACAATAGGTGCAGGGACAGTAGATGACTTATTTCTCGTACATCGAACAGCCAATTCTAATAGTGTCAGCAGTACAGATAGCCATTTAAAGGGGCAGTCAACAATTGGTTTGACTCAATGTGAAACTGAAAAAGACATTTCTGAGTTGGCCGGCAATGCATTATTCACCTCCTATGGGGAGAAGAATAAAGACATTACGCACTTTCAGAAAGCCGACTAATTGCTTTCAGAGGTTTATAGTTGGGTGGAACATCAGAAGAGACCTAATCTTAGGAAAGTGAAAAGAAAAATTGAGGCAACATTGGTGGCAGTTTCCCCGTCTGGTGCTGAAGGATGGCGTGCTGTGTCGTACAGTATATGTGGCACCAGGTAAACCACAGGCTTATCAGGTAGTCATTCCTGATGCTCTAATTAAAGACACATTACCTTACTTACATGGTGATCCATGTGCAGGGCACTATAGTGCTGAACGAACATTTAAACGAGCTCAGGGATTATGTTTTTGGCCGGCCATGAGAAGCACAATTGAGCAATATTGTGAGTCGTGTGAAGCTTGTGAGTCACGGAAAAAGCCTGTACCACAGAATAGGGCACCTCTTCAGTCAATTAGTGCTGTAAGACCTTTTCAGTTTGTATGTACTGATATAACAGAATTGCCAATCACGTCAAAGGGAAACAGATATGTGTTGGTAGTGCAAGAGCATTTTACCAAGTATGTTAATGCATATCCGATGATAAACCAAACAGCCAGTACAATAGCTCAGCTGTTGTGTGAACAATACATACCTGAACATGGAATATCAGAGGAATTATTTTCCGATCAGGGACGTCAGTATGAATCTGAGATGTTGCAAGACATATGTAAACGACTTAACATAAAGAAAAAGAGAACTACGTCATATCACCACCGTGGTAATGGTATGGTCGAAAGATTCAACCGAACTTTAAAAGATCAGTTAGCCAAGATTCTTTTCAATAATGAAGGTGAATGGGACCAGTATTTACCAGCAGTGGTGTTGTCATTTAATGCTACGCCTCATTCTAGCACTGGTTACTCGCCATTTTTTTGGCTCATGGGCGGGAACCTCGTTTACCTGCACACGTACAACTTGATTCGCCTTTAGATGCAACAGAGGAC
Organism: Danio kyathit; assembly: GCA_903798195.1. NCBI lineage: Eukaryota > Metazoa > Chordata > Actinopteri > Cypriniformes > Danionidae > Danio > Danio kyathit. Next base: position 46,232,223 of record LR812534.1, read on the forward strand.
ACTCCTCAGAATTATGGTGCGACTCTAGCCAGTCGTATAGAAACCGCATTTCATGAAGTACGAAACACTGGTGTGAATCAGAGACTGAAACGCGAGTACTATTTCAATAGGTATGAGAAATTTAACCCTTTCAATGTTGGTGACTTGGTATGGATGAATGATCCAACCACACTAAGGAAAAAACTTGATCCACAATGGACAGGACCATTTAAGGTAGTGAAGGTGGACATGAATGGTATCCTTTATACTGTGGTAAACCTGAGACATGTGAATGCGGGTTCGAAAGTTGTGCATTATGAACGCTTAAAGCCGTACAGGTCTGGAACCAGCATTCACCTCTACAAAAGTGAGTAAGAAAACAGACACAAGAGTTGGGGAGATTAAATCACCATACACTGCGTTGTCCGGGTCTATTCCTTTAATCTCAGGAGGCCCAAGGGTGAGTGAGAATTATACTCCTACATTGTCATCGATTCCTCAATTTCGTAGACCTTTAGGTCGCTTGTTAAGGGTTCCTCAATCTGTGGGACAGCCAATACAACCAGTTGAACTTTCTTCAGCGGGAATTGGGGAGCATATTTTACATGAGGCTGTGACAACTCGTTCAGGACGCGTTATTAAAAGGCCTTCGAAGTTTTTGTGTTGAGGAACATCTTACAGATTCAAGAGTATTATGCGTTGATACTCTTCTGAAGTGTATTACTATGTCAGAAATAATTTGATATGAGATAAAGGACTGTTTTGTTATTACAGATTTTGTGAGTGTTCTATTTTTATTTAATTATTTTTCTGGAATTATATATATATTTTTGTTTGTTTTTGTATTTGTTAACCATTTGAAATGGGGTCATTTCTTTATAAGAGAGGGAAAAAATGTGAGATGCATTTCTGTACAATTAATTTATGTAAATATTATGGTAGTGGTTGCTTTAACTGACGCAAGAGCGTAATGACGGGGAGAAATGAAATGCACGGGAGGGACATGCGCAGTTCAGATTCTGTGTGGGGAGCGGAGAGAGAGAGCCGGCAGACGCCTGTAACTGCTGTGTATGATTGATATAAGGAAAAAGACAAATAAATGAAGTTCGTCCCAGTGTTCTACATCTGTGTATGCCTGCATTGATTTCGTGGACACATTTACCTGCGACTGAAGATACAGAAAGACAGAAACCCCTCTTACAGTATGTTCACCCAGTCTTCTTTAAAATCTTTTATGTAAGAAATTATTTGACTACTAGGTTTACCTGTAAAATTGTGTGTGGCGTTTTTCACGGTCATTTGCAGTACTGTATTTGAATGCACAGTAACTGATTATTTCCCAGAATTCATTGGAAAATCTACAGTAACATACTGTTACAAGTTGAGAATACATTTTTTATACTGTGAAAACAACAATATATACAGTAACACACTGTGCACAGCTTATACAGGAAGAAACTGTTAAGAAATGCAGTATAATACCGTGAAAACAACAGAAATTGTTTACAGTTTTGAAATACATCGAGACAGGCTAATTTAAGCAGTTTAGCCCTGCATAATTGACTTCTAATGCAGTGAGCAGTGGGGGTGTCCTGTACACCAGTGAACTCTGCCACGACTCTCTCCTTTTTACTGTAGGTCTTTAATTGAGAGCAGTTTCCTGTAGAGAAGTCACTAGTTTTCCAGCCAACCGCTAATCTGATAATTGACTGAGATAATTGCAGCTGTGAAGAATAAGCATGCTATTTCAGATGCTGCAACAGGAGCGAGAGTCTGTGATAGAAAATTGCCCAATTCTGTTGCATAAAAATACCATGTGCTGAGACGAATGCCAAGGATTCCTGGAGCAGCTTCAACACGGGTCTATTTAATCAAGACAATTACGAAAACTACTAAATCTGCAGAATATATGTTATCTCTCACATGCCTGCAAATAAGAGAAAGTGTTAGTAGCAGTGTGAACTGAATTTTAGATTAGATTAGATTGGATTAGATTAGATTTTATGGATTTTTAAGGTAATCAGCTAACCTAGCGAGTTCTTTTAGTTGTTGATGTTTTATTTGATTCTAACATACAAATGTCAAGTTAAATTCAAGTCAACTCAAGCTGAGCTTTATTGTCATTCAACTACATGTGTGGACATACCAACCCAGGCTCATTCTGAAAACTTACCACATACATTTCTGGAGAGCCCCAAATACGTCCCAGGAGCTACGGTTTTTGCGTTTTTTGTTTTCGAGAATCCACCAGAGGTCGCTTTGTATGCTTTTTCAGATCTTACATTTCTCTCGCGAGTGCCATTCGCATCTGTTGTTCTCGCGTAAATCTACCAGAGGCTACTGTCGACTGACTGACTGAATGACTGACTGACCGATCGACTGACCCACCCTCCTCCTTCACTAAACCCAACCAATAGTGTTTCAAAAACACTGATTGACCCGTAACAGCGGGAAAGCCGTCCATACGGAGGTAAGTGGTCAGCTAGTAAGTGCAAAAAGGAACGGCATTATACCACCCCCTATCGTTAGTTTTAAAGACGAAATGCAGACATACGTACTTCTGGATACATAATTTGGGATCTCCAGAAATGTATATAGGGCTACATTTTCCGAATGAGCTTATGTTGGGATATCTATTAGCTAGTGTGTTCCAAAACAGTGACACAATTTGCATTTAGAAGATACAGACCTGATATAAACATCCAAAGCTTGCATTTTGTCACTTCTGCCTAAATAGATCAACAATTTTCTGTCACGCCACCACATACTTCAGTTTCTCATCAAATCTTGACCAATCAAATGATTTCTAGTATCTGGCATGCCCCGCCCCCTTCAAGATGCTTCTCATTTGCATCTCATTTGATTGTTTTCAACTACTTTCAGTAGCAAAGCTGTGATAAAACAAAACTCTATTGGCTGTTTTTTAAAAAGGAGGAGGAGCTACTCTGTCCCGCCTTCTCTTCGTGGTTCAGTTAAGATTACGTCAAACTTTATTTTGCTTGCAGGCACTGCAGCTAAAAAATGTATACTTAAAAAATGAAAATCTGGGAACCCCCTGAGAAAAAACACTGGATCGATGAGCTTGTATTTTATAGCACCCCTCAGAAAATAGTGTATTCTGTCAGACAAAAGCCCACAGACTTTGATTATATTTAGGGCCCTTTTCTTGACACATTACCTCTGTTAGACTTTAATAATTGATTATTTTGTATAATAATTGGTAAATAATTGCTTGTCTTTGTTGTTGTTCTTGTTGTTGTAGTTGTTCCTTTCTCATATTTTATATTATTGTTTAATTGTTTTTGTTATGATCACCAGCGATCCAGCGGCTGCAGATTGCTGGTAAACACACAGTTCACTAAAGAACTACAAATCTGCCAGTATATGGACTACAAGTTCCAGTCATGCACCGTTCATGTCTGTGGGGGAAACCGGAGCACCCGGAGGAAACCCACACGAACACGGGGAGAACATACAAACTCCACACAGAAACGCCAACTGTGAGGCGACAGCACGACCTCCTGCGCCACCGCGTCACCCAACGTCTGTTATGTTACAGTAAATTTCTGTAATTTAACGTCTGTTATGTTACAGTAAATTTCTGTAATTTAACATCTGATATATTACAGTAAATTTCTGTAATTTAACATCTGATCTGTTACAGCAAATTTCTGTATTCGATTGTTAAATTACAGATTTTTTTACAGTGTACGTATTTAAAAAAATTACGTTAAACGTCGAATAAAAATGCACATTTCAAAGCACTTCACGGGATCTTAAAAAAGACAGTTACATTGCATTGTTTGCATCTGGAAAGAGCAGAATGCTTGACGTTCATTTAAACAGAAGTCTTTACAAGTAAGCGTGCAACAAATGCAATGAGATGAGAAATAAACAGTTTTGATGCACAGATGTCTCTGGAATTCCTTTAAGTTCTTACCCACTAATTAGCCTCATTAATGCCCAAGGACTGATCTCATCTGCCAGCAGGTAAAGCCTCCGCCCTCTCTTATATAAGGATGGAACAAACAAATACATATAAATCTTTTCCCACTGCAATCACTGTGAGAAACTACCACACCCGTTCATAAACAGCAGATCTTGCAATAGTGATCAAACAAATATGAGAAAGTTTTGATGTTGCTACAGCAAGACTGAAACTATGGAGACTTCTTAACAAACTCAACGCTGACCTTTCTCTGTTTTGTGATGTTTCTGAAAAGTGCACAGAGCATGGAGGGATCTGGCACAGCCGTTGACTGAGTTGCGTCGCTGAATGAGGTCTGTTTGGTATTATGGATGGGAGGGTTGAGAGGGGAAACGGCTCGGGGGAGACTGACGTGGTCCCTCAGTGCTCGGCTCCCATCCCATAACCCCAAGGCTGGGCCAATACAAGGCCTCAGTGTTCTTCTTCAGACTGAAGGAAGGGGGTAGAAGGGTGTTTGAGGTTTAAACCAGAGAGGACGGGACCATCAGCGGGCCAGATTACATAAACAGTTCAACACCCCAGCAGCCAGGCAGCATCGAGTCAAACACACTCGCCCAATCCCACAGCTTCTGAAAGATCGCAGCAACTTTCCCCATTTCCTTCCTTTCTGATTGTGGAGATATTATGAGCGTTTGCAGGCCCTTGAAAAAGAAAGGCTTTTATTATTTGATGCTCGAGAATGTGAGTTTAGTTGGAACATTTAGAGTGTATTATATATATATATATATATATATGCACACACACACATTAACGTGTTCTGGGTGGTTGCTTTCTGGACTAAAGAAATTTACTGTTTTTAAATTAATATACAGAGAGAGAAGAAATGACTTTAAAATGAAATAAATATAGTGGTGTTGTATATTACAGCAAGTTTATTCTGCAAATATTTAAAATTAAGCAATATAAGCTAATATAACTAAGATTGTTTATTCAGAAATTTATTTAGCTAATTTCTAACCTATTTTCTATTTTTAAAGCAAGGATGCATTAAACTCAACAACAGCGACAGACGTTATATAATAATTTTATATTTTATTTCTTGTATACCCATTTTTGTGTACACATATCACACATTTTGAGCTGCTGTTTCAATGCAACTTATTCACAAAAATAAAAAAATAAAAAAAAGACATTTATTCAATATTAAGGGTTTATTTCAAATCCCTCTGAGCAATATTAACACATATCAACCTTAGACCAACTTGGTTGTTCAAGCTCTTAATATTTGCAAATTACTTTTTCTATTGATAGTCATCATAAACTCATCCAATTAATGTGATACAAAGAGTTTACTCCAGTTACATTGTATTATTTAAAAGCTCCTACTCAGAGCTTTGTTCTAGAAGTAAAGCAGATAGAGGGGACTCTCCTACATATGCTGTGGTCTTGCCCTGACTTAAAAGAATATTGGAAAGAGTTCTTAGAGGTTATTGCCATAGTTGTAGGTACTAATGTGCCAAGAGAGCCTAGACTACCTCTTAGGAGATACTACACTACTTGATCTACACTACTTGATCAACAAATCTGAGATTTGTCAGACTATTCCTACTAGCAGCCATAACATGTATATTTGATGTACTTTGAGATGGAAGGATTCTAAACCCACCTTCTACTTTCTTGTGGATTAAAGAAGTATCATCTTACATGCCTTTGGAAAAAATTACGTTTCGTTTGAAAAAGCGGCAAGATTTGTCTGTCAAATACTGGGGCAGCTTCGTTTCCTTACTTGGGTATAACAGGACAGAATGCTGAGAAACCTGACATTTTTATGTTTTCTTGTTTAATTTTATTTATGGTTTATTTGTGGCACTACGGTTGGAGGTTTGGGGCATGTATAGGGCAGTATGTGTGGGGATGAACGATCTATTTAGATTATGTACTGTTTTGTACTTTGTGTTAACTGGAAAAACCCAATAAACATATGTTAAAAAGAAAGATATTTTCAAATAATGACTAACAAAAATTGATCAAATAAATAAACTATAACCAACTTAAAAACCACAAACCACATACCGCTTCATTAAAGTCTAGATAAGTCAATGTTCCCTCAAGAGTGCTTATGTTCAATTACACTGCCCCAAGATGTTTTCAACAAGGTCAAATTTTGTCAGTGAGATAAAACACAAGACAGTGACAGTGCCATTCAAAACACTGAGTCAAAACGCAGAGTCAGTGTGCAGTTCACCGGTCTCCAGTCAGCCTTGAGGCTCCAGCTGGGATTCAGACCATGAGGAATGCTGGGACGGCCCATTATCAGCATTTAACGGGGCTCTGCTGTCACAAACGCACAAGGCTAAACCAGTAATTATGCCAGCAGTGAAGGAAAGCCTTTTGAGGGAGTATTGACAGACTACCAATTTCTTAGGTTTTACAGCTGAATCCTCACACTATATTTACATGAATTTGACATATGGCAATATATGCAAATCACATATTTAAAATATATGTTTGGATTTCACAGATATAAAAAAGATGTCTCATATATATATATATATATATATATATATATATATATATATATATATATATATATACAGTTGAAGTCAGAATTATTAGCCACCTGTTTATTTTTTTCCCCAATTTCTGTTTAATAGAGAGCAGATTTTTTTCAACACATTTCTAAACATAGTTTTAATAACTCATCTCTAATAACTGATTTATTTTATCTTTGCCACAATGACAGTAAATAATAAAGTGATATTTAAATGCTTAACTAGGTTAATTAGGTTAACTAGGCAGCTTAGGGTAATTAGGCAAGTTATTGTATAACGATGGTTTGTTCTGTAGACTCTCGAGAAAAAATATAGCTTAAAGGGGCTAATAATTTGTCCCTAAAATTGTTTTTTAAAAAATTAAAACTGCTTTTATTCTAGCTGAAATAAAACAAATTATATTTCTCCAGAAGAAAAAACATATCAGACATACTGTGAACTTTCTTTGCTATGTTCAACATAATTTGGGAAATATTTAAAAAGAAAAGAAAAATCAAAGGATAATTAAAAAAATTCAAGGTATATATATTATATATATATATATATATATATATATATATATATATATATATATATATATATATATATATATATATATATATATATATGAACCGCCAACTTATCCAGCATATATTTTACGCAGCGCATGCCCTTCCAGCTGCAACCCATCACTGGGAAAATCCATACACACTTATTCACACACATACACTATGGAAAATTTAGCTTGCCCAATTCACCCTGTACCACATGTCTTTGGACTTGTGGAGGAAACCGGAGCACCCGGAGGTAACCCACGAAAACGTGGGGAGAACATGCAAACATGACACAGAAATGCCAACTGACCCAGCCGAGGCTCAAACCAGCGACCTTCTTGCTGTGAGGCGAGATCGCTACCCACTGTGCCACCGCGTCACCCTTCATATAATTCATATAAAAAATAGTTTCTTAATTTTAAGAAAACTGACCCTTATGACTGGTTCCAAGCTCAAATATTAACTATAATGTTAAAAACCTTCTCTGCTGTTTCTGTCATACATGACATGAGATATGAGACACCTCAGTTATCATTCTGTGCTGTGTAGTTTCAGTCAGTAATAAATGTGACACAATACATTAACTTTACTATTCTCAAGAGACAGAGGGCTAATACTCATCTTAGCCTCAAGGAATCAGCCATGTGACTCCATCCTCATCTAGACCAACTTTCTTTGAAGATCTTGTGAGAAGCTGGAGGCTGTTGACATGAAGGACTGCTAACAAAGCTGTCTTTCTGTCTAACATCTTCTCATGACATTTTAGACACATCCTTGATTCATTCAAAAGATCTGTGGTAAAGAGTGGCCAGCTTTAAAATATAGGAATGTGTGATTTATCCTGTATCGTGAGAAAAAGAAATCTGAGCACAAAATGTTAAGCAATAAAATATACAGTACTAGATACTAGAACCGAGCTATTCAGTATTTTTGTTCATTTTAGGTATGACAAAAAAAAAATCCTTTGCATAAAAAAAAATTATAAAAAATATTAAAATCTTTAAGTTGTGTGAAATCAAAATTTACAATGTGTATTTTGCTAGCACACTTTGTTATTCTTTAGGTAAACAATTAATCTGTGAAAAAAATAAGTTTGTTTTGGTAATCTTCAATCAAAGTTGACCGTTTACTTCTGCCTTTGGAGTGGCCGTCCCCTCTCTGTTGATGTTGTTCAGTATTTTTAATTACTTCCCTTTTACTGCTTTTGGAGTGGCCTTCTTTCTCTGTTGATGTTGTTCAATATTTTTAACCACGCCCCTTTTACCGTTAGTTTGCTATGAGGAAATGATGCGCAAAAAGAAAGCCCCAGCCCCTATATTCTGTTTCAGTTGGAAATTCATTAACATACTGAAATAAAAGTCTCAGCAACTTCTGGTTCACATGAACTTTTAAATTATAAATATTAAGTCATATGTCATTCAGTTCACTCTATTAAAGTAGTAATATTGCTTATTAAAAATAATTTTTTTAAAACTACACTATTGCCCATTGCAACAATTATTCATCAAATTATTTATGGCACAATCAGAGTTATTTGAGGGACGCTGACAATGGAGTTGGATCTATGTGCAGTACTTTATTCACAACAGAGAATGGTCAGGCAGGTAATGGTCAACACTGAGAGCAAAACAGGAGCATATTGGCAATCCGAAATTGTAGTCTAAACAGGCAAATAGTCAGGCTAGGCTGCGGAGATTCAAGACACTAAAAAGGCAAGAACAGAAACACTAGACTGGATAATAATTGCTATCGGAAACAAGACTCAGCCCTATGTGTGTGTGTGAGCTGTATAAATAGTCCTAGAATTAGTCCGTGATGAGCTTTCATCTGTGTGTGCGCAATCAGAGGGTGAACTGCAACTTGTACGTGTGAACAGGTATGATGGGATTTGTAGTTCTTTTGGTGGCGATTTGTAGTTCTCCAAAGATCTGTATGGACTAGATCAGGGGTGTTGAGACAAGTTGGAGCTAAACTCAGCAGGACACTGGCCCACCAGGACAGAGTTTGGACACCCCTGGACTAGATCATGGGTTCCTGCGCCCCCTAAAATTACAATGCAGTGACTCACGACCACCAATATTCTCTGAGGTGATTATAAATATATAAACCTTTTGCTCAGTTGTTCAGTTGGGACTGTATTTATATGTGAGTGCCGTAAAGATGTCAGAAAGTTTCACCTGGTGCCATAAAATCAATGTGCTGTCTCTTTAATATAACATAATCACCCCAGGGGTCGCAAAAAAATGAAAGGCTGATGGCTTTTTTAGTTGTTGTTTTTTAATACAATAACTATTATTTTTGCTTTTGTAGGTTATGGATAAAATATTAAAATATGGTCATACTAATAGTTTAATAAAATGAGTTAGATTTTTAAAAAATCACCAAGCGACCCCCCGAGGGGTCTTGACCCTCACTTTGGGAAGCACTAGACTAAATTGCTGGTGAGTGTGACAGTTGGTAATTAATTCATTGTTATGATACATTACTTATGTACTTTTAAAAAAGTATTGTTTAGTGTTAAAATGTACTGCTTTGTTAAAATTGCGTTGCAAAACAATTTTGCTGCCACTAAGGTAGTTTTTAATAATGTTGTAATAATGTATCATCAGAAACAGGTATTCGTTTTGTTTTATGTTTATTTGACTCTCAAAGTGCAAGTGACTATCCCTTTAAACACATTTAATAAAAGTCCTTTTCTTGTCATTATCTGATTTGTATGATTCCTTTGAAGAAACCACTCAAGCATATGAATTCAAGCAAATGAACAATTGACTTTTAATAAATTCCCTCCTTAGCCTTTATAAAATACCTTCAGCTATCCTAAAGCATATGCTCCTCTTGACCTGGTTAACCTAAAATGGTACACCTTAAGGCAAAATAATAGCTTCAGCCATTCAAACAACCTATAATAAATGGGCAAAAAATTCAATAAAAGAACTTGATCTAAAACATGTGGAAAAACTCAATCCAAATCAGCATAATTATGCCTAAATATCTCCACCAAAATGCCATATGTATGCAAAAAAAAATGCAACTAACCACAAAGAAGATGTTCCTATATACAACGCTGACTAGCAGACCTTAGGGCAGATCTCATTGTTGTGTAGGACCGGAGACAGTTCTTCATTCCCCAAGTGTTGAACTGTCTGTGATACTGCCCTGTCAGAGAGGTACAGGACCCCAAATGAACCCTCCCAAACATGCCACAGCTGGGAGTCACTAAGTCCTCCACTCCACAGAAGGAAACACCGTCGGTCTGTGGACGCCTTGCAGCATTCTGGGCTGTAATTTGGTTAAAGAGTAAACAAGTTAGTCTGCCAACAAGAAACCAGCCTAAGTCATTTTGAGACTCTTGGTTCTTTCTGCGTTCTTGCAGAAAAAAAGCACAAAAGCGCTGCCAAAGGGAAGTGATTTCACTGTTGTTGTTAATGTAGTCGCCCCACAGGAACAATTGTGAGCTCAGGTTCTGGGCAAATGTTCCTGTTTATCAGCTTCAAGCTTTATCAGGGCAGCCATTCTGCAGAAACTCATTACAATTTGTTGTATTGTTGAGTTTTATAGCATGCTTAATAGGTTGTATTATGAGTCCCACTCTCAGGAAGTGCTACCATTTGTGCCTGAAAATTACAGGAAAAAATACTGTTATGCTAAAAAAATAAATGGAAGGGTTGAAGGTCAACTCGATGGCCTTAACTAGCAAATCACAGCAATGCATGCTAGACATTCAGAGATGCTCTTCTCGAATCTCTGTCATAACAAATTAGAATTATTGTTGCCCTTCTGTCAGCTTGAACCAGTCTGGTCATTCTCCTCTGACCTCTGGCATCAACAAGGCATTATGACACAGAACTTCCACTTACTGGATTTTTCCTCTATTTTGAACCATTCTCTGTTTTGTAAACCCTAGAAATGGTTCGATCAGCATTTTCTGAAATTTTAAGACCGGCCCATCTTGCACAATCAACAATGTCATATTTAAAGTGACTTACAAAGTCACCTTATTTTACCATTACCATGCACATTTTAAACTTCAGCCTATGTCTTGACTGCTTCTACATGCTTAAATGCATGTATAGTTGCTGTCCTGTGATTGGCTGAGTTAAAACAGATGTATAGGCATGGGCCGATAACCGTTTTCAAGGTATACCACGGTTTGGAAAAGTTAAGGTTTTAAAACCGCCAAAATTTTCTGTTATAACGTTCCTAAAGTATGTGTAAAAAATTATTTTTACTTTTTTGTTTTGTTTTTTTTAGGACGACAGTATCTCCAGCAGATAGATATCTAAACATAATGTTTTCAAGAGTTCCCACTTAGATATGCTTAGCATTTAAGCAGGTTTAGCATGCTGTCCCGGGAGAGAACCCTGAGCTCGGAGATACTTGAGCCCAAGGCTCCCGCCCAGTCAATAAGCATATCAGGGGATCCGAGATCAGGTAGGTCTCGAGAGCTCCCCCTAGTAAAGGGAGGAAAAGGAGGAGATGGGGTGGAACGGGGGATTCTTCCAAAACGAAGATAGAGCAGTAGGGAGAAATGATCCATTTATAGTAAGCTTGCATCACTCTGATTGGACTATTACTGATTACAGATGAGAAGCCAGACGTGCTTAATCATATCACGTGCTCCTCTCGAAATTAGTTTGTGAAACTTCACTTAAATGGTAAAGAAATCAGTGGTTTTGAAACTAATGAAGACAACGGAAGTCAATAATTTATGAATTATTTAGTCTTCAAAGGGGAACATTTTTTTTTTACCCAGACATTTAAAAGAACATATTTTAAAGCAGTAGTCACAACACCGTGAAACAGTGAATTTTTATCCAAGATTACTGTATAATACCATCAGAATCTTATACCGGCCCATGCCTACAGATGTACCTAATAAAGTGGATGGTGAGTGCAGTTAGACTAGCAACTTATGTCACCAATATATCCGCACTGATAAACTCAAATATTGATCAAGACTAACAACACATGGCCACTAAAATATCAATTGTGAAACATTTCTATTTTTCAACCCTTTATAGAACACTTGTTGGAAAACCCTGGAGTGTTACTGGGACTTTTACAAGACTTGAACTTTTATGACTTTTTTCTGAATTCTTTTCTGAATTTTCATTAATCAATCTCAATTTAAGTTTTCCATCCAATAAATGGGCATTTAAAATGGTAAAAAATAATGCAACAGACCTAAACAAGATAACAATCGAAATTCTGTAAACATGATATTATCTTATTTTAATGTTCATTCATTCATTTTCTTTTTGGCTTAGTCCCTTTATTAATCAGGGGTCGCCACAGCAGAATGAACCACCAACTTCTCCAGCATATGTTTTACGCAGCGAATGCCCTTCCAGCTGCAACTCATCAGTGGGAAATGATTTTAATGTTAGTAAAAGTAAAGGTAACACTTTATTTTGATGGTCCATTTGAGTATTAGTAGACTGTCTACTTAATATCTGTTGACACTGACATTTAACAGTCCTTTAACAGACATTTAACTGACTATAAGAAACTTTGCAATTACATGTCAACTTACACTAACCCTAACCCCAACCCCAACCCTAACCCCAACCTAACAGTCTACTTATAATCTAATGATAATTAGTTGCAATGTAACTTAAATTCAACAAACGGACCGTCAAAATAAAGTGTGACCAAAGTAAAAATATGTTCTTTCACTTTGTAACGTTTTTAAATTTTTCATTCAAAATTTTTAATGACTGGTGATATTAGTCTTTTACAACATTTCTCACAAAATTGTTAATTTCATTGCATGTACTATATATATGAACTATATAGTTGTTTAGAATGTGTGTTAGGTTTAGGTTTAGTTGCATGTAATTATGCATAATTGTTTGAACTAATTAAATATGTAACACAAACCAACCTTAAAATATAGTGTTACCAAAAAAATGAATGTTTAAAGCAGATTTTCTTGTTCTCTAGGAAAATTCATTCATTCATTCATTTTCTTTTCGGCTTAGTCCCTTTATTAATCAGGGGTCACCACAGCAGAACGAACCACCAACTTTTCCAGCATATGTTTTACGCAGCGGATGCCGTTCTAGCTGCAACCCATCACTGGGAAACACTCATACACTATCATTCACACACATACACGATGGACAACTTAGCTTACCCAATTCACCTGTACTGCATGTCTTTGGACTTGTGGGGGAAACCGGAGCACCTGGAGGAAACCCACACGTACACGGGGAGAACATGCAAACTCCATACAGAAATGCCAACTGGCCCAGCGGAGGCTCGAACCAGCGAACTTCTTGCTGTGCGGCGACAGCGCAATCCACTACGCCACCACGTCACCATTCTATAAAAATTATTATTTTAAACAATGTTAACGAAGCAGTAATGTACAATCTATCAGTAGCCATATCAGTTTTCAAATCAGCCTCTAAATGCTTGGTTTAAGTTATCATTATCAGCCTGATAAGATAATAAATTATCCGCCCATAATTGATGTATTTTTTACAGGTTGATCCACTTTAGATGCACACTTAAGAAATTATGCTAGAAGAAAAATAAGATGTGGGGCTAGATGTTTCCTCAAAATTTCGGCACTAAAGGTTTTAAAAGTAAAACCCACTCAAAAAAATTCATACCAACATTTGTACTGGGATTGGGATTTTAATTTGTATACAATTATGTGTTGATTATGAAAAAATAAAACATAAAAATTAAATATGCAATGCAATATACACTGTATAATGATGATTGGGGCCTCACAGTGGCGCAGTGGCTAGCACGATCGCCTCACAGCAAGAAGGTCGCTGGTTCGAGCCTCAGTTGGGTCAGTTGCCATTTCTGTGTGGAGTTTGCATGTTCTCCCCGTGTTCGCATGGGTTTCGTCCAAGTGCTCCGGTTTCCCCCACTGATCCAAAGTTATGCGGTATAGGTGAATTGGGTAAGCTAAATTGTCCGTGGTGCATGTGTGTAAATGAGAGTGTATGGATGTTTCCCAGTGATGGGTTGCAGCTGGAAGGGCATCCACTGCGTAAAAAGTATGCTGGATAAGTTGGCGGTTCATTTCGCTGTGGCGACCCCAGATTAATAAAGGACTAGCCGAAAGAAAATGAATGAATAATGATGATTGGTTAGTGTGATTTCACCAGGTATGACATCTTCCAGGATCAACATCTATGATGATCCTTGAACAACATTACAAACAGCAAATCAGATTTAAGGGATGAGTTTTTGTAAAGTTTTGGCTTACAGTTAGGGTTATGCACTTTTATTAATCTATTATAAACTATTAATCCCTTCTGATTTGGCAATAATTTACAGTCCAGGATAGGTATGGATAATATTTGAACAGGAAGAATGTTCCAGGATCAACATACCTATAGATGTTCATCCAGCATCCTACTTGGCAAAATCACACCCACCATTGATTATCAGGTTTCATTTAGAAAGAATTGCTGGTCAAATTGCATCACTAGATCTTCAGCATATTTTGCCTGACAATTTTAGTAATTCATGAAGACTTAAGTGGAACTTTTTTTTTTTGAGAATGAGTGATATAATGGCAAAAGTGTGATATCAAGCCACACTATACATTCACAGGTTTACATTGTGAAAAAAAAAAAAATGTTTATGGTTGCCCCAGTGGGACACAGCCTGGTTAGCACATGTCAAATTCTCATCAGCGATCACCCTCAACCTTCATGCTCTGCTGCTTTTCTTCCTGGTTCCTCTGTCTTCCCAAAGGAGGCCTGTCGTCACAGTCATCCTCACTGTAAAAACACACAATCCCTTCCTTTGTGCTGTAGAGTGCTGTATATACAAGAAGGTAGACATTCTGTCTGACTCCTGTCACCCAGAGAGCGTTCATACAGATGTAGAAAGCAATTACATCTCTGGCAGCTTCTATTCACTTTTATTAATTTTCATTTCTCATGATGTAAGAAGACATGTTCTTGGAGTGGGAAAAGCCTGTCGAGCTTTTAAATGAGAAATTCAGCTAACCCACACATCAAATTATTAATATATTACTGCTTTGGAATAAGTTGAGCTCAACTGACAGCGTTTCTGGCTTAAAGGTCTCGTAAAAGTTTAGATGTTAGTTGCAGTCTGTTAGTTTTAAGGATATTTATTAGCTAGTGTGCTTTAGAAAATATAAAACTTATAAAACATCCAAAGCTTGCAGTTTGTCACTTCCGCCTAAATGGATAAACTTTTTTTTTCAGGTCACCCTATTCTTCAGTTTCTCTTTAAATCTTAACCAATCAAAGGCTTTCTAGTATCTGACATGCCCCACCCCCTTAAAGATGCTTCTCATTTGCATTTTATTTGATGTACTTGAGCTCAACCACTCTACGAAACGCTACTGGTTGTTTTTAAAAGGGGAGGAGCTACACTATGTCCCACCAAAATTAAACATTTTTCAGTTGAGATTACGTCAAAGATCGAATATTATTATTATTATTATTATTATTATTATTATTAAATAAATTATCTGTTCAATCAAGGTTGATTTTTGGTCATTCTATTAATCACCGCTTCTTTGAGTTTGCACATGCTCATGTTGGTATCAGATTTGACAGCATGGACCCAACGAGTTCTTGGGCGGCCTTTCCTCTTACTTCCTCTGAACATTCTCAGCATGACTGCCTTCTCGAGTGAATTGCTATGCATGACATGGCCAAAATAGAATAATTTCTGTTTGGTAATCTTGGCTTCCAGCGAGGTCTTTGGCTTGATGAACACTAGGACTTCTTTGTTGGTGATTCTCACTGTTCACGGGATGCGCAACGGTCTCCTCCAGCACCACAATTCAAAGGCGTCAATCTTTCTTCTGTCTGTCTTCTTGATCGTCCAGGTCTTGCAGCCATAGGTTGCTATGGGGAAGACTGTCACGTTAGTTGCGTTAGTTTAGTTGCAGTGCTGATATCCTTACTTTTGCAGATGGCATTCATGCTCACCATTGCATTCCATCCAAGGGTTAACCGTCTCTTGATTTCAGGTGTCGTGTCCCCATTTCGGTCAATCTTGAAACCAAGGAATATAAAGTCCTGTACTGTCTCGATTTTTTCATTGTGGATCTGTATGCCGCATCTTCCATTTTTGGAGGTTGTCATCACCTTCGTTTTCTTGATGTTCAGGCGCAACCCCCCCTTCCTATATATAAAGAGTTATTGTACAAAAAACTATTCAATTTCAAGAGCTAATAAAAAAAATGGCTGACAAATAGGTATTTTGGGGGGTTATAAACAGTGGTGGAAAGAGTACTGAAAAATCATACTTAAGTAGAAGTACCATTACTTGCCCAAAAATGTAGTGCAAGTAGAGTAAAAGTATCTGTTGTAAATATTACTCAAAGTATGAGTAAAAAGTAGACCTTTCAAAAGTACTCAAGAGTAGTGAGCATTACGCTGTGAAAAGCTGATGCATTTAATTGTAATTTGTGAATGTGTGTAAACGTAACATTCTGTAGTGCATTTAGCTATTGCCCAGCAGCATAAGACGTTAAAATTAGATTAGATTTAGGTTGTGATATCCGGTGGATAAATTCAATGGCTAGCCAGCGTCTAAGGACAATGTTATTTTGATGTCCAATAACGACGTCAAATGACATTGATATTTGGTTTATTTAAGGTTGCATTAGAAAGTGACCAAAATCCAACGTCGAGCACCTTAAACATCTTAAACCAACGTCATATTTACGTCAAAAACTGAAATTTATTCGTCAGGTATGGCAACCGAAATCCAGCATGACGTCATAGTGGTAACGACACAATGTCAAGCTGTAGCATCATAAGACAATGATATTTGGTTGATTTCAGGTTGGACGTTGGACATTAATGTTGGCTTGACATTGGGTCCTGATGTAAACTCAACTTTCATTTCTAAACAAAATGCAACGTCCCCACGACGTTGAGGTACAATTTTAATCTGATGTCATGTAGACGTATTTTGCCTGCTGGGTGTTTTGCTGGGTGTTTAAGGCCATTTTGGTCATCATACAGTAAACATCTGTCATCTTCTCATCAGTGACGTGCATCTAAACAGTCTCTGGGTGAATGCATGTAAGGATTTTAGACATCTTCTTGGACACTTTTAATGCTTCCAAACAGTTTGCTGGAATTATAAATCATCCATGTCTTGAGGTAGTTCATTATGTGGCGATTTGCCTTTTATGTGCGATTTGATTGGAGAGGAATCACAGGACTGAGTTTTCCAATCCCCATAGACAAGACAAAATAAAGTAGTGACTGCAGGTTGAAGGAAAGTAGTGGAGTAAAAGTACAGATACAGCACTAAAAATGTACTCAAGGGAAAGTAAAAGTACACATTTTTAAAACTACTTACTAAATTACAATTCCTGAGAAAAAGCTACTCAATTACAGTAGTTTGAGTATTTGTAATTTGTTACTTTACACCACTGATATTCCATTAATATTACATCAAATTATTTTCATTATAACGATGCCTTTATTGTACTTTATTTCAATTTAATTTGACTTCATTTGTATATAAACTATTGTTACAAGGAATGACTTTTAGCAGGTGTCTTCTGTATATCATGGTTTAGCAATTACCCATTATATGTGTACATTATAAGTGTAGTCTTGATAGATTTTATTTTAATGAAGTAAACAAGATTTAATTATTTTTGTGTCTGTGCTAATCAACATTATTCTCTTCCAAAAGCACTGTCCTCTGCAGCTTAGCATAAACTACACAGCCCAAGCAATCAAAAAGTCACTTATTTTGCGGCAAAGTGACAAAGAATCATCTCTGAAATAAGCAAACGCAGGAAATTACAGCTTCAAACGGAAAGAACAGAAGGTGTTTTAAGCTAAATCCTAAGCATGTGGCATGTTTAGTCTCGAGCAGCGCTATAAAAGAGAAGCAGCGCTGCAGATTTATGGGTCACCGAGGGCAGGCAGGGGGCAGTGAGTGTGCGAACGATGTTCTTTTGGGATATTACAGATGTGTGCTGATGAGGCAAGTCGAGAGGAGCCAGACTGCTGCAGTTTAGCGGTAGGTTAGTGCTGCTCGCATTGCCTGAGGTTCAAACAATAAGCCCGTCCTCAGCCTGATGGGATACTCCAGTATCTGATTATTGCATGTGCTGAGCCAGAGCACAGTGGCATAGAGTAGGGTCGGCAAATGTGAAATCATTTAAGTCTCATTTAAATCTTGAAATAAAAGTTTTAAGAAATAACTAAAAATGTTTTCACCTGAAATAAACACCAGACTCCAACAGACTTTTCAATGTTCAAAAAAAAAAAAAAAAAAATCCATTTACGTCAAGTTGTTAGAGCACATAGATATTTTACATTAGATGTCTCCTACGATACTGTTGTCTATTGGAAGGAATGTGCCAACAGAGCAGCCATTTTAGAACAGGGTAGCCCTCCTTTGAAATGAATGGGGGCCAGGGTGCATTGGAGGACTGGCCATCCGGAGCGCAAGCTATATACACATACAGTATACACATATATCTATGATCGGGAGTTTTCCCGGGGGTCAGTAAGCAATTATTTTTTTTTTTAAACATGAAAATTATAATTTTACATCACTTTTCTACATTGATGGATAAATGACCGCACGGGCATTGCCGACAAAGAGCGTGTGTTTGTGTGCATGGAAATGTATTATCCTCTCTCCCTGTTAAATTTGATCTAATCTGTGTCCTGAAACACAAACCCCCTCTGCTTTCACTTCTAAATCTAATGGAGGGAGCGATTCGTTTGCGACTTGTTCACTTGACCAACAATAATACAAGTTTCTAGCACCGCAGCATCTTCTTGTCATATTTCATTTACATTGTTTGCTTATTTTGTACAACAAAAGCCTGGTATTTACTGTGAATTAGTGCTACTATGCCTTATGGGCAGTTACGCTACGAGACTGTATTATCATCAATACTTGAGCACAAAAGTTCATAACATACAAAAACGGAAAAAAACAAAATCTTACCTATGAAATGTGATGGCTTTATGCTTTGTTTTCTTTGTTTGCTCAATACTACACCCGTATACAGCACTAAAGTCCAGCATCTTCACATTGGTTTTAGTCTTGCCTAGTGTGGTTGAATGACATTTGTCCAGGGAGCACTGTACAAATGTGGTGGCGCTATAGACGCATGCTCAGGGTATATATATATCTATGGTTAGAGCAGCTGACTGTAGAATTGGTAACCTAGTGACCAACAGTAAACAAGACAGTTAATTAGTCACGTTGGTGTGTGCGATACGTCAGAATTTATTAGACAAAAGTGTTTCCAACATTTATTCACATTAATCCTTTTTCACACAAATCCAAAACCACCTCTAGTGAGCCTAAAAGCAGTGGCGGATTTAGGTGTGGGCAATAAGGGCAGGGCGGCATCTTGCTGGGGGCTGCACGGGGAGACAGTGCAAAAATAAATAAATAAATAAATGTGCCCCGGTAAAAATTATTTGTGTCCCAGTAAGCTTTGAGATACGATTTACTTTATGTAAATGTATTAATTTAGAGTGTTAATCCCAGAATAAAGAAGTTAGAGGCCATTCACATTTGGCATCTTTTGCACGCGTAAGTTTATTATTCTCTATGTGCAACTGAAAAAATGCTGGTAAAACCAAACTGACGCATGTGCAGAGAAAACCAACCCCCCTGCGCGCCACGCGCTGCTCCTGATCCTGGTTGTTTAGACTACATGCACGCCGATAAAATATGTGCCGCTTATGCGCCGTAAAACAGGAGTAACAGGCTACTTTTATAACACGAGGTGTCAACACACAGTGAGTTTTGCAAGTTGACAAAACTGAAGTTTATATAATATGATGATGATGTTATTTTGACTAAGCATGGCTATGAAGCAGAAAGTAGGGATAATGAGTTAGGGAGGTAAGACTTAATAACATTCTCGGCCTCGACTCGGGTCAAAGATGAAAAGATAATTCTACATATATAGCCTATTTTTTGTTATATTTTTTAGAACTGTCATAATTAATATTCATGCAAAATATTTCAAAAGTGAACATAGCATATCACTCCAGTTTTGTCTTTACATTCTTTTCCAGTAATGTTTAGGATTGATTTCTGTTATTTATTTAGAATAATAACTGTATAATAATAATAATTGTATTCATAATAAACATAAATATTTTTAATAATCCCAATTCTGGTTTTGTCCATATTTTACCCAAAGTTGTGTTAAAACAGCAAATTATTTTTTAGAATGTACATGTTTCATGGTCCTTTTTTTTATAACTAGATGTAACCTTGCAACTATTTATAAGTTTGGTGGAGGGGGGTGTATAAAAATGCAAATCTTGAATTTTTATTCCAGATTTGTCATTTCCATCACTCATTTCTCATGTGATACATCAAAATGGGCATGAATAATAATAATAGTCAAATAGTCAAATGTTACCTCATACATTAATCTGTTTCTGATAAATGTCAAAATATTTTCTGATAAAATATTTTGGAATTTTGTAAAACATTAACAGCTAACAGAGTCAAACATCGTTTTTACAGTTAATATTTTCAGTTAAATTATAAGAACGAGTAATATTGTAATATAAAATTATTTGATCTCAGACCTTTGCATTCCATGTTTTATGCACTAAAATATTAGCATTAGCATAACATTATTACTTAAAAACTGGTTTTGCACAATTTTATAGTAGCCTAGTCAACATTTCAAATGTATCAAAAACCTTTCATTAAAGTTGTCCTAAATCTATTGAACAACACCCTCTCTTGTCTTTGGAAAATTTTGAAAAATATTCAACATAGGCTTATTCTAAAAACGTAGCCCTATATATGTTTCTGGAGGTCGCGAATTATGTAGCAGAGCTACGTATGTCTGCATTTCATCTTTAAAACAAACGCTACGGGATGGTATGACGTCGTTCCTTTTGGCACTAACTAGCTGACCACTTACTTGCATGTGAATGGCTTTTCCACTGTTACCAGTTTGTCCAGTAGCTCGACAAGTACGTCAGTGAACTTGCGATGCAATGCAGAGTTGACCGCGATGACGGGGTTTGAGTCCAGTTAAGAACTGTTCCAGAAAGCAGGTAAAACAAAAACAGAAGCCAGGAAATAAAATAAACAAGTAAATAATAGGGTGAGAATGTGGTCAAATCTGAAAACATGGCAAAAATCAGGCGAGGGCTTTTCTTTTTCTGGATTGCTGTTTAAAACTGTCAGTTGAGTTTAGAAAAGTGGGTGGGCGGGTCAATAGGTGTTTTTCAAAATACTATTGGTTGGGTTTAGGGAAGAGGGTGAGGGGGGGGATCGGTCAGTTGTTCGGTCAGTCAGTCAGTAAGTTAGTCGACTGCGGCCTCTGGTGGAGAACAGCAGGCGCAAATGGCACTCGCAAGAGAAAATTGAGATCTCAAAAAGCGTACACAGCGGCCTCTGGCGGATTTGTGAAAACAAAAACTGCAAAAAAAAAAAAAGTAGCTCCTGGGGCGTACTTTGCTCTCTTCAGAAATGTGTATAGTGGGACGTAATCAGAATGAGCCCGAGTTGAAAACTTTCTTGATCCACTGCAAATGCTGATTACTGTAACTCTACAGTTTTTACTCAGTTTACTAGATGGTAATGGTAAATAATTCAACAATGCAAAATAAACTATTTTCTAATTTATATTATATATTTAAAATTTGAATTTTAAATGAAAAGTTTTTTTTATCTTAAATTCTAAATAACTTTCTATACTAAAATATGAATTAACAAAATAGTGACAATATATTTTTTTTAATTATTGTTCTTAAAATTCATCTCATATTAATATCACTTTTGGATCAGATGCACTGAATTAGCAAACCATAAAATGTTATACTCTTCATTATTTAAGACATTACTGGAAGCTTTACGGTGCATAGATATAAATGCATATTTGACCATACTATCTCAATAACTCACACAACAGCAACATGTGCCATCATGATGCTCTCAGACCCGAAGCCATGTTCCACATCTTCCTTCACAACTCACTCACTATTCATTAAAACAATCTATTTGAGCCAGACCAAGGCACACTGGGATTGCTGAAACCACACAGTAAACCTGTAGCCATTAGCCCCTACCAGTTAATTACCGTTTCTCACTGTTAAGTCCTCCCAGGAGTCTTTCTATAATTAAAACCCAAGGTATCGTCTATCATAAAGACCTGTTTCAGTGGAAAGTCTTAGTCTTTTTCCATTAGTTTGGGGTTAGCTTAGTTAGGTTAGCTTAATATTATAATCTTTCATTGAAAAATCATAATGTGCTTTATCTCTGAAACGATTAATTTGATCTTATTTAACAACCCTTCCTTTCCATTCTCCTTATATTTGAGGGATCTTTTAACAATCAAATCATTTTCCAATAGATAATATGACATCTTATACTGCATTTGTTTCACCCTATATGCCGTTACACTCTGAAATGTCACATTATTGAAGTATACAATGGCTTACACACAGTGTCAAGTTGCCTTTACAGTGATTAATCTTTTTTGTGCATCTACACTATAATTTCAAATGAGTTTCCTGAGTGATGCTATGCAAATTATGGTGGTTAAAATGCATATGCAGTCTGTAATTACCTGAACCCAGACAGTTTCACATTTCTTTTGAAAGGCTGCCATTTGCCTGCACGTCTGTCTATGAGGTAAATATCAGTCAAAGACACTATCTCCTTTCACGCTGCTTTCTCACGGGTGAGGACATCTTAAATATCACTTTTATATTAAAAGACTAACTATTATTCCCCCTTGCATCTGAAACAGCTAACCGGCAAGAACAAACACGCACAGCTGCTGATCCCGTGCTTCTGTTTTAGACTGAAATGCATTACCAGAATGCCTTGTTTAGAATATAAAGCTTCAAACTATGAAAACTGAGATTTTAATGAGGGTTGTTGTTCAATTAAACCAGAGGTGCCCATACCTTTTCTTATAAAGGGCCAAAAACCAAACTTGATTGAGGACTGTGGGCCGAAGTTGAATATGTCAAACCGTATTACACTAAATTTGCCATGGGTAATTTCCTAATTTATTTGCTAATATTTAAAAATAACTAGAAAATGCTGCTTTAAAACATTAATTAATGATGCGGTATCATTTTTCCCATTTTATAATGATCTTACTATAGTAAAAACATATACAGTCTCATTTATAACACAATGGAGTGACACATTGCTGAATACACTAGTCAAGTTGCTCCTGCCTTGCTTTGTTTGCTGATGTATTGTGCATTGTCCTCTATCTGTCAAGTGGCAATATTTACATTTTAAAAGTCTGATTAACTTACAACATTTAATTTTAGTTGGCTTTTTGTAGCTCCTCAATTAAATGATGATAGTATTTTGATATCTGTCAAAGGCATTCGCCCCAACCAACTCCAAAATCCTACTTTGGTAACCTCTGATTTAAATAATAAGGTACTAGCGGCTGAATATGGCAGAACATTTAATCCATAAAAGTCTATTCATTTATTTTCATGTTACTGGTACTTATTTTGCAGCTACTAGTATCTTTTACGTTAAATATTATTGGATTTTTTAAGTACTAGTGTTTATTTTACAGGTATTTTCATCTTTTTAAAAATGTACTGTTACTTATTCATTAGATAGCTTACTAGTATTTATTTGTTAGATTAAAATAATATTAGTGATAATAGTCTTCTTTGTTTGTGCTTCATTAACAACACAAGCTGTTACCAGTTTGCCCAGTAGCTTGCCACATACGTCGGCGAACAATGAACGCAGAGAGGAGTTGATCGCAATGACTGGGTTCTTGTCCAGCAAAGAATGGTTCTAGAAAGCAGGTAAAACAAATAAAAATTAAAAATAAAAAAAATCCGCGAAAAATAAAATAAACAAGTAAATAACAGGGTGAGAATGTGGTTAAATGTGAAAACATGGTAAAAATCAGGCAGCCTGATTGGTTGGGTTTAGGGAAGGCCACCCCCTGCATAGGTCGGTCGGTTGGTCAGTCAGTCAATCAGTTGACAGCAGCCTCTGGTGAATTTACATGAGAACAGCAGGCGCGAATGGCACTCGTGAGAGAAATTTTAGATCTCAAAAAGCGTACACAGCGGCCTCTGGTGGATTCTCTAAAAACCTTCTGGGATATATTTCGTGATCTCCAGAAATGTATACGCATCAATTATGTTGATTCATTAAAGACAATGACTTCATCAACGAGCCCTTATTTATTTTTTTCTTACATATAATTAGGCTCATATGGAATCTGCACACACACAAATCCCATCATTGAATCTGATAATTTACTCATGCAAATGTGTGTAAATATATTTTTTATTAAATTTTTAAATCAATTTCAGTAATAATATTAGCTAATATGCAAATGTTTATATGATTTACTTACAGTTAGTAAAGTGATGTTTTCTGTCTTTTAGTACACTGAAAAAAAATATTCAAAGTTGATTTATTGAATTTACTCAATTTTTTTTAAAGGTAAGGGGTTGTAAACAATTTATTTGCGCTGAATTTAAACAAACAAATTACGTTGAACATTACTAAATTTAATTTGTTTAAATTAGCAAATAAATAGTTTGCAGCAATTTTGCAGAAATAATTTTTTTCAGTGAGGATATATTGTGAGACTTGCTTTGTTTACTAAAGTGAATATTTTTTATTCTTAAATAAAACTTTTTATTTCATGTTTTGAGTATAAATATATATATTATTGTGCAGATTTTGTTTGCTCTACATATAGGCTATATATAATCTAGTTCTTAATATTATAGTATAACACTTATTCATTATGGTACTTATACCTATTAAACAGTGCATCATAATAAGTAATGTTTCTTGATCACCAAAATTACATAAGCACATTAAATGGTATTCTAAAATATTTGTATAAATAAAAAAATTAAAAAAAGAGTCATTTAAACAACCCAGGCTCATTCTAAAAACGTACCTCTATATACATTTCTGGAGACCGCCAAATAAGTGCTAGGAGATATGTTTTTTGCAGTTTTTGTTTTCGCGAATGCACCAAAGGCCACTGTGTACGTTTTTTGAGATCTCAAATTTCTTTCGCTAGTGTCATTCACACCTGCTGTTCTCTCGTAAATTCACCAGAGGCCGCTGTCGATTGACTGTTTGACTGACTGAATGACTAACTAACTGACTGACCGATCGACTGACCCACCCTCCTCCTTGCCTAAACCCAACCAATAGAAATTAAATGCAGCCATACGTACTTCTGGCTACATAATTGACGATCTCCAGAAATGTGAATAGGGCTACGTTTTCAGAATGAGCCTATGTTGCATTTAAAACTGATTTTTGGTATTGTTGATCTGATTTACTGTATCTGAAGCAACAATCACAGTCATATGACAAACAGATTGAAAATGTAACCAATGCATGTCAACTGTGCTTTAAACTTACTGGTTCGCATGGTTTACATGCTTAAAAATACCTATGAATTAAATTATTATTATTTTAATTTTCTATTAATTAATTGTTCTATTTATATTCAATTTAATGGTTAAGACAGAAAGACAACTGTAAAGTAGAATTACTTTCCAAACTGAATAAAAGCAGCATTGGTGAGCCTAAGAGACTTATTTCAAACTTCTAAACATATTAACACCTAAAAATTGCCCATTCTTTTTCCGAAGGGCCCTTTCATCACCAACAAATGTTTAAGATCCATGTCCATGCTCAAAATGAACTGTTTTCAGTAAAGAAACTCTCATCGACAGTGGAATGCAGAAATATGCTCAGTGGAATCCATCTGCCCTGTTTAACTTATCTTCTTGGCTTGTAATCTGCATTTACTGTGTCAGACTGTTTACATGACTATTTTCAGGAGGAAAAAAATACCCCTCAACATACCATTTATCAAGCACGAGCCTCTCTTGGGGTTTTCAGTCACCATATATACTGCGATTGCTTTCTATGGTCATGAGCAAGAGATGCTAGTGGAACATTTGGACAGATAGTTGTGCAGCAGAGATGCATTTCACCCAGTCACACAATCCAAGAATTAGCTTTATGATTTCAGAGCTGAAAGTCTTTGAGCGACATGTCTTCATTCACAGCTCATTGCAGTCCCACAGCTGCGGTTCAGAGGTTAGATGGATCACACAGGTCAGTGATGGATGGCAGCTTATTCTCTTAACACACTGAGGAATGAAGCAGATGGTTCAGCTCACATACAGCAGCTTCTTCCAATCCCTATGATCGTGTTTTCCATCAAACTAGCTCTATTGCACATGTAAAACCCATCAGCTGTCCCGAATGGAATCTTCAGATTTTTTTAATCACACTTTCTGGACTGATTTTGTGAGTGTCATTGCGAAGAACATAGCAAAAATTAAGAAAAACAACTCTTAATTGTATACAAATATGGGAGAGAGATTTATATTTATTGTTGGACACATCTTGATAAGTGCTATTATTCATTCATTCATTCATTTTCGGCTTAGTCCCTTTATTAATCTGGGGTCGCCACAGCGGAATGAAC
Organism: Danio kyathit; assembly: GCA_903798195.1. Classification (NCBI taxonomy): domain Eukaryota; kingdom Metazoa; phylum Chordata; class Actinopteri; order Cypriniformes; family Danionidae; genus Danio; species Danio kyathit. The sequence continues at coordinate 46,258,668 of LR812534.1, forward strand.
CGCCAACTTTCCAGCATATTTTTTATGCAGCGGATGCCCTTCCAGCTGCAACCCATCACTGGGAAACACCCATACACACATTCACAAACACTCATACACTATGGTCAATTTTAGCATCCACAATTCACCTGTACCACATGTCTTTGGACTGTGGGGGAAACCGGAGCAGCCGGAGGAACATGCAAACTCCACACAGAAATGCCAACTGACCCAGCCAAGGCTTGAACCAGCGACCTTCTTGCTGTGAGGCGAATGAGCTACCCACTCCGCCACCGCGTTGGTGCTATTATTTTAAATGAAATTATGAATAATATATGTATGTTTTGTTTATGACTCGTTTATATATACAGTCAGGTCCATAAATATTGGGACATCAACACAATTCTAACATTTTTAGCTCTATACACCAACACGATGGATTTAAAATAAAACAAAGATGTGCTTTAACTGCAGACTGTCAGCTTTAATTCGAAGGTATTTACATCCAAATCAGATAAACGCTGTAGGAATTACAACAGTTTGCATATGTGCCTCCCACTTGTTAAGGGACCAAAAGTTATGAGAGAGAATTATAATCATAAATGATAAATAATCATAAACTTTCACTCTTTAATACTTGGTAGCAAATTCTTTGCAGTCAACTACAGCCTAAAGTCTGGACCGCTTAGACATCACCAGACCCTGGGTTTCATCACTGGTGGTGCTCTGCCAGGCCTGTACTGTAACTGTCTTCAGTTTCTACTTGTTCTTGTGGCATTTTCCAAGTTTTGTCTTCAGCAAGTGAAATACATTCTCAATCGGATTGTGATCAGGTGGTTGACTTGGCCATTGCATAACATTCCACATTTATATCTATATACAGTTGAAGTCAGAATTATTAGCCCCCCTTTGAATTGTTTTTTCTTTTTTAAATATTTCCCAAATGATGTTTAACAGAGCAAGGAAATGTTCACAGTATGTCTGATAATATTTTTTTTTTCTGGAGAAAGTCTTATTTGTTTTATTTCAGCTAGAATAAAAAAAGTTTTAAATTTTTTAAAAAACATTTCAAGGTCAAAATTATTAGCCCCTTTAAGCTATATTTTTTTTCTGATAGTCTACAGAACAAACCATCATTATTCAATAACTTGCCTAATTACCCTAACCTGCCTAGTCAACCTAATTAACCTAGTTAGGCCTTTAAATGTCACTTTAAGCTGTATAGAAGTGTCTTAAAAAATATCTAGTCAAAAATTATTTACTGTCATCATGGCAAAGATAAATAAATCCGTTATTAGAGATGAGTTATTAAAGCTATTATGTTTAGAAATGTGCTGAAAAAATCTTCTCTCCGTTAAACAGAAATTGGGTAAAAAAATAAACAGGGGGCTAATAATTCTGACTTCAACTGTATATTAAACACAATTATGAATAATATATATTTTCTGTTTATGACTTGTCGGACATTTTTAATAAATAGGGGTGTCACAGCAAAAAACAACAACAACAAAACATAATTTTATAGTGGTTCCAAAAAAGTTAAATATGTGAAAAATTCTGAGACAAAACTGTAACAGGTGAACATCATGGGCTTCACAGGGTGCTTAATGATATTAAATGAGGTCCTTCAACTAATTAAAGATTTGCGTGGAACTGCCCAATTAAAATTTAAAATTAGCATAAACTGTAAAAAACGCTGGGTTCCACACAACTCCTTCATGTTCTCCTAACACAAATCGATTAAGTTAATTTAATTACTTTTACAAATCTAACTGGACTGAACATAAAACAATTAAGTTAAACCCACACCAACAAAACTCCACACAGAAATGCCAACCCAGCCAGGACTCAAACCAGCAACCTTCTTGCTGTAAGGTGACAGTGCTAACCACTGAGCCACTGTGCCACTCCATTAATCGATTACTTAAACATAATAATAATCAATACACATGGGAATTCGATGAATAAATTCTTATGTACATTATGTCTGCCCATCACTAATTGGAAAATGATTGGTCTGGTTGGGAATGGAATGGAAAAACAATGAAGGCTCATTTAGTTGAATGATATAGTTTAATATCAATATTAAAAGAAATGACATTACATTATTGAGATTTTATAAGTATAAACAAGCACTATAAAATGCATTTTCAAAATGATTAAAAAGAAGTCTAACTGAAAATAGTTTACTGAAAAAGTAAATAAATATTTTATTTTGTTGAATATTTATTTATTATTTATTTATTTCAGGAAAGAATATAGGTTCTACCTTTTAGATTTTAGCTTTTATAAACAGTAATAACCTGCTCAATGCTTTTACCAATCAATAATGTTTGTTTATTTTTTAAGCAAAATGTGTAGTCAGATATGTTCATCCAGACCTCCAGATGGGTGTGTGGCCCATTTATGAGTGTAAACACAGCTGATGCTAAAGAGGAAAAAATACTTCCTTCCACCTGTCTGGCCTCTATTGAGCCATAAACAGCTACATCTGAAGGGAAACCACATGCAGCTGACATCAACACACACAAACTGAGTAAGATGCATGGTATCAATTCAAAAGACGCAGAAACAAACAACCAAACTAACTCGAACCACTTTAAAATTATGAAATGATCTTATCCATCTGTGTCCTATTTAGTACCTTTTATAAACTCGTGAGTCCTGTCGAATACACTATGAATGCAAATTCTCTTAAAAATGAAGATTCAAAAAGGTCAATGAGTTCTTTAAAGATCCATTTTTTTTTTTTTTTGTCTAAGGAACATTGTAATCATCTTAAATGAATAGTTCACTGAAAAATAAAAAATTATTTATGCTCACTCCCAAACCTTTATGAGTTTCTTTCTTCTGTTTAACGCAAAAGAGGATAGTTTGACGAAAGCTGAAAACCTGTAACCATTGACTTCTATAGTAGGAAAGAAAATAAGTCAATGGTTACAGGTTTCCAACATTTTTCAAAATATCTTCTTATGTGTTTAGCAGAAGAAACTTATAAAGGTTTGAAACACCTAAAGAATATTTGATTTTGTGTGTGTGAACTATCCCATTAAGATTAAAGTATTGAACACATGAAGGAAGGAAGGAAGGAAGGAAGGAAGGAAGGAAGGAAGGAAGGAAGGAACGAAGGAAGGAAGGAAGGAAGGAAGGAAGGAAGGAAGGAAGGAAGGAAGGAACGAAGGAAGGAAGGAAGGAAGGAAGGAACGAAGGAAGGAAGGAAAGAAGGAAGGTGTAGAAAAGCAGTAAAAGCCCAGACTGCAGCTGAAATCTATTCAGCTGAAAGTTATTCAACAACCCTCTGCCCTTCGTCAGTGTAAATTAATATTAGCTCCTTCAGTCCAACATCTACACTATCAGGATGATGAAGATGAAACCAGAGTGAAACCCCTTTTCACTAAAAACAGCAATTTACAGAGTTAAAAAGATTGCATGAACAATAAAAGGATAATTAATTTAACATTAATGCCAATAAAAATATTTAATATTTAAAACTGAACAATTGTCAAGCTTTTGAAATGTTTTTTCACTGCTAAAATCCCCCATGTTGCAGTATATGGGGCTGGTGGCCCCGTGGAGCAGATGAAGGCATGTGGGGAAGTTAATGTATAACAGAAGCACCACTTTCATCCTTTACTGTTCATTTTACAGCGAGGCTTTTCAGCACCAAAGCCCAGACTGAGCAACACAAGTCCAGTGTCTGCGCCAAGTGACAAAAAACATTCCAATGGGGGAGAAGGTAAAATAATTGTGACGCCGGCTAATGCTAAGAGTTTGTTGCCTCCCTTTTATAAAGGTCATGCATTTCCATTACTTTCATCGGTTCACTCTTCTGCAGATTTCTTCATCATGCAGTGACAAATTGTTTACGCATTCACTCCAGCTCATTATAAATCACATACTCATACTTGTGATAGCTGAACTTTCCACTGCATTGAATTCTCTGGCTTTTTTAATCCAAACTAAATATTTCAAAAGTGCTTTGCGGTTCTGCGCGGTCCAAAAAAATCCACCCTATTTTGGTAGCTGAGCTGAATTAACGCAGGGAAAGATGCTATCGGGTTAATTTTATGGACCTCAAGTTCCTCCGTCCTTATTATTTCAGACTTCTTAATCTCAACTGTCTGCAAAGCTTCCATAAACCCTAAAGATACACAGCTGCCATCACAAATTTCAAATACATGCGTTATTGCAGGAAATGAAGGGGATCATTTACAAATTAATGCAGCTTCTGACCTTTAAAAATAAACACCATTCACAGAGAATATTAACACAAACGTAAATCTAAACTTTAGTAACCATCATCATGCATCAACAGGGAAAAGGTTTACAGCAGACCTGACCATCCAAAAAAAACAAAACTTATTTGTAGATGTAGGTATCTTCAATGATGAACATCTATGATAAGTAATCTGTGGACTGTAGTGGTCATATCCGTATTGTGAACTTATTGTCATGTGAAACACCATGGTGTTATCCTACTGGGTGTTGTCATTACATGATGGGTACACTACAGTCAAAAATGGATGGACATGATCAGAAACATTACTAAACACTGTAGAATACACAAGATGTGTCACTCATATAGTTTTGAATGGGAAAATATACAGTGGGGGAAACAAGTATTGAACACGTCACCATTTTTCTCAAAAAACTAATTTCTAAAAGTGCCGTTGACTTAAAATGTTACCCCAGATGTTGGTAACAACTAAAGAAATCCTTATAAGCAAAGAAAACAAACCTAATTAATGTACAAATTAAGTTATATGTAATAAAATTAAATGACACAGGGTAAAAGTATTGAACACATGAAGGAAGGGAGCTGTTGAAAGGCAGTGAAAGCCCAGACAGCAGCTGAAATCTCTCAATAGTTCAGCAACCCTCTGCCCTTCGTCATTGTAAATTAATATCAGCTGCTTCAGTCCAACATCTACATTAGCATGATGATAAAGATGAAACCAGAGTGGATATTTCAGGAAAACAATGATCCAAAACACAGCTAAGGAAACTCTCAAAAATGCTTTCAGAGAAAGAAAATCAAGCTGTAGAATGGCCCAGCCAATCACCTGACTTGAATACAATATAAGATACAAATTAAAGATCAGATTTGATAGACGAGACCCACAGAACCATCAAGATTCACAATTCTTGTGACTTCATTCTCTATGTGAGAGGCATCTTTAAGCTGCCATCACCAAAAAACTTTTAATTAAAAATATTAAATACATTTCAGTAGTTCAGTACTTCACCTTGTGTAATTTCATGGTTATTAAACATAACATTTTTTCTGATTTTTTTGTTTTATTTTTATGTTCGTATTGTTTGGGTTTTTACCAAACTCGTTTCAACTCCATGTCAAACATGACGTGTTCAATACTTATTTTCCCCACTGTAAATGTCAGTATGGATGATTTCAAGCTAATCATCGATTGCTATAGAATGACAATTCTTCAGAGGAGGGGTTTGGCGTAAATCCTCTGGGCTCTACTTTTTTAAAAGAAACAACTACACTTAAATGAACGCGAGTAACAGTCGATCTTGTCTGACCTCATGAATTCCTGCCATTCAAATGCAAATCATATGACAGCAACCACTTGAATGCCCACATACCTGTAAACAAACTCTGCATGAACTGGAAGTTGCAGACACTTTTTTCAGTATATTGACGTACTTACAACTCAAACTGAATATTGAGTAGGGGGCGGGGCTTTCTTTTTGCGCATCATTCCCTCATAGCAAACTAGTGTAGTTAAGAATATTGCTTTGGAAGCCGTCCAGTTGATGTCAACAGAGAAGGACTGCCACTCCAAATGCACAAGCAAATGATCAGACTTTGAAATTTTTTCAGTGGATTCACTTGCACAGATTAATTGTTCACCTTAAGAATAACAATGTGAGCTAGCAAAATAAACATTGTAAATTTTAATTTCACACAGACTTTAAAGGGACTTTGATTTTTCTACACTGACAGTACTCTTTTTTTTACCTGACCCAGCTGAAATATCTCTATGTCCATTATTAAATATTCATTCATTCATTTTCCTTCGGCTTAGCCCCCCGGGTCACCACAGCGGAATGAACTTCCAACTTTTCCGGCATATGTTTTACGCAGCGGATGCCCTTCCAGCTGCAACCCAGTACTGGGAAACACCCATACACTCTCACATTCACACTACGGCCAATTTAGTTCATCCAATTCACCTATACCGCATGTCTTTGGACTGTGGGGGAAACCGGAGCACCTGGAGGAAACCCACACCAACATGGGGAGAACATACAAACTCCACAAAAATATGCCAACTGGCTCAGCCAGGACTCAAACCAGCGACCTTCTTGCTGTGAGGCGACAGTGTTAACCACTGAGCCACCATCCCACCATTATTAAATATGCTTTTTTTTCTCATTTCTAAACACTGAAATACAACGAGAGATCTTATCACTAATTTATACAGGAGCTTACCTCAATCCCCTTACATTTTAATGCATGCCCAGAAAAAGCACCGGGTACAGCTGAAAGCCTATGAAAAATAAAAAGTCCCTGGGTCCAAAACCTCATCATGCAGACATGTTCCCAGTGACTCAGAAAGCATGACGGTGACCCTAGAGGAAACCTTATTATGACTGCACACTTTGAAGCTCTCTGGGCGCTCAAGGGACACTTGTGAAATCGTATTGTGTTATGGTTACTGCTCTTTCGTCATAAGAGCCTGACTTCATTTCTATTGATTTCACAGAATTTCAGAATGATTGCCTAATACCCCAAAGACGATGATGTGACTGAAACTCTGTGTGCATTTGAGATGGGACGAGGATTACAGTTGTATGTAAGACAGCCATCTGAAGACGGAGGAGATGAGTGAATTAAAGAGCAGAATGTGGTTTAGACATCAACCCCTCAGTTCTGTAATGTATTGTTAACTTCTCACCAGAGTTATTTTTTACAGCCCATAATATTATGCTGTAAAATCACATCCAAGTTCTTTCAGCAGATGGTGGTTTATGGTGTTTCATATATCTCACCCAGAAAAGAGTTCTGGCTTCTCCCACACACTCTCACATTACACAAATATGCTGCTATTGAGTATATATATATAACCTTTGGGGAAAAACTTGGACTGCGCTCACTAACAGAAGCAGAGATGAGCGGTTTTCCTTTCATTCACTATTCCAGCTCCCCTATACGTTCACTTTATGAACTTTATGTTTATTGCTATTATTGCTCATAGATGTGCTAGAAAAATTAATGACAGTACAAATTAATTTATAATCAGTTACACTCACTAAATTTACGTGTAAATTTTTAATTTGAAAAAAACAAAACAACACCCTGGCTACTGAGGCAATTACCTAGGTAAATAAATGGTGACAGTGATGCCGGCAGCTAGCTCCATGCAACTCTCACATGGTCACCCACTGCAGCTAAGTAGGGCTGCACCCGGTCAATACCTGTATGGGATTCCACAAGGGAAAGCTAGGTTGCTGCCGGAAGTGGTGTTAGCGAGACCAGCAGGGGGTGCTCAACCTGTGGTCTGTGTAGGTCTTAATGCCCCAGTAGAAGGGGACTCTATACTGCTCAGTGAGCGCCATCTTTCGGATGAGACGTTAAACCGATGTCCTGACTCTCTGTGGTCATTAAAAATCCCAGAATGTCCTTCGAAAAAGAGTAGGGGTTTAACCCCGGCATCCTGGCCAAATTTCCCCACTGGCCTCTCATATCATAATTGGCTTCATCACTCTGTCTCCTCTCCACCAATCAGCTGGTGTGTAGTGTGCGGTCTGGCTGCTATAAAAGTGTAAGGAAAAAGGAAATAACTTTGTTAAACATAAAACGTAATTTCAACATTTAAAACACCTTAGCAACAACACAAAACATCAACACACTGGCATCCATCAGTATAACCTCAAAGACATGAGGATATGTGAAATCAAAATAGCACACATTGTTATTCTTTAGGTGAACAATTTATAACTAATAGTTAACAGTTATGTTTATCTTGATTAATATAGTTAAATCCACTGTAAAAAAAAAAAAAAGTTTGTTTTGGTAATCTTTAATCAAAGTCTCACCAATTGCTTCCATGTTTGGAGTGGCGGTCCTTCTTTGTTGGCGTCAGTTATTCTTACTCTGGCTTCGCAATATTCTTAACCACGCCCCTCTTACTGTTCGCTTGCTATGTGGGAATGATGCTCAAAAAGAAAGCCCAGCCGTCTACTCAATATTCCAATTCGGTTGGAAGTGCATCAGCATTCTAAATTAAACATCTTAGCAACTTCCGTTCCACGAGGACTTTAAAGGGCACCTATGATGAAAATCTACTTTTGTAAGCTGTTTGGACAGAACTGTGTGTTCACAATCATATTGGAGTGATATAAACCAAACAAGTTTCTTATTTTAATTTCCTGACGTTAAAATAGGACCCAAATCCCACTGAATTTGAGGCCCACCGCAACATGACGTAGGATTGCAGTTTTCCCCACCCACCGGATTGATTGACAGACGCCATGTTTCTATAATAACATGTATACACATGCCCACAAAACATTATTTTGCAAACACACTGGGATTCAAATATTTGCTACAACTCTCTGTGATTTTTATAAGTTTTATTCGTTTAAAATGTTTTTAAAACAGAGCATGTTTGTAATAAAGACAGTAAAATCGCTATGGAATTCTTAACCGGTATAATCACTACGGCCGCATGGTGTCAGTAAACACTTATATGTGTATGTGTGTGTGTGTGTGTGTGTGTGTGTGTGTGTACTGCAAACGGCATCATTTCAGAAAAGGTTTAATAAACTCCACCACAAATACAAGAAAATAAACTTACTTGGTATTTTTGACTAATGAGCTGTATTTCAGCCTCATCAGAGTCTGTCTCTGTCACTGTGCTGTTTATCTGACATAATGCATAATGAGAAGCAGACAGGCACATGGGAACCGTGGGCCGGGAGAAGCAGCTCATTTGGATTTAAAGCTACAGGCTACAAAAACAGCTACAATATACTCAAGACACCAAAATGGGAAGATTCTGGAGGCTATAATTAATTATCTGATAAGTATTTTGTGCTGAAACTTTACAGGCATATTTTGGAGACACCTAAGGCTTATCTTACATCTTATAAAAGAGCTAAAATAGGTGCCCTTTAAAAACTACACAGAACATCATTTCAACTTTTAAAACACCTTTACCAAATAGCAACATTCAAAACACTTAAGAAATATTGTTTTTAACACCTGTTAACCACCATAATTACTTTGGCAACCGAATAACTTCTTGTGGCCTTTTCTACTTTGAAAAATATCTTTGCAACCACTGGCAATACCACATCAAGCCTCACCTTAGCAACTAAATAGTAACAATGGAACACCCTGGAATCTACTCCAGCAACCTGTAATATTTTTAATGCTGGCGTTCATTTCTACAGGCATTAGACATCAATTTTGTGTGCCCGACCACCGGAATTTTGTCCTGCTGGTGGTTCACAAAAACACAGGTCACACTGGCATCTCTGGTAATAAACTCTGACAAAAGAAACCACTGGTACTCCACCCTGGTTTCATGGTGGTGAGGCCGGGAGAGAGACAATTGCACCCTGCAAGGCAGTTCATCACTCTACATGGTTTGGCCAAACCCAAACTGCTTCCATCACTATTTAGCGTTTCCCACATAAGCCCAAGATGAGCATTTAGAAGTATCCTTCACTAAGACCAGAGAGGAAAAGCTTAGTAAAAAATAGCTGTTTACCGCGAAGCTTCATAAGTTGCCATTCCTCTCTTGGCTGGTTAATGTGTGTGTCACCAAGCACTCATTCTCTTTTTCTTTCTCTCTCCTGAGCGAAAAGGATTCCAGGAAAGTGGGAGTCACTTTATAAAGGCAACAAATATTTAAACAGCAACAACTTAGTTCAGCTGAGAACATTATCCATCACATTGTGCTTCAGAGCAGGAGGCTTTACTCATAAAGGCTAAAAGGGTTGTTTGGTAAGTCACAGCAGTGCCAGTACTGGAAGTAGTGATGAGTAACTCTTACAAAGGAAAAACACACACACACACACACACTAGTTTCATTGTCAGTATCTGATATGCCAACATCTGAACACTTATCCTGTCCTATGAAAATGGGCTTTTCTAAGATTATGAAGTTCTCTGAAGTTTAGCTCTCTGATTATAGCATGTCAAGGGAGACTTTTCCAGCCACCCACACCAAAGCTTGCTTAGGATACAGAGGAAGCTTAAATAATGCCCCCCACCCCAATCTCTCATGTGAGACTGAGGAGAACAGGAAGCAAGAAAGTGGAAAGGCAGGGGACTGGAAATTCTTAGGCTTACCAGAACGCCAATGGCCACACAGCCACACTTAAATCTGAATGTTATTATTTTTTATCAAATGCTTCTTCTTGCATAATCTGCTGTTCTTCAATTAATCCAAAAGACTGGACATCTGTGGAATAGATGAAAGAAAAAGACAACAAAATTATTTTTCATTTAAAGGGCCTGTAACCATTAAAAACCTGCAGGGAACATGCAGGACTTCTGCAGAAATCGTATGGGGAACGTGCAGGACTTCTGCAGGAATCCAACAATGAACATTAATCCTACAGGGAACGTGCAGGAATCCTACAAGGAACATGAAGGAATCCTACAGGGAACGTGCATGAATCCTACAGGGAACATGAAGGAATCCTAAAAGGAACATGAAGGAATCCTACAGGAAACGTGCTGGAATCCTCCAAGGAACATGAAGGAATCCTACAGGAAACTTGGAGGAATCCTACAAAAAACATTGACGAATCCTAAAAGGACCATGAAGGAATCCTGCAGGAAATTTACAGGGAACATGCAGGACTTCTGCAGAAATCAAATGGGGAACATGCAGGCATCCTACAAGGAACATGAAGGAATCCTAAAAGGAACATGAAGGAATCCTACAGGAAACGTGCTGGAATCCTCCAAGAAACATGAAAGAATCCTACAGGGAACGTGCATGAATCCTATGAGGAACATGAAGAAATCCTACAGGAAACGTGCTGGAATCCTCCAAGGAACATGAAAGAATCCTACAGGGAACGTGCATGAATCCTATGAGGAACATGAAGAAATCCTACAGGAAACGTGGAGGAATCCTACAAAAAAACATTAACGAATCCTAAAAGGACCATGAAGGAATCCTGCAGGAAATTTACAGGGAACATGCAGGACTTCTGCAGAAATCAAATGGGGAACATGCAGGCATCCTACAAGGAACATGAAGGAAGCCTACAGGGAACGTTCAGGAAGTGCAGGAATTCTACAAGAAACATGAAGGAATACTACAGGGAACGTGCAGGAATCATACGAGGAACATTAAGAAATCCTATAAAAAACAAGAAGGAATCCTACAGGAAACGTGCTGGAATCCTACAAGGAACATGAAGGAATCCTACAGGGAACGTGCAGGAATCCTACGTAGAACATTAAGAAATCCTACAAGGAACATGAAGGAATCCTACAGGGAATGTGCAGGAATCCTACAAGGAACGTGAAGGAATCCTACAGGGAACGTGCATGAATCCTATGAGGAACATGAAGAAATCCTACAGGAAACGTGAAGGAATTCTACAGGAAATGTGCAGGAATCCTACAAAAAACATGAACGGATCCTAAAAGGACCATGAAGGAATCCTGCAGGATATTTACAGGGAACATGGAGAAATCTGCAGAAATTGAATGGGGAACGTGCAAGAATCCTACAAGGAACAATTATCCTTACAGGAAATGTGCAGGACTCCTGTAGGAAGCCTACAGAGAACATGCAGGACTCTCGCAGGAATCCTACAGGGAATATCCAGGATTCTAGTAGGAAACCTACTGGGAACCTGTGCGTTTCTAGATCTTGTATTCGATCCTTATCCAGATCAGATGTTGTGGTCATCGAAGACCCCAGTGACAGAAGAATCTCTGCTGCATAGATAACTTTGGCTAGTCTGAACACCCACCCTTTGACTTATTTGGAACTGCAACTTCTCTATGATGGATGTTCGGATTATGGAACGTATTGTGATAAAACGCAACAAAACAAGGTATTAATGTTTACAGTGTTGTTCCTAGAAAACTGTAGCAGCATAATAAAAACATTTTTTAAATAACCTGTAGCAACAATGAATGTTTTATTGCACACATAGCTAATTTAGGCTTGCATTATTTGCCGCTCATCAGTTTGTTCCAGAACAACAACAACAACATTCTTTAGTAACCTGTGGAACAGATGAAGGATCAAAAAGAAAGAAGAATCATGTTTCATTCAACACGATTTCCTCAGTGTAATGACTTAACCAAATGTGTTTTCTTTCTCCAAAGAAGACAAGATCCAAATTTCAGTTATTCATCATTCAGCAGTCATTTTTGCACAGGAGCCAAAGGCAATGACAACAACAGGACAAAAAGATTGTCGGTTGCCAGGATATAAAATGACATGGGTGTGCCGGAACATTGTTTTCAACACATCTCATGGCAAAAACATTACTGCACACCAGCATTTGCCTGCCTTCAGTTTGAAAGGAATGTTGATGCTGTGTTTTGCCAAAGTTAGTTTCGACTCCCAGCGGTGAGAGGATTGATCCAGCATGCAGCTCTAGATGCCTTTCCTAGTGTTTTTCTCCCGTTCCCTTGGAAGCTGGAAACTTGTGCTTCCTTTGAGCCTCTCCATAGAGATGTGCCTGTATGAGGAAGGACAGCTGTTAGAGTCGTAATCACTCTGTCTCAATGTACATGCACACACATTTACACACACACTATTGGCTGCTTTGTGACCTCTGAGGGATTTCAATGAGTTTGTATGTACAGATAGAGAGTTACTGGCTTCCTGAACAGAAAAAATGACCAGGTTACTACAGGACATTATTAATCTTCAGCCTGTGACATTTGGACAAACATTTAGATCTAAACATAAATCTGTAGGATTACCTGTAATGATGAACATTTTGCTGCAAACATAAATTATTTTAAACAGTGTGGCCTGGGGGGGCTTTAGGCGCTCAAGCCTCAGCCCTTTACTCAAAATAAAGGCTGCCCCTTTGCAATAGTTATCAACAATCATTCATTCATTTTCTTTTCAGCTTAGTCGCTTTATTAATCTGGGGTCGCCACAGCGAAATGAACCGCCAACTTATCCAGCACATGTTTTACGCAGCGGATGTCCTTCCAGCTGCAACCCATCACTGGGAAACATCCATACACACTCATTCACACACATACACTACGGACAATTTTAGCTTACCCAGTTCACCTATACCGTATGTCTTTGGACTTGTGGGGGAAACCAGAGCACCCGGAAGAAACCAGGGGAGAGAACATGCAAACTCCACACAGAAATGCCAACTGACCCAGCCGAGGCTGGAACCAGCAACCTTCTTGCTGTAAGGCAATCGTGCTACCCACTGCACCAATGTGACGCCCACTGTTGTGGTCAGTAAAATTAATTGGAATTATAAGTCATATAAAAGTAACCCTTTATTAGGCATATCTTTTGACTGTGGGGGAAACTGGAGCACCCGAGGAAACCCACAAAAACACAGGAAAAACATACAAATTCCACACAGAAACATCAACTGACCCAGCCAGGACTCGAACCAGTGACCTTTTTGCTGTGAAGCGACAGTGCTAACCATAGAGCCACCGTGTCACCCTCAGGCAAGGAACAATATGGTAACTTAATTTACATTGATTAAAATATAATATATATATATATATATATATATATATAAATATTTAATTATCAAAAGTTTTAAATTCTTGCAACAACCCCTAGTAACTCTACAGGGTATTTCAATGAGTGCCCTATAAAGGGTTAAATGAACAAAATTAGGACACATTTCTTGTGAATTATAAAATAATTATGATGTTATGTCTATATGACGTTATACAGTTTGGGGACTGTTTTGTGTTTATAGGATATGCGGGTTGGCTGTGTGGAATGTCAATCTTTTGGGAAACGGACTGACGTTGGAGGACGTAATTGAGAGGCGCTCCAATCATTGTGCTGCAGGATGGCGAGATTCTATATAAGGGAACTCATGGCAGAAAACTAATTGCCAAAATAACAAATGCTTTAATTTGTTGCTGTTTACAAATAGGGTTATTCGCCCAAATTAAGTTAAAACATTGGTAATGTGTCTACAAAACATTGTAAATACACTACACTCTCAGAAAAAATGGTGCAATGTTGTACCAAAGACGGTACAAACCCTTGTCACTGGGGCAGTACCTTTTTATAGAACAGAGTTGTACCCTAATACAAAGAAACAAATTTGTACTGTTGCAGTTTGTACCTTTAAGGACATGATTTGAACCATGGGAAACTAAAAATGTACCATTAGTTACATGCAATAAAAGTGCTCATAAAACCAGCCTGATTTCACAAGGAAACGTAACTATTTTAAGTTTTGTCAGTTAAGTGGCTACGAATTCGTACAAGTTTAGTCGTACAAAAAAGAACGCTTTTAAAAAAGAGGTGTGGCACCAGACCCCGCCCCTAAACCCAACCATCATTGGGGCATAAGCAAATCGTACTATGAGATCATACGAATTCATACGAATTAGCCACTAAATTTAAAAAGTTACAAATTGCTGTGAGATCGTGTTGCATAAAACGGATCCTTTAAACAGCTAGGTGTTTGTGAGATTGTCCAGAAAGGGAAAACATTTTTTAGAAATTTCCCAGAGGATCTTTAAGCAACACTGAAGTGAATGGCACTTTGGGCACATATAAATCTGCAGTGATGTAGGCAAACCTGTGTGTCTCTCAGCTCTGGCAGCCCTCAGTGTTGACAGAGGACACAGGGCTCCCATTGAAAAGGTCACTCTCTCCTCAAAAGCAGATGTTCACAGTGAGCAGAGGTGCAGAGAGACGGCCTCACTCTCAGCCTGCTTACAGTTTCACAAATATACAGAGACACGTGAAATAAGCGGACGTGATGAGGTAAATAAAACCCCAAAGGGAATGGAGGAAAGAGTGTACAGAGACACTTATAGCACAGAAAACATATATTCATTAATCCTATCATTCATTCTTTCATTTTCTTTTCGGCTTAGTGCCTTTATTAATCTGGGGTCGCCACAGTGGAATGAACCGCCAACTTATCCAGCATATGTTTTACGCAGCGGATGTCCTTCCAGCTGCAACCCATCACTGGGAAACACTCATACACTCTCATTCACACACATACACTACGGACAATTTTAGCTTACCCAATTCACCTGTACTGCATGTCTTTGGACTTGTGGGGGAAACCGGAGCACCCGGAGGAAATTCACGCGAACACAGGGAGAACATGTAAACTCCACACAGAAACGCCAACTGGCCCAGCCGAGGCTCGAACCAGCGACCTTCTTGCTGTGAGGCAACAGCACTACCTACTGCGCCACCGCGTCACCCAGTTAATCTTATTAGTTTAACTAAAAAAATGAAAATGATAATAGTCTAACTTTTTATACTCAAATAGCAGATGGAGATATACTTTATATAACAGATATGTAAAGCTACAGTATATCTTTTAAAACAACTAATAAAAATGGCACAAAACACAACAAACTGTACCTAATATGAAAATGGCAATATAAAATGAGAACAAATGCAAACTAATAATGAAAACTACAATGATAGAATCTCCAATACACTGTAAACAGGCTGTGTTCCATGAAGAAATGAAGTTAACATATTCGGTTTTTTAAATTTAAGAGGATTGAACATAAAATAATTAGATTGTCCATATAAAAACTTAGAAATTGTGTTGTTATTTTAAATAAGTAGTTTGAACAAACAGCAAATTATTCATTCATTCATTCATTCATTCATTTTCTGCCGCTTTTCCGGGGCCGGGTCGCGGGGGTAGCAGTCTTAGGAGAGAACCCCAGACTTCCCTCTCCCCAGACACTTCCTCCAGCTCCTCCGGGGGGATCCCGAGGCGTTCCCAGGCCAGCCGAGAGACATAGTCCCTCCAGCGTGTCCTGGGTCTTCCCCGAGGCCGCCTCCCGGTGGGACATGCCTGGAACACCTCCCTAGGAAGGCGTCCAGGAGGCATCCGAAACAGATGCCCGAGCCACCTCAACTGACTTCTCTCGATGTGGAGGAGCAGCGGCTCTACTCCGAGCTCCTCTCGAGTGACAGAGCTCCTCACCCTATCTATAAGAGTGCGCCCTGCCACCCTTCGAAGAAAACTCATTTCAGCCGCTTGTATCCGAGATCTTGTCCTTTCGGTCATGACCCAAAGCTCATGACCATAGGTGAGAGTAGGAACGTAGATTGTACCATGATCCGCCACCTTATCGTGGTGGAGGGGTTTGTGTGCCTGAGTGATCCTAGGAGCTATGTTGTCGGGGGCTAATGCCCCTGGTAGGGTCTCCCAAGGCAAAAAGGTCTTAGGTGACAGGTCAGACTAAGTGCGGTTCAAAAACCCCTTATGAGAAAAAGACTGTCAAAGATCGTGACGTCGCCCGGTATGGTGCAGCCGGGGCCCCACCCTGGAGCCAGGCCTGGGGTTGGGGCTCGTAAGCGAGCGCCTGGTGGCCGGGTTTTTTCCCACGGAACCCGGCCGGGCTTAGCCCGAAAGAGCGACGTGGGACCATCCTCCAGCAGGCCCACCACCTACAGGGGGAGCCGTAAGGGGCCGGTGCATTGTGGAACGGGTGGTGGTCGAAGGTTAGGACCACGACAACCCGATCGTCAGACACAGAGACTGGCTCTTGGGACATGGAATTAAGCAGCAAATTAATTCATTAATTTTCTTTTTTTGAGTGTGAATTACAAAAATATGCATATATTTAATAGTTTTTCCAACAGAATAACGTCTTGCCACCTATTCTTTAACAAATATAGTGTACTTCATTCATAGAAAGTCCCAAAGTTTATGTTTATGGTCTGGAGAAAAAAAAATTGATTGATAACACAACTCACTGTGGTCTACAGTAAAAGCTTTAAATAGGTAAAAGTTTTGGTCTGCTAAATGACTAGTTACAGATATCCTTTACATCCACTAAGAAAAACAAATACGGAAATTACGAAAATTACCAGAACGACTTTACCGGTTAATTAAAAAAAGCGCTGTTCACACAGGCAAGAACGGTCCAGATTTTTTCCTGAAAAGACCATTCACACATCCATTCCAAGATACCGGTGAATTCTGACATCATTAACCAGAAATGAGCTCTAAACGGCCATGCTTGTATCAGTAAACATAGAAGGGGTCAGGCTTTTGTTGATGGTTTCACTTTTATTTAAAGTTTTAAACTTTTATTCATGCAGCTGCTTTGTCTCAAAGACACCCAAAAGCAGAGGCGCTAACCGCAGCTAAATGTTTACACATTTGACTACAGAACAAATTCTGTGGATGAATAAGTATTGTGAACAACTTTGATGAAAACATATGGAGGAACACTTTCGCATGTCGAGATGTACATAATATGTGTGTGCTGGCGCTCACCGACTGCTTCATGTGCACCTGCATCAAGCAACTGAAGCAGAGCTTGAAGGTAAACAAACAGCGGTTTATCAGAAGCATTTTATAGATAATTTTTTTATTTTCAATAAGGCATTAAGAAGGAACATAAAAACGCTATCTGACTGACTGGAAAAAATATTCAAAGGCTTTTATTTTCATAAACAGCGCGGATGTGAATGCATCTGAATGTTTCAATTGGCTGGAGTAGACTTCTCACGTCAGCGTGTTCTTATCATGAACGCGTGCTACACCCTAAAAGTATGTACTTTTTTGTGAAGGAAAATATATACTTTTAAGTGTGTAAAAGAAGAGTATGCAAGCTTTGGGACATACTACTTCCTCGTTTACAGATTGTTATGTTGCTTAGTTACGAGCCCTGTCAATCATCCACACATCATTTACATTTCATTCATATTTAATTTCTTACCTTATTGGAAAAGCTGGTTAAACTCCAATTCACGAGTCTTTCATGCAGAGAAATCTCTTCAGGTGTTTGAATCATTCTGCATTCAGACGTTAAGGTCCAAACACGTCTTTATATAAGTTCAGTATTGTTGTTGTAGATGACATAAAGTTAAAGTCAAAATTATTAGCCCCCCTTTGAATTTTTTTTTTTTAATTTTTAAATATTTCCCAAATGATGTTTAACAGAGCAAAGAAATTTTCACAGAAACCATCTTTATACAATAACTTGCCTAATTACCCTAACCTGCCTAGTTAACCTAATTAACCTAGTTAAGCCTTTAAATGTCACTTTAAGCTGTATTGAAGTGTCTTGAAAAATGTCTAGTAAAATATTATTTACTGTCATCATGGCAAAGATAAAATAAATCAGTTATTAGAAATGAATTATTAAAACTATTATGTTTAGAAGGGCAACCCAGTGGCGCAGTAGGTAGTGCTGTTGCCTCACAGCAAGAACGTCGCTGGGTCGCAGGTTCGAACCTCGGCTGGGCTGGGTCAGTTGGCGTTTCTGTGTGGAGTTTGCATGTTCTCCCTGGGTTCGCGTGGGTTTCCTCCGGGTGCTCCGGTTTCCCCCACAGTCCAAAGACATGCGGTACAGGTGAATTGGGTAAGCTAAATTGTCCATAGTGTGTGAATGTGTGTGTGGAAGTTCCCAGAGATGGGTTGCGGCTGGAAGGGCATCCGCTGC
This sequence comes from Danio kyathit, assembly GCA_903798195.1. Lineage (NCBI taxonomy): Eukaryota > Metazoa > Chordata > Actinopteri > Cypriniformes > Danionidae > Danio > Danio kyathit. The sequence continues at coordinate 46,277,272 of LR812534.1, forward strand.
GTAAAATCGTGCTGGATAAGTTGGCGGTTCATTCCGCTGTGGCGACCCCGCAAGGGACAAAGCCGACAAGAAAATGAATGAATGAATGAATTATGTTTAGAAATGTGTTGGAAAAATCTGCTCTCCTTTAAACAGAACTTGGGGGGGAAAATAAACAGGGGGACTAATAATTCAGGGGGACTAATAATTCTGACTTCAACTGTATAACACAGAAAATGCGATTTAAATATTTTCTAGTTAGCTAGATATTAATTAACAGTCATTCAAAAATATTTACCAAAGCCACTCTACTTGACGAATGGTCTTACGTGTCCACCATGTTTGTAGTTTATTTAGACTTTTCACCCATGTTTGTAGTTCTAATTAAATTCATGTCAAATGCGTAATGTATTGTGGCCAATATCAGTGATTAGAGTATGGACACTTCTACACTTACAATTTTTACCAAAAATCGTAAACCATCCGGGAACCTTTGGCATACTCTTTTCAACATATTATGATTTGGGACATTCTATTTGGGACTAATTCTATTTTCAAATACTATTTAGGACAAATAGTATGCGAATTGGGATGCGGCAGCGCTCTTTCCGGCAATTTTCCTTATTTGATCACGTACCGGTAAAACTTCTCTTTCCAGAAAATTGCCGAAATGAATTTACCGGTATTTTTGAAAAAGGGCCTGTTCACACATACAGACCTTTCTGGAAAATGGCGGTAATTTTCTGGAAAGGTCTGCATGTGAGAAAGGAGCTAAGCTCTTCTTTTGTGTTCAAAAAAAGAAAGAAACTAAAACAGGTTTGGTAAAAAAAACAAAATGGAATTTGTAATTTTGGGTGAACTATACCTTTAAATGTTTTAATTTAAGTTCTGTTTCCTCCAGGAACAAACATGCAGGAAACTTTTGGCCTGTGAGGCTCCTCAGACACACACACACATGCAAAGGGTCTCAGTCCTTGCAGGGCGGTAGATAAATCAGTGTCAGGGCTTTTGGGAAAGCAGTGAGAGCAGTCAGATCTCATACGCTCAAGGTCAAGGATACAAAGGCCTCAGAGACGGAGACACAGCAGGTTCCTCAGCACGTCCTCCAGCGCAGCAGAAGGCTTTAATTGACCGAGTCTGGATCTCATCCAGCGCATAATAATGGAGTCAATGGGGCTCTCGGGTCGAACGGAGGATACTGTGCTGGAAAGCGACAAGAATGGAATGGACAACAAAGATGATCCTCTCTGGAGAAGGATGACTCGGACTTAGATTACAGCTTGGCGATCTTCCTGATTCAACAGAGCAAGAAAACAATTACTGGAGGCAAGTGTTCACGTTTACATTTCAAATTTGGGGATTAGGGACTGCGAGTGGATGCTGTGTGTCATCATGACATCATGTGCGATTACTTGGGAGCGGTGGATGCTAATGGATAATCGACGACCGATTCATTGGCGATCATCTTTTAAATTGATAAGCCTTATTGATGGTCGATGAACCAGGGACATCATTAAGACAAGAGGAGGAAGTTGAATAAAAAAATAGTAGTGGTTCCAGAGTTGCCAGGGTTTCCCAACAAAACTCTTGAGGAAAGTAACCCTAAACCTGTAAAATTAAGTTTAAAGTCTGTTCTGTGCATCATTCCCTTGTAGCAAACTAACAGTAGGAGGGATGTGGTTAAGAATATTGTGGCTGAAGCCGTCAAATTGAGATCATCAGAGAAGGACCATAACTCCAAAATGTGGAAGCAGATAGTCTGACTATGATTGAAGATTACCAAAACAAACTTCTTTTCTCCCCCAGTGAATTACCTTGCATGGATTAATTGTTTACCATAAGAACAACAATGTGTGCTAGCAAAATATACATTGTCAATTTTGATTTCACACAGACTGAAAATTAAAGATAATTTAAAAATCTAAACTAAACTGTGTTTTTTAGGATAAAATGTAACTGATATTATCAGGCAAATTATGTGTGCCCATATCCTTCTTCAAAAAAAGGTTTAGTGCAGGAAAAAAGACGAGTACATTTAAATGAGTAGGCCCATATTTAAAATGTATACACAAGTATGTTTACATGGACACCAATAACCCGATTTTAATACAATTAAGACAATACTCTGACTAAGAGTCTACCATGTAAACAGAGATTTATGATTAAATTAATCAGATTAAGCTCATAATCGAACTAAACAGAAATTGCATTAAGACATGGAGTATGCAGATTTTGTGGCATTATTGAAGTGCAGTACAGACATGTAAACACCGCAATCAAACTATTATTGTTTTGTAGGATTTTCACCACATTTGGCGACAGGATAGTGCTTACACACACAGCTGTTTTATATTATTCTCTGTACCTACACTCTCAGAAATAAAGGTACAGGAGCTGTCACTGGGGCAGTACCTTTTCAAAAGATACATATTTGTACCCAAAGAGTCCACAATGGTACCTCAAAGGTGCATACTAGTACCCAAATGTACCCAAGTACCTTTGGAGGTACCATTATGGACCCTTCAGGTACAAATATGTACCTTTTGAAAAGGTACTGCCCCAGTGACAGCTCCTGTACCTTTATTTCTGAGAGTGTACCGAGTCAGTGAAGGACCACAGACGCCTGCATTGCGAAATACGCATACCCATACGGCGTGCTGTATCAAATTCCATTAAAACAACTCTCTTCTAACAGTTCATACTCTCATCCAATATCTTGTTTGTCACGGGGGGCATGCATGAAATGTTCCTCAATGAAAGTGAAAGTGCAGAACTGCAGTTAAAGTCGACAAATTGAAAATGAAACACCCAAAATTACATGAAACTCCAGAGGAAATGTGGATAGCGTGGTGATGAAATGATGTTAATTGAATTATGTGCTATAACATGTAAAACGGGATCATGAAAGGAACTTTCAAAAAGCAACTCATGTAAACACCTTAACCATATTGTTGGTGTTGGGGATGACATGTCTGAATAACACAGCTGAGAACTGGGTAAGTAACTGTACTATGCCCCGGGTTTCAGGCGGCCGCTACGATCGGATACAATACCAAAGTTGGCGACCCGGGGGGGGGTGTCAGACTGTACCAAAAAGCTGAGGACCGGGGGGTGAAATTGCGGGAATTTTTTGGGAGAAATAACAAAACAGGAGGGTGGCGGGAGATGGGTCTGAAATACGGGTATCCAGGAAAATCGGGAGTGTTGGCAGGTATGATGTCCATGTAAATATAGTCCATGTGAGGTATGAAGACCAATGAAGTGAGTGGACATTTGTGAATACTCACTAGCCTTTTCATCAGATATTCCTTAATATGCACAATATCCTGCATATTTTAGAAGAAAACAACACACAAAGAGTTCTCACATGCGTACACATGTGCACCAGTCACCAGCTGATACAATGTATATTAGGCCCTGTCCACACGAACACAGTTATTTTCAAAACCACACTTTTTCTATGCTGTTTCGCTGTTTGTCCACACTGAAACGCAGTATCGGGTGACTAAAAGTGAAATTTTCTGAAAACTCAGAGAATGGTGTGATCTTGTAGACACTACAAACAGAGTTTTCGCCTCATCAGCGTGCGCAGTTTTCTTCCTTCTGATAGGCCAACACAGCTAGGTTCACACCAAACGTGAAAGACGCGAATGAGGCAAATTCTGCAAGTTTGTGGCAAACGCATTACCTAATCCTCCTCTTCTCCTAAATTTGCATTAACTTGTATGCACTTTACTGCAAAAATACTTAATTCCCCATTTGGTGTGAACCCAACATAAAAGTGTGATTAACTAGGCTATCTCGCTAGTAATTGATTGGTTCAGCAAACCCAAAATGCCTCACAGTGCATTTTTGCTCACTTCTAAAAGAGTTTTTTTTTTAACAAAAGTGTGGGAAATTCATAAAAATACATGCGTATGTGTGAATATGGCCTTTCCTTAGTCATTACTTTAATCATTAATGGTTCTCAACCATTTGTTTCTTTTTACAAACTTACAAGACTTATTTTCCTTCAACTGTTTTGCTTTTGGTGAGGATGCTTGTGTTTTTACATCACGTCATATCTGTGAGTGAATTCGACACATCTTGCAGAAATGGTCTGATGAAAATCAGCTCTAGGCCTTCAGGCGTCAGACATGAGAGATGACACTGTTCAGCTGAATCTGAAAAAGTCAAAAGCACACTGCTGATCTGTTCAGAGGAAACAAACAGGTCCTGCCCTGAGTCTCCTGCATCCTGTCAAAGCCAAGGCGACGTGTTCAAGAGGAACGAAAGAGCATGACGGACAGACCAAACCCAGAGCTCATCCAACAAACAGCAGATGACTTCAATTATTCACCTCCATGCAGCCATAAGCCTGTATGACAAAATAAGGTCTATACAACAAAATAAGGTATTATGTTACACTTTTTTAAAGCTTTGCTTAATTATTATTTCACATTCATTAAAATGTTCATTTATTTATTTAATGATATGAAATATAACCAATTACATAGTTTAACCAGTATGTATCATTCATTCATTTTCCTTCGGCTTAGTCCTTGATTTATCAGGGGTTGCCTCAATGGAATGAACCACCAACTATTCCGGCATATGTTTTACACAGCGGATGCCCTTCCACCCACAACCCAGTTCTGGGAAACCCCCATACACTCTCACATTCACTCACACACTCATACACTACAGCCAATTTAGTTACCTCAATTCACCTATAGCGCATGTCTTTGGACTGTGGGGTAATCCAGGGCACCCGGAGGAAACCCGCGCCAACACGGGAAGAACATGCAAACTCCACACAGAAATGCCCCAGCCGGAACTCGAACCAGTTCAATGCTAACCACTGAGCCACCATGATATATACGCCCCCAGTATATATCAAAATATAAAAACAACTATTAAAATATATATGCAACTTGATTATTCACCAAAATGGTAACACTTTAATGATGGTACATTAGTCATAAAATAAATGTAACCAAATAAAAAGAGCTCTAAAAAATGCTGGGTTCCACACAATCGATTTGTCTTAGGAGAACAAAAAGGAATTATGTTAACTTATTAGTTTTTACATATTTAAGTTGATTGAAGATAAAACATTTATGCTGCCCAATCAAAATGTTTTTTTTTTTTTTTGAGTTAAAGAGAAAGTTAGAAAGAAAGAGATGTATCCAGAAAAACAATTAGACAATCATATAAACAACTTGTAAATAAATGTAAATGGGTAAATAAAAAATAATGTAACCAAATATATTAATAAATGTAATCAATTATATAAATTAACCAAATTAATAAATTTAACCAGGTAAATAAATAAATACATTTTAAAAATGGTCTAAATAAATAAATATACATACAAAATATTAATAAAACATTTAAAATAGAAAAAATATTTTATTTTTATTTTATGATAAATATTTATAACTTACCATTAAAAAATAACCATTACATGTAAATCAATTCTAAAACTAAACAGCATATGTTACATTACATTAAAACACTTTAAATGTAACTATATAACATTAAACGTTAACAACTGCCAACTAAGCTTCGAAAATTGTAATTGTAAGACTGGAAACTTTAATGTCTGTAGCAAACAACAGCTCCACAACCCACAGCAAAGGATTCACTACAAATGTCTCCAATTTAACCCTGGCGTCTTGAGTTAACCAGCCTTGCTCATTCTCTCTTTAATGTGGCCAACGCTATGAGGTAAAGTGCTTCACACATTTGACAAAGGCGATTTGAGTCATTAAACTAGTACTGAACCCCAGGGGTCCCATAACCTCATTTATCAAACACTTCTAATTTGTTACATTAACTCCATGCAGATCCTGTATGGCAAGCCTTTTTAACATTTAATCTTTTAAAAAATGTAATATATGTTTTCAAACCATTTCATTTTTAGGTAGTAGGGGAGAGTGGGGCGAAAGTATCATTTTTCATAAAAACCTAATTTAAAAAAATGTTTTTAGCAGAAATATATTTTTGCTGTGATTACTAGCTCACAGGAGTGTTAACATTAACGGCAAACATATTTTTTCCTTTATTTTAGTAAAAAAAAATATTTAGCGGCCTTTTCATTTTAAATATCAGCTCCATCAAATGTTTCAAAAGCAGTGCAACAATGCAAAATGTTAACATTTTCTACATTTTAGTAATATTTTTTATTATTATTGGCAATATGCATTATGTGGAAGCAAAAAATAATGTATGGCTATTAGCAGTGGGACCTAAATAACAGTGTTACTTTCGTCCCCACAGGAACTTTTGCCATTCAAACCTGATTTACTTTTAAACTGAAATACTCAGATATTGCAAACTTAAGGATGTGTTATTGCACTAAATAACCTGTAGATTGATCATTAGTGTGATGCATGAAAAGAGAAACACAACTTGTAATAAGGAAAAAAGAACCGCTACAATAATTTACTCTTTGCACTTTAACACAGAAATTTGGAGCTAACTGCGGCACAGTCCCAAAATCAGATGATATTTGGCAGCACCATCCAGGGTGGCATGCAGAATGTGCATTTATAGCCTGGAAAGCAAATGTTGTCAGGGCTTCAAGAAAAATCGCTTTCGTCCCACGTTACTTTCGTCCCCTACTATATTTTCCCTTAAGAACTAGTACTTAGTCATTACTAGTCTACTAGTGCTTATTGATTTGTTCTAATTGATTAGATACTCATTCATTAGATACTGGTAACAATTAAATAGACATTAGGGAACTGTTTACACCTGGTCACTTCATGTGTTGGTGAAAAGGACAATTGTAAATGCATATAAATCAATAAATGTATAACGCATATAAATCAGACCGCTAAAACCCCTTTAGGATGGGATCTATTCTGGGCTACATTCCACATGAAACTGGACAGGTATAAATGGATCTGGTTTTTAAAGCCGCATATGCAAATTTTACTCCTCCCAAAATGTAAAAAAAAATTAAAATTAAAAAATAAAAAAAAATTATAAAAATTGGTGAGAGCGTGTTATGGGCTATGAGTGGGATATAACAGCGCAAATGCAACACTCAAAGCAATGGACAGACTACTAGGAATGTTTGCTTCAAATATTATTATTTATTCATTTTATTTTTGGCCAGTCAACAATCATCAAATAATAAAATTAGGATGTTAAATTAATAGGAAATGACAGCACTAACAACAGGGATGCATCACACACACACCTGTATCCTATCTTTGTAGCCAACTAATAGACTAGTAACTAAAGAACTAGTAATTAAAGAATAATAGCTAATGATAAAGTAGTACTTAATATAATATAATATATTCGTATCTACAATAAATACTACTAGCATTAAAGTAGATATGACTTATAGATTAAATGTTAAATCAGCTTGCCATAGGCCAATCGCTTACAGGAGAAGTGGAGACTTATTATAAATCACCACAACGAACATCCCGTATCTGAACACGGCTTGACAGGAAATCAGATCATCAATAAAGGATGTCCAAAACGAGCTCTGGAGATCGCACTTGTAAACTCCCATGTGTTGTTTTGAGCACACAGGGACAGAAACAGAGAAATGAAAACAAACGGCGGAGGAATTTGCTTTGCGAGCAGAGTTTTGTTCGGCAGCTCATATGGAGGCCTTGTGTGCATCCTGTGAATGCTCAATGCAATCTCACGGCAATTCGTAACTTTTTGATTTAGTGGCTAATTCGTATGAATTCGTACGTGCTGTTTCAGAAATCACTCGGCGATAAAAGACGACTAACCAGTTGAATATGTTTAGGGAAGAGATTGCTGTCAAAATATGCTTTGTACAGATAAATGCCTTGTAAACTATTAGGCTTTTGGGAGATGAAGTTCACGTGTGCGAACTGTTTGCTTCGTATGGCAAGCCGTTTTAACATTTTAACGACAAAATGCAGCCTTTTACATAAAGCACTAGTACTTGGATTTATTAGGTTCTGATATTTATTATGGCCCGTTTTCGCTGAATGGTACGGTACGGTGCGCTTTTATGTCCGTTTCCACTGTCAAAAGGTACCAAAAAAAGAACTGTACCACTTGTACCAAAACAACAGTACCAAAACAGTACCAGACATTACCAACTGTACCAAAAGAGTGGTGCTACATGCACACCTAAACGCTATTGGTTTACAGAGAAACAAGCCAGGAGAATGAAAACAAAGGAAGCGGCATTTTTAAATACACAGCTGAGACATTACATTGTTATAATATATACATATATACTCACACCTGCAATTCTCCACGATGGACGTCCAGCGTTCTCCAGCGCCTAGACTGCAGCTCTGCACAAGAAGTTTGGCCAAAGAAGAAATGATCGTGCCCAACTGAGCCTGGTTTCTCTCAAGGTTTTTTTTTTTTTTTTTATTCGCTTTCATCATTTGGTGAAGTTTGTTCCCCGCCACTGGTTTGCTTGGTTGGGATTTGTGGAGCTGCTCATCGCTGGATTTGCTCTTCATTGTTTGAACTTTCAGCAGTGAAAATTAAACCACACTGAAGTAAACTAAACTGAACTTTAACTTTGAAAACTGAACTGACACAGGTTCAATTTACTAGAACTTCTATGTTAAGCTTTGACACAATCTACATTGTAAAAGCGCTATAGAAATAAAGATGAATTGAATAAAAAAAAAACAAGCTGTGGTCGTCGTCTTGATGAACAGCCACAAAACCAAGTAGAAGAACAGAATCTGCCATGTGTCCTGTTGTGGAAAGCGCTAGTGGTTTCACTTTTTCTAGAGAGCAGTATTTGTGTGTGCTCGGCGCACATCTATATATTTGAAATAATTAACTTGAGCTCAAGATAATAATGTCCGCATGATTATTGAAGTGTGGATTCTCACATCCTTTTAGAAACTGACAAACGTGAAAGGAAAGTTAAAAAAAAAAACAAATGAGTGTATTGTAGTTATCGCGTCTCCCTGCACACCTCTTCATCTTTTATTATTATTATTACTATTATCATTCTTTCCACTATTATTATTATTATATTATTAATGATAATTATATTGTTAGTTAAATTCTTTTTTTTTTGTAATATTATTCTTTACTTTTGGTTTTTATTATCTGTATATCATCATTATTATAGTAACATTTCTCATTGTTTTGTTTGCAGCACTTTATTTTTCTACTTTTCTTTTCTTCCACTCTTCCCCTTCCCTTTCTGTTTTTTTCTTCTCCTGTTATTTCATTTTCATCTACTTATTATTATTGTTATTATTATTATTATTATTAACTATTATAATTTTTTGTCCTCTTCCTGATTTCCCAACCTCCCCTCACTATTATCATAAATAGTATTACTTTTACTTTTACTTTTGTTACCATTATTATTATTATTACTATTCTGACTTGTCCTCCCGCTATCTCCTCATTATCATTTTTACAAGTATTTTACCATTGTCATTATTCAGGTTGCTGTAGTTGCAGTAGTAGTAGTAAAAGAAGTAGTAGTAATAGTAGTCATTGTGGTAGTAACGATTGTAGTTGTAGTTTGGATTGTTGAAGTAGTAGTAGATGTCGTTGGTATAGTGGTACCAGAAGTAGTAAAGGTGTTGATGTAGTGGTAGTAGTAGTAGTCGGTGTAGTAGTATCAGAAGAAGTAGATGTTGTCGATGTAGATGTTGTAGTAGCAGTGATTGCTGTAGTAGTACCAGTAGTAGACATTGTTGTAGTAGTATCAGTTGTAGTAGTTGTTGTAGTAGTATCAGTAGTAGTTATTGTTGTACTAGTATCAGTTGTAGTAGTATCAGTAGTAGTCGACATAGTAGTAGTAGTAATAACAGCAGTAGTAGTAGTAGCAATATTAGTAACTTTCTGTAGCAGTATTGGTGTAGTACTTGGGATTTATTATTATTGTTGTTGTCAGTTATTACTGTTGTCCTTTCTTTCTACAGTCATTATTACTATCATACATTACTAGCATTGTCGTCACTCTTTACCACTGACTGGTCTCTTTCTACTTGTTTATTTATATCTATGATACTTGCTTCATTTAATTACTGTTATTATCCCTTATGTATGTACTCTGACCTGTCCACCATGTTACCTTTACACACAGACACACACACCTGCCAGTACCTGACTGTATTGTTGTTGTTTTTTTTTTCTTTGTATTTGTACGATCCCAATTTGTTTAGCTTTTTGCATATTCTTAAAAATAAAAATTAAAGATGAATTTGCACTGACTGTAACTTTTTATGTTTGATATTGTTTTTGAACCCACAAAAGGCCTCTGTAATTGGTAACATTTAGGAGACTGTAAGGATCTGCATATATTCGTAGGCTATATGCTTTATTTATTTTATATAAGCCTAATTGCAGAAGTTACAGTAGGCTATTTACATTATCATTGATCTGCAGTTATAATCAAATCCTGTTCATAGAAAGGTTGGTAATTAACATTTAAACACGAGTATTTATGTGTATAAAGCATCTGTTTTGTCTATGACTTGAACAACCCGTACAGCTTTACTTTGCCATTTCCTTATGCAAGAATGTTGTGGACTGCAACTTTGTCGTTCACCATGCCTACCAAAAAGATACCCTTTGACAGTGGAAACACAAGCCTGATATAGGTGACCCATACTGTACAGTAACGAACTGGACCACACTAAACCGTTGAAACCAGGCATTAGAGACTAATATCCCAGTTGTGACCCAGAACCACAAAACCAGTCTGGAAATTGAGTTAAGAAAAAAAATTATCTTGCCATTGACGTATGAATTATTTTTAAAATGAGCTAGTAGATAAATTGTAACTACTGAACAACACTTTAATGTTAAAACAGCTTGCCATATCCAGGGCTTTGACTAATAAGGTTGGGTCCACACTGAAGCTTATTCTGGCAAACAAAATTGGCAGATAACATGCAATACAGGAGAATAATGACCAGAGCTCCAACATCTACACAAACATTCAGATGATTAATGAGCACTTACGATGCCGAAAGTCTTCTGTAAAAGGGGAAATGTAGATACCTGAAGGAATAGTTCATCCAAAAATGTAATTATCCAGAATATACTCACCCTCAAGCCATTATTGGTGTGTGTGCCTTTTTTCCATTCAAACAAATACAATCTAAGTTACATTAAATAAAGCTCTGGCTTTTTTCCAACTTTGAAAGAGCATCGAAGGCTGTTTTTAAAGGTCCAAATAGTGCGCCCATCCATCATAAAAAGTAATACATATAACTCTGCTTGGTAATTAAATGTCTTTTAAAGTGAAGTGATGTTTTTTTCTTCGGAAAATATAGCATGAAAACGGCCTTCAAAATTGATCGAGAAGTATTTTTAAACCAGACACTGCAAAAACAAATGGATTGCAGCATATATAAAGGTTAGCTGGGATGATATTACAAAGAAAGCTTTAGAATTGCTCTCAAAAACACATAACCCAAACAAATCAATGTATTTTACACAGTCTAAATTGAGAAATCAAATTAGTCTGGGCATCACTCCATGTCATTCCACGGGTCTGCCACAAGAGGGCAGAACGCCATCTAAAATGCAGTTGTGAAAACAGGTGTCCTGACATTTTATCCTACCCGTCAGATTATGCTACCAACACTGTATTTGAATAGTTCTGAGGTTGGGGTTAGGGCGATATTACAGCTTCATATTACACTACTCCACATTAAAATTTACATTGGGTGGCAAAATCTGATGGGTAGCATATTGCATCATCAAAATGTGCTACTTACTTTTTGAAAGGGAGGTAGAACAATCTGACAAGGTAATACAAATCGACAGAACACCGGCTCTCAGACTGTCACCAAATGCACTGATGACTTCAAAATAACCATTTGAGATACAAAAGATAATTTCAATAGGAACAAAGTCTTAACAGTGAAATGCGTTGAAAACAAAATGACTGAAGAGTGTTTTTTTTTTAAACACAACAGTATTAATTCATTCATTATGTTTAGCCTATTCAATTCACCAATACTGCATGTCTTTGGACCGTGAGGGAAACCGGAGCACCCGGAGGAAACCCACGCCAACACGGAGAGAACATGCAAACTCCAGCCGGCGCTCGAACCAGCAACCTTCTTGCTGTGAGGTGACATTGCTAATTACTGAGCCCCATGATGCCGCACAACAGTATATCTATCTATCTATCTATCTATCTATCTATCTATCTATCTATCTATCTATCTATCTATCTATCTATCTATCTATCTATCTATCTATCTATCTATCTATCTATCTATCTATCTATCTATCTATCTATCTATCTATCTATCTATCTATCTATCTATCTATCTATCTATCTATCTATCTATCTATATATATATACACACAAACCCAGAAACAAACATATTCCATATCAAAGTTTATTGCTGACATGCATGTAGAGATTTGATGAAGTACAAAAATATGTCTTTTATACAAATTTGTTTTTCATCTCTGTACAATTACCTAGTTTTTTTTTTTCCTTTGACACCATTCTAACAGAGCAGCTTACGACATCAAACTTTCAGGCTTTTGACTAGTATCATTTTATACCAGATTTTAATTTTCCAGTTTTAATAAAAGACGCGAAAAAAAGGTAACGATTCAAAAGACAAACCTCCCAATTTATGAAACACCTGCACAAAGTGGCTTAAAAAGAACAGAAAATCTAACTTAATGTTCAGGATTTTCCCTTGCAGTGTCTTTTTGGAGTACTCAGCGTTTGCAAACTCCCACATTCTCTCCAATTTCTGCTGCATCTCGTGGCGCGTCTTGCTAATTAGAATCATGCACTAATTGTTAATTGTAAAATGTATACAGAGCTCAACAACGTACACTTCTCATGCTGCAGACAGAATTTGGACATCACGAAACTGCCTATGCAAGGGTGGGCTGGGCCTTTTGCAGTCACTTATGTAAGGGGGGCTATATTAAAACTGAAAAATACTCATTCTTTTTTATAGGTTTTGGGTACAGACTAAACAATCACATCAACAGCAGTCATATTGCAACCTTACAGATTTCGCTATGATATAATAGCTTTTGTGATAACTCTACGTGGACTTAGGATATTGGATCTCCTTTTGGAAACTACGCAAAAGACTTCGCTCTGCTTACAAAAAGTCCTTCTCCATCATCAAGTCACACATAATATCCACTACAATACTGCTTTACGATCAAATATATTCACATTGAGGTGGGAAAAACTAATGCTTTCGATGGTGGCTTGCGCTGAAACGTTGGTGTGAATCTTCAAAGTATTAACACCCTGTACTGGGTTTTGCACTACTGATTTCGCCACTGCGATGTCTTTCACACTGGCCAAAGTGCGATATCATCCTTACCTCGCAAGATAAACTCTACATGTCATGCTAATGTGCACGATAATTTAGTTGACTTAAAAATAGAGCTATGCAAAGTCAGTCTCCTAATTAGTGTAGCTTAATATACCAACAGGATTGTTGCAATAATTATTCAAGGATAAAAAAAGAAGGAAGTCAATAAAAGAAAAACCTTCACTGAAGATAGAAGGAAAAAACGTGAGAGATCACAGCAATGCTTCCGAGTGATACATGATCTCTACATTTACCATGGCAGACGAATTATAAACAGCAAATAAATTACAAAGGAAAACAGAAAGGCGAGAAGTACTGAGGAAATTAAAGTACAGATTAAAAAGGACAAGCCAAGCTGCTAGCCATGAGTTCAGAGACCTACAGTACTGAATGACCTTTTCATCTAAACGACATGAGTGGAGCCGGACATAAAGGCATTGCAAACTAAGCCACAGGTCAATGCAAGCCAACCGCCTAGTATACTAAGATATAATCTAGCATCAAAAGTACATATTCACTGCTCACGGTTGAATCTGTCGATAATCTAAGGCAAGATATCCCACAGTTATGCTTTATACACATGGGGTAGCTTAAAACAGGATTGGAGGGGAAAAAACCAAACATAAAAGTCAAATGTTTCCTTGTAAGAAACGGACTGAGAAGAGTGAGACTGATGGCATTTCCTTCCTGATGAGCATTATTTAATAACCACAGATGGAGATGAGGGATAGATGAGGAGATGGGGTTAAAAACAAAAAAAGACAGTCCCCTATCCAATGGGTTTCTTTGTGTATCACTGCTGCCGAAAACGTTCCCTAGCGGCCAATCCATGATCCCTGAGCTGCAGCTGAAATCTGTGTGGGGAACGAAAGCACCGGAGACACAGGACATGGCGGAAGATGCACTTTGATGGCTTGGCATGCTATCAGAGGGCGAGCGCTCTTGATGGAGGGACACCAAAGGAAAGGAGGTCTTAAGGGCTGTGCTTACGGGGCTTATCTTGGCTTAGACTTCCGCATGACTGCCGGCTCAGCCGCCCTGCTTCCTGACAGTTTCATCCCATCACCAGCTGTCCCGTACCTTGTCTTTTTCCAAGCACAGCCCGGCGTGACGCAAGAAAATCCACACCAGTGCCACCCAGCTCAGCTCTCAAGAGTCCGCTGCGGTGGCGCATCACATGTTGAAACGTACATAGGTGAAATGCGCAGGAAATGGTGGTCTTGAGCGTTTTGGTGCCTTCTGATTGGATGAAAGCAAACAAAAAGAAAAGAGAAAAAAAAGGGGGGGGGGGGGGGGGTTGTATAACGTACCATATCGGCTGGTTTGGATGCCAAGTTTTGGTTCTACGCATCCAGACACAGATGCTAGCTGCCAACAGAAACCCATTCAAAGAGGAGTGTGAAACATGCGCTTCAGTAATATGAGGTTATTAGCTTTCTAGCTTGTGATAGTTAACATCTTCAATGGAAAGAAAGAATAATCGTATTCAAAATGCTACTGTTTTAGTAGAAGCGGAGGGGGGAAGCTTATTTTCAAGGGAAAAAAACCAATCACTGGTTTTGACAAGATAGTTGCACAACCACAATGCTAATGCTCTTGAGCCTGTGCTTGTCTCCCCCTTAACACAACGAGTCCTGCTTTCAGAACGGAGAGCGTTGCTAAAAACTGACCGAGAAAGGAGGAAATAGAGAGATAGAAAAAATGGTAAGAGGTAGATTTGCAGTCAGAGTGAAACAGACATAATGGTTGATGGGAACAGAACATAAGGGTTGATCATGTGATCCGAGGCATTCCTGTAGAAAGTGCTGGGGGAGAGGTGGATGGGAAAGGGTGGTTGTGTGTGTGTGTGTGATCTGCTACATGATTCTGTTGGGGTATTGCTGATTATGTGTGCGTGTGTGTATGTGAGTGAGTGTGTGTCAGATTTGGGCAAGGATTGGCATGGTGGACATGGTGTTGGTGGTCAGAGTCTCATTAGACCTGTTTGTGTCCTGTGCTGATGAATGTAGCAACAGGGCGCTGAGCTGTTCCTTGGCCAGTGTTTGCCGGACACGCACACACACACTCTCTCTCTCTCTCTCACATGCACAAACGTACATAAGTGTGCGCCCAGTTCCGTGGCTCGCTCCACTCCTGGTGACAGTACGGTGGTGCTACTTCCGAAGGAAGCGCTGGGCCAGTATTGCGGCATCCAGAGGGCTGATGGGCTGAGCGTCGTGGCCGAGGCGCCTCACTGGAGGCACGTTACCAAAATGCCTCTTGCTGAGGAAGTTCTTGGTCTCGTGGATAGTGTTCTTCTCTTCTGCCAACAAGAGCTGTTGCCTCATGTAGTTCTCAAATTCATACTGAGACGACTCCTCTGTCACTTTTGCCTAGAGGGGGCAATGAGAATCTGTTTTAATGCCAGCAAGAGCATAATCAAGCTGATACTTCTATTGTTCTAGCTTCTATTGTTTTCAATCCAAGCTTAATAAGGGAAATACAACTGCCAACAAGCCTCTGGCTGCATTTTCAAAAAACTGCTCTGCTTTAAAAGCCTGACCGGCCTGACAAAACCAACCAATGATGCAACACTATCAATTTACTTAACCAATGAAAGACCTGATGTTCAGGAAACTAGAACTAGAGCCCCTTATTTATCATATATGACTAAATCATGTATAATGTATTAATAAACAGTTCATACATAAATTTAAATTTATTTTAATTAAACCATTTATGCAATATACAGAGGTCTCTCGTTATTCGCGGAAGATGCGTTCTAAAAATAACCCGCAATTGGCCAAACCCGCAAAGTAGTCAGCTTTATTTTTTACAATTATTATAGATGTTTTAAGGCTGTAAAGCCCCTCACTGCACACTTTGTACACTTTTCTCAGACAGGCATTAATATTTTCACACTTTTCTGTCTTGTTTAAACGCTCAAAGTTCAAACCTTCGTAAAAAGGAAGCCCAGTTTTATAGAATGAAACTAAAGATCAAAACCGTTTTTCAAGCACAAACATTTGTTTGAGAAGATTCATTTATTCCGTAATGACGCCTTACAGCCCTGTAACGTCTACCTTCCGTTAACATGTCCAGAAGTCCAACTTTTTGTGCGAATGATAGCAACTTCCTCTGCTTTTTGGATGCTACCGCAGGTGCCTTTGATGGTGCAGAACGTTTCGACATTGTGGGGTTTGTTGGGGAGAACATACAGTACAGTACTTCAGAGTCACATGCTAGCGATCAAAGATTTATGTAAATTTAGCAAGCTGAACGCATTCTGTACTGTACAGGAGACACGGCACGGAGGAGATTGACAATGGTCTACAGCAGGGGTGCTCAACCCTGTTCCTGGAGATCTACCTTCCTACAGAGTTCAGCTCCAGCCCTGATCAAACACACCTGAACCAGTTAATTAGGATCTGAACAGCACTTGATAATTACAGGCAGGTGTGTTTGATATGGGTTGGAGCTGGAATATGCTGGAAGGTAGATCTCCAGGAACAGGGTTGGTCACCCCTGGTCTACAGCCAATCAGGACACAGAACACAGCGTTGTAGAAAAAAAGCATGTCAAATTGCTTTAAAAAATCAGCGAAACTGCAAGGCCGCGAAAGGTGAATCACGTTATAGCGAGGGACCACTGCATACTATATGGATGCCACAATACTGGCAAGTGCTGCCTCTGTAAAATGTAATTAATGATGATAATAATATTAATAATAATAATAATAACAACAACAATTTATTTGAAATAAGTTATCTAGGATGTTTGATCAGGCTCTCTGGTTGAGAGCCACCTATTTAAAGAATGATTAACATATTCAATATGCTTGTGTTTCAAATATAACTTAAACTTTAGTATATTATTTTAGCTTTTATGAGTGGCTACTGACCTCCTGAAGATGCTCTGGGTGGTTAAGCTGATCGTCTATGTCTGGCACCACTTGCAGAGGGCCGCTCATCGAGGAAACAGATTGCCTATTTATATTTAAAAGAAAAAAACATAGTAAAAATAGACAGTGACAATTGGGTACTTTCAAATCTACACCTAAGGGAGCTTGATGCATGACTAAAAAGTGCAATGAATTGCAAAAATGTGGCGAGACTACATTGTTGACATCATCCGATCACATGAATTCCTGAGAAGTTATCTGAACTCTGACAAATAAGTCTGGGCTAAAAAAAGGGAAGCATAAATTTGATCTCAGTTTCAGATATAGAGATGAGACACACCAGGATGCGATGATGGCACTCAGAGACTCCAGCACCTCTGTGGCGGTGAGCCTCTGCTGGGGGTCGAGCACCAGGAGCTTCCTGATCAAACACACTGTACTTTCGGAGACCCGTCCATCCCTGTGGAAAAGACAAATAAGCATTTCCATTTACACAATAAACATTAATCAGCCTTCATTTAAAGGAATAGATTACAAAGTAGTCTAAAATCATACAAAAAAAAATCTAAAATCATACAACCTTATACTATTTTAAGCTTTAAAACAAGTACATACCTATCATACAATTGTTCTTGCACCTAACAGTTTTGTAAAAAAGCTAAAACTTCTATAATTGAAATGTAAACATTGATTTTCAATGCAAACATGAGTTTTTGTGGCATTTTTGAGTGAACTACCCTTGAAAACGAGCACCATCACAATATTTGCTAATTATCATATTGAAACAGAATGGCTGCATATCAAAGCAGGATGACATAATGGAGACACTCACTCAGGAATGGAGTACTCCGCTCCTTTGATCTTGCGGAAGAGCTCTTGAGGTATACTGTCGTAGAATGGGAACTGGCCATAAAGCATGGTGAACAGCACCACACCGAGTGCCCACATATCACTGGGCTTGCCACGATACGGTCGACCTACATGGACCCACAAAATTTTTTATTTTAACAATCATTTCTACAACAAATCAAACTGAAATTGCCTCTTGGTCAAGAAACAGACCCTCTACAATTACGAAAAACAAGTGATGACAAGAGATGCATAGAACACATTTTAATACCAGGTGGAAATGGTCATAGGTCACGGCTGACCACTAGCTATCGGATCACTGAAAACACATTAGAATACACACACGTCAAGGAAGACACTTAATTGACCCTGTCATATTTGAATAGTTAGTTATAAACCACTGCCATTGATTTTACTAAACTATACTCCACTATGAAATAACCTGAAATAAAAGCATGCTTCTAGAAACATTTGATTTCATGTACTTGCAAAAAGTATTTTATCAAATTATCCTTTGGGGTTCATTTTCACATGGATGTGATTACACACAGCAGACATGATTTAAAAGCATGGCTTAAATTAAACTGGAAGATGTAGCAGTGACCCCAAATTGGCGCCCAAAAGATGCAAGCAGCAGTTAATGGAATTAGTTTGGCAAGCAAAGAACCAACTACCTAATTTAAGTAAACTGTAAATCAGTTATGCACAGCAGTGCAAAAGTATGGGGACAATAAACTATTGTTTTTGAAAGAAGTCTCCTTGCTGACCTGGTTCTGTAAAAACAGGAAATTCTGTATAAATAAATATGGTTTTCTGATAGAATTCATTTTAAGATTCAATTTATTCCTGCGTGACTCGTTACAGAACAAGGTCAGCAAGGAGACTTCTTTCAAAAACAATAGTTTATTGTCTTCATACTTTTGCACTGTTGTGCATAACTGATTTACAGTTTACTTAAATTAGGTAGTTGGCTCTTCATTGCCAAACTAATTAATACTATTTTAGTAGTAAGTCCATTAAACAGCATTATTCTTTGAAAAAGCAATGTTCATAACAACAGATTTTACAGTAGAAATATTTTTCACGGTTACGGTTTAACTTTACGGTTAAAAAGACAGTAGAAAACGTAATTACTTCATTTTCTTTTGGCTTATGAAATACTTCTGTGTTGAGTGATCGGCATGACCCACGGCACCTGTCTTGCGTGTAGCCGTGCATTTATAGTTCTGCACGCTGTTTATGTTGCTCTGCAATAACACTTCTGAAACACTAGGTGGCAGTAAGATTTTATGTTTCTCTGTGTAGAGTTTCTTCGCGGGTGTTTTGTTTTTCTGAATGCTACAAGAAGCTAAAACTTGCTCATTCCGAGGCGGGAATCAACAATTTTAATCATAAGGTAAACACAAAACAATTGCTTCCATCTGGAGCTCCTTCACGGGACTCCACACTTGTAAACACTCGCTCAAACTGGCTCGAGGCGCCGGCCACAATTGTCAGCACTTCTAAGCCAACCAACCACGGAGCTTGCGCTATACATCGCTGCGACGTGTAGTTACAATTTCTGAAAGGTGCGCGTCAGCGTCAGCCACGGCGAGGCGTTTGTGACTACGCGAAGGCTGCGCCGGACTATAAGCGTGCGCTTGACGCAGAAGTATAAATCAGCCTTTAGTCTCCATTTCAGAGTTCGCCACAGTGGAATGAACAGTCAACTATTCCAGCATATGTTTTACACAGCAGATGCCTTTCCAGCTGCAACCCTTGAAACTGGAAAACACCCATACACACTCATTCACACACATACACTCATACACTATGGCCAATTTAGCTTGCCCAATTCACCTATAGCGCGTGTCTTTGGACTGTGGGGGAAACCGGAACACCCAGAGGAAACCGACACCAACAAGGGGAGAACATACAAACTCCACACAGAAATGCCAACTGGGCCAGCCGGTACTCGAACCATTGACCTTTTTGCTGTGAGGCCACAGTGCTGACCACTGAGCCACCGTGCCACCCCAGTAGAAAACTTCTTTTATGGTTAATTTTAACCAATTTAAAAGCACACTTGCTGAAATGTCATGACCACAAACCATGGTAGTACATACATAAAACATGTTACCAACAATGTCACCATCATTTATAGTCACCCAAACCTTGTTCACACTCATCATACAGCTTTGTTTACCACCATAAATGGGCAACAGAACACAACGTGCAAGTAAGTACAAATGAGTCATGGGAGCTGGGTTTTAAAAGAGGGGTTAATTGGGTAGATTTGTGTTTGGTAAACAGCTCGATGTGTATAATATATTTTTTCAGTAAGGTACACATTTCTCTGCTTCTACTTTGACCCTACACATGAGAAAGCGAAAGAGAGGGAACGAGAGAGTGAGCAATGGAAAAAACTGTGAGCGGGAGAGAGAGAGAGAGAGAGAGAGAGAGCAGGAAGAGTAGTTCCTCTCTGCATGACTCATTGTGATGACTCACTGAAGCAGCTCTCCCTTTGTTCTGCTGTCATATTCGGCTGATTTACTCCCGGTTTCTTTCTGTCATTTTACTGTGAATGGAGACCGCAAACAAGAGCTTGGCTGCGCCTCTATTTAACATGCATGCTCGGAATGCACCATCTAATCAGAGCCTACATCCATAGAGATGTTGGAAAACCCCCAAAAACATCATCAATAAAGTCAGTTTTTGGAAAGGTGGAGTTGTTAGGATATTTTAGCTAGCACGTCAACAAAAGCAAAAACAAGATTTAAAAGCACACATTCAATTTTTGTGTCTTTCAAACATAACATTTGGTTCAAATTGAAATATTTGAATTGACCTTTCAGTATTAAATTGAATTCAAAAGTCAGTAGCTATGTTTCCATCCAAAGATGCAAATTAAATTTATGTGCAAAACCAGAATATCGCATTAAAGACGTGCAAATAAAGCAGCGTTTCCATCCAATGAGTCAAAGTGAACAAAATCGTCACTTCCTGATTAACTGGTGCCAAATATCAAAAGTAAAAATGGAATTTACTGCGGTAGGAGAAGCTGCGTGAATCTTTTCCTTACTTGATAAATGACTTGCGCCTCAAAAGTCAATGCCGACATGCAATGAACACAAGGTGGTGTTTGAAGATGTGAAACGCGGAGCACAGATGCCCTTGACAATTCTAGAGGTAGTTAATACTATAATAACACGAATACTGAATTGGTTGAGGCATTTTAGAATGACCAAAACAACATTTCAGATGCTTTACAATGTGGTCAGCCAGCCTGCAGATATGTCCATTCACACACCTTTTTATTATCACATGAATAACATGAATTAGAACAAAATTGCATGACTTTTATTAATGCGAATACTGGAATTTGTTCGGGAAAAGTGTTTCCATCGTAGTTTACGCGCATCTTTTCTTATCGAATAAAATGTTTATCCTACCCAGCCGTGGCTGAAGACGACACCTCTCAAAAAAATTTAACTACACATCGCAACAATGTGTAGCGCAAGCTCTGTGATTGGTCAGCTTGGTAGCTGTGATGAGTGTGGGCGGTGCTGAGAGCCACAAGCCTGATGGAGTGATTGTTTATAAGTGTCGAGTCCCGTGAAGAAGCGCCAGATGGAAATGATTGTTTTGTGTTTACCTTATGATTAAAGTTGTTACATGTACGCCGGTTCCAGCCACTGAATGAGTAAGTTTTAGCCACTTGTACATTAAGGTAGCGTTCAGAAAAAAATGAAACACCCGCAAAGAAACACGACACAGAGGAACATAAAAACCTACTGCCAGCTAGTGTTTCCGAAGTGTTACTGCACGCAAAAGTATAAATACACGGCTATGCGCAAGGCATGCGACATGGGTCACTGCGATCACTTGACGCAGAAGTATAAACCAGCTTTTAAGCACATACATTTATATACATACATAAATATAAGCATAGCTACTGCAACATCACTTTATTCAAAATTTCTTTTTACGTTTTAGTTAAAGCCAACTTTTTCAGTTGGTGATACGATATTGGGAATGATCAATGTGTCTAAATATTTTCTTATTTTAAGAATTGAAAAAAAATATATATGTAAAATATCTAAATAAAAAAGTAATAAAACCAATAATACACTGTTTAATAGTAATATAATAATGTCATATTAAAAATGATATATTGGACAACTTTAGCACCCAATGGACATTCGTCATAAGCACATTTTTTTCTGTTTTCAAAGACTAGATAAAAAAAAAAAAAAAGTCAACATATTTCTTGGTTAACAACTGTGCCCACTGACAGCTTTTCAGCCCAACTTTTTTCTTTAAATCAAGAACATTTCTTTAACGAAAGCACACCTCCTTCAACATAAACGTTTGACACATAAGATAAACAGCGAGCCCAGTGTACTGAAATGACATCACTTGATAGACTTGAGTTCCGTGCAGAAAGAGAGATTGTTTGGAAAGATAGACCTCGTGATACAAGCGCTGTTAATTTGATCCACCGCACTGCTGAGATCTGCCCGAGGCCTTGACAACCAGCGTAGAGGAAGAGTTTTGGTATCGAGTCGTTGATGAGCTAACAGGTCAAGTCTTGCGGCGCACAATGCAAATAATGACTTCAATAAATGCAACTATTGCTCATCCGCTTTGACGGTTTGTGACTGCTGTCCTGATTAGGGCCGTGTAGGTGGTTGGGTTTATGAGCTTTGATTACAGTGGTGACATGGAGGGTGAGTCATGTGAGTCACACATAAACACACACACAAACACACACACACTCTGGATTCTCACCGCTCAGGACATCTGGGCTGATGTAGGCTGGACTGCCTCGCTGGTCCTTTAACAGATCTTCCTCACTCACCAAATGCTTGCCAAGGCAAAAGTTTGTGATGGTGATCCGATGGGTCCTGTGACACACAAACAAACGCAACAATGACGTCAAACAGCCATGAATTCCCGCATCAGGTCCAGTGCTTAGATTAAAAAGATAGCTTGTAAATAAAATACATAATATGAAAGCCTGGAAAATCCAATGTCGTATTTAGCAATAGATAAGAAAGGGGAAAAAGACATTCGAATTTTTGTATTTTGCATAATAACATTTATGACAAGATTGTTATTGAAAAGTTCTATCTAAAAATAAAATATTAAATTCATTCAGACAAGACAAAAAGTGGGGCAGCACGGTAGCACGTTCGCCTCACAGAAAGAAGGTTGCTGATTCGAGCCTTGGCTGGGTCAGTTGGCATTTCTCTGTGGAGTTTGCATGTTCTCCCAGTGTTTGCATGGGTTTCCTCTGGGTGCTCCAGTTTCCCCCACAAGTCCAAAAACATGCGGTATAGGTGAATTGGGTTAGCTAAATTGTCCATAGTGTACGTGTGTAAATGAGTATGTATGGATGTTTCCCAGTGATGGGTTGTGGCTGGAAGGGCATCTGCTGCGTAAAACATATGCTGGAAAAGTTGGCGGTTCATTCCGCTGTGGCGACCCCTAAATAATAAAGGGACTAAGCCAAAAAGAAAATGAATGAATCAAAACAAAAAAGTAAATAAAAGAAATGTTTTTTTCCCAAATTCTCAAGTTTTTGACAGATTAACCCTGACGAAAAGCCATTTAAATTCTTGTATTTTAGGGTTTTGCTATATTTATTGTCCGTGACAATATTGAAATTGATGTTTTAGTCAAATTACTCGGCCACTCACTTTGCTAAAAAGTTACAAAAACATTTAGAAAACAATTAGTGAAGGAATGGCATTATTAGAATGCAAGGAAATTGCATTTTACAAACAATATTGTCGGTTTCCCTGTTTTTGTTAATGAAAATAAAGTTGAAGCCAGATATCGGAGCATCAGTTGTGTTTTTTTTTCCTAAACTATGCCACAGCCAGATAACCCTGCAGCACAAGACTGCTAGCCTGCGGTCCGTGTGAATCCTAATGCCCCAGTATAGTGAAGGGGACTCTTTACTGCTCAGTGAGCACCGTCTTTCAGATTCATTAAAAATCCCATGGCATTTCTCATAAAGAGTAGGGGTGTAACTCCGCTGCCTTGGCCAATTCCCTCCATCGGCCCTTACCAATCATGACCTCCCAATCATCCCCATCCACTGAATTGGCTCTATCACTGTCTGTCCACTCCATCTATAGCTGGTGCGTGGTGACTACACTGGCGCCGTTGTCCTGTGGTTGCAGTCGCATTACCCAAGTGGATGCTGCAAACTGGTGATGGTGTGAAGACACCCCTCCCCCTCATGATTGGATGTATGGTCATACACAATAAATGCACTATATCAATACACATTACTTACTTACTTTCTAAACTAATCCGTTTTTAAACAAATCATTTGGTTTAGTGATACAATTCACTCAATGACCGGAGGTGTGTTCATTTTAAGGATGAAATCAAGCCGACAACATCAGGCCACCAATGAGCTTCTGTCAAGATAGATTGTTTGGTGTGTTCCACACGTCACCTCTTGTCAGGCTCAGGTCAAAGGGAGTTTGCCTGATTAGGCATGTTAGAGTTGGCATTGTCCATCGATGAAAGAGTGATTTGATTGGCAGTTCAGCTACGAATCACAGCATGAGAACCCAAATTGAAAAAATTATGAGACTAAGCAAATGACAAAGAAGCTGGCTGTCATATGGATGATGCTAATTCCTTTGTGGTGATCGACAAAGTACTGTGAAAATGGCACGTAATGCTGCTTTGTTTACTTTTGTAAGTGTGCAGCACTAGTTCCTGTTTCCCTTAGTGGAATGACAAGACTGACTACTGCCTCCTGCAGGTATGGAAAGACACATCCTCTCAAGTAGGTGCATAACACACATTCTTGTTTCTGTCGGCTGTCACTGATTTGGTTTTCTTGCTTTATAAGTCCAGACAAGAGCAGACACCGCTGATATTTGATGTCCACACAGTCGGTTTTCATTGTCACTAGTTCTTTGGCATTGGCTTGGTGTCCTGGGCTTTAAAGCAGCGCTGCATAGACCATATGGAAAGCATATGGACCTGCCAGCTTTCTAATCACTGCTCTGGTACTTTGATATCATACACGGACTGGTCTGCACAACACCACTTTAAGATGAACACACCAAGTCCCTTGCTTTGTTTAGAAATAAACCTTCTGTTTTCAATAAATCATTTGAACAAGCAATTCAATGAATCACTCAGTAAGAGAGGAACTGCTGCCACCTACTGGCAGTTCTATTGTCAATGATATATCCATGATAGGCCAAGTTACGAGCAGAACAACCACCTATCTTAATTATCATTAGCGGGGGAAAAAAACACATACACACCCCTAAATGTACTCAATTGACTCAAATCTGCTGTCTGTAATAGTATAGAAAACAAACACTTTTTGCACTATACATGCCAATCAAAACAAAACTCTACCTGTTGTTAGGCGAGTCATGCTTGTATCTGTGCAAACATGCCTTTAATATTTTTGTTGATGTCATTAAACCTAATCTGTGGCAGTGAGCCATTTTGCCTTTCCAGAAAGCAGAACCCAACATGACAGGACACACCGTGAGTGCACTTGACAAACAAGTGAGTCACCTGTGGCTTCTCACAAGCTCAGGAATGACTAATCTTTGCACCTCAGAAAGGAAAGAACAGCACTTTTTCACTGACAGGCATGAAATGAAAACAAGTGCTCCGGCGCACGCACACACGCTCTGGCGTAAAAAAAAGCCATTCGTGTTTACAATGAGCAAAATTAGCACGTCAGCAGATGAAGCTGAAGCAGGGGACTCCAATGTGAGAATTCACACAGTCGCAGCTGTAATCTCCCATCACTATAAAAAAAAAAAAAAAAAAAAAAAAAAAAAAAAAAAAAAAAACACCATCACAGCAGCTACATCTCTCAGCAACATCCTCTTTTCCCATGCTTCCCCAGTTATGCTCTCACTTTCACGCCCTGAAAGTGACTGTCACACTTACGCCTAACAGCTACAAACAGGCCTGTTTCAGAAGCTTGGTTTTTCCCAGAAGAGTTCCTTACCGATTTAAGGCTGATTACTATCTTCATTTAAAAAGGAGGGTGATGATTAAATTAGATTAGAACAGCAACAATGAAAAAAAGACAAACTAGATTAGTCGTAATGTAAAGGTTTAATAAATTGATTTAGTGTTCTATTTTTGTACAAATTGTAACCTTGTGCAATCTTAAATTTTATGAATCTGCTTCACTTAGGATGGTTCAGGCCTCATTTGCTCTTGGTTTTGAGATTTGGTTGTCAATACAATTATAAAAGGAGGTTTAAACGCTAAACGGGCTTAAACTAGGGCAAAAATGTTTGACCACTCACACAGAGAGAGTTGAAAACGCATTCTACCAGACTGCTTTCATAGCGCAAACACTCATGTGGTCAAATGCATTCAACTAGCCACAAAAGACCACATGCTCCTGACTTAACACATTATCGTTATTCATGTTCCCATTCATTTGTGCGCTTGTAAAAAGGGTTTGATCATTCAGTTTCTAAAGGATCATGTGAGACTGAAGACTATAAAAAAAAACAATGCTGAAAAATCGGTCTTAAATTCAGCTTTTAAAGTACATTCATTAAGAAAATGGGTATATTACAATAACATTTAGCAGTTTTTACTGCATATTTTTATTAAATGGATGCAGCCTTTGTGAGCAGAATGAGCTTGTTTCAATAATTAATAATTCTGTAACACTTTTGTTTAGGTCACAATTCATGCTATTCATGCTACTGGCTTATTACCTGCCTAATATTAAGACATTAAAGGTCCTGTGAAGTGCTTTGAAATGTGTATTTTTATTTGATGTCTGACGTAATCAAAACACAGAGAAGGTGGGACAGTGAAGCTCCTCCCCTTTTTAAAAAACAGCCAATAGTGTTTTGTTATCACTGCTCTGCCAGTGAGAGTGGTTGATATAAAGCGCATCAAATGAAAAGCTAATGAAAAGCGTCTTGAAGGGGGCGGGGCATGTCAGATACTAGAGAGCATTTGATTGGTTATGATTTGACAGAACAAAACCATAATTTATGTATGTGGTGATGTGAATAAAACCATTGATCCATTTAGCTGGAACAAACTACAAGCTTTTTTTAAATTACTCTTATATTTTCAGCCAATATCATCTACAAGAAGACTATCCTAAGGTCTGTAGTGGTTAAATAAACGCAAGATCCTTCAAATGATATGTTCATGTACTGTAGATATCTTTATCTAATATAAATTTTGGCAGAATGAAATAGTTTGAGCTCATATTCCTGTATGAAGTCCTGTATGAAGCACTGACCGTGGGCATGCGCAAGCGGTCTAGTGAAGTTAAAGCATGTCTGTGAGGGAGAAACTAGTGGAAGATTCAGGAGAGCTAGAGTGTCTGACACAAAATACCTTGGTCCAGCTTGAACAGAAGAAGGTATCCATATTACTGAGAATTTCACCATTGCAATGGCTCATCTGTCAGTGGTTTAAATGACGCAGATTGCTATTCTTATATACCAGTGTTTCCTCTAGGATTTTTTCCAGCTGTGGCGGCAGGCATTTTGATCTACCAACTACCTTTGGTGTTATTTCAATAACAAATGTGACGCAGTACTAGTCGAGATAGG
The DNA here is from genome assembly GCA_903798195.1 of Danio kyathit. Taxonomy (NCBI): domain Eukaryota; kingdom Metazoa; phylum Chordata; class Actinopteri; order Cypriniformes; family Danionidae; genus Danio; species Danio kyathit. The sequence goes on from LR812534.1 coordinate 46,304,841, forward strand.
ATTTGTGTAATACGAGCATGCAGATCTTTTTGCTTGCGCTAGGATTTCCTCTGTTTGTGCACAAAACTTCTTGCACGCCCTCAAATATACGCTGCTCAAGTGCAATTTAGCACGTTTACGTAGTGAATTTGTCTCCAACCTTTATTTGATTTGCAAGGAATATTTATAAACGTTTCCAATAGACCTACAGAGCGCATTAATGCGTCCTGAGGTAAAGTGGAAACGGCTATAAACTCCAGCAAGATAAAGTCTTTGTTTGTTGTATGCAGAGGCATAGACCTTTATCTACAAATAAAGTATAATTATGGAAACTATGTTCATCCTAAGTGAAAGCTATACGCCGTGTTTGCTAGCTTCACGCACCTGTCAGTCAGTCAGTCAGTCAGTCAGTCAGTCAGCATGTCACCTTAAAGGATTAAACAAATAACGCACAGCACTACGATTACAGAAAAGCTTGCACTTTTATAATTCACTTACCTTTTAATACGTTTTGGGGCGATTGTAATGTTAAAAAAAACATCAATGTTTTGAATGAGAAGCTGTAATGTAGCCGTGGCAGGATGAATTTTGGCTTGGCGCCCCGCCATGGTAGAATGAATGTAGCGGAAACTTTGTATACTGTTGATCCGCCATTGTGTACAGCTTGGTGTACTGCAGCCAAATTGGTAAACTGCTGCAGTCGGTCTAAGTCTGATTAATTAATTCAGAAGTGTTGTACATTTAGATAAATATTGAAACTTGACGCCAGAGTATTATCGCAGTCAGAAATATCACAATATCTCGACATTTCGATACTTGTCCCACCCTATTCATTAGTAGTTATAAAGTATGACCTTATTCTGCATTCCTAATCCTACCCAAAACCTAAACCCAACAACGTTACTAACTATTAGTAAACAGATATTTAGTGATCTACTATGCTAGTAGTGTTAGTTAATGGTTCGTTAATACCATAAATTGTGAACTAAACTTTTACTTAATTCTTACTGACCGGTAGTGTACTTAACCAAACGCTTTGTTTGTAAATATCAGGAGTGTTTTAGAAGCCATTCCTTACATGCCTTGTCCAGCTTCAGCTAGTTTTCACAACAGTCTTAACCTAAACGAAAGCTTTTATCTGGTCTCATCCTGACTATTTGTGCTTTGCTTCCCGGGCAAAAAGAGTCAGCTAGCATTTCTCCTCAGGACATTCTCATTGCTCATTCTCCTCTTCCTGCTCATGTGAAGAGACCAGAAGCCTCCCCGGTCGCTCAGTGCTGCTAAAATTAGCTCCTGTTGATGGGAAAACTTAAATGGTTTAAAACGCAAGAGGAAGTCTTGATGTTGAAATCCGGTCAGAACTGCCTCTACGGGATGAGGTTAATGTGGGATTTTGATGCAACGGATTGGTAATGGAGTTCCTTTGCTTAGGAAATGCTGTGCTGTAAGAGGAACAGAACTAATAGTGGAAGCAAATGTGCAAATCAGGCAATTTGTTCACTTTTATAGAGTCTTGATGGTGACGGCCATATGGTGCACTGACAGGCTTGAAGAGTGGAGTGTGCAAGCTGTCAACATGCGAAAACAGGTATGAAGTAATGGTATGAAGTAGTTTCACAAACACTTGTGAAATGTGAGAGAAGCTTATTGCCAAAAAAAAAAAAAAAAAAAAGCTGATGACAAACAATGCTATTCTGCAGAAAGCTTCACAGATATTGCATGACAGCAGATTCAGCTGGGTGGTTTTCAAAGGGCTAAAGCGAGTGTACATGTCATGGACCACTTATGACTAATACGGAGTACTTTCCATTCCACCCAAAGCCAACAGTCTGCTGGCTGGGCAGGGTCACAGACAGTAGGATCACAAGGGTATTTTGGAGAGTGAAAAGGAGAGAATGAGCGAGAGAAAGAGAGAGAGAGAGTGAGCTCTGCCAGCGTTACGTGAGTGTGACTCAGCTCTGAGCTATGAATCCTTTGGCAGAGGGCTGTATTATCTCCAGCTGGGGACACAGTGTTCTGCTCTCTCGCTGAACTGAAGCAGACAGACCAGGCTGCTTGGTTTCATCACCATAGGTCCAATGACGAGGTGTGTTTGTGTGTGGATGTGTTTTTCTTTTGTTGTTTAGCAATCTGATGCCGGTCCATTCCTGTCCTTTTAAATTGCTTCCATGAAAAAAGGCGTTAAATGTTTTTGACTTGACAATGGCACATGCAGGGAATTAGGGCAAAAAAAGTTCCCAAGCCTTTTTGTAAAGAAAAGAAAATGCATGGTAAAACTACCAAGATAAAAAGAGAGACTAGCTATATTCTGAACTAGAATTTCCCATTTTATTTTTTGCCATCCTGTCAGTTTTAAATCATTAAGACCGTGAGAAAGGAAGCAGGGGGGGGGAAGTGAGACAAACTTTTTTTATGCCAGACTCAATTGGTTGATGCATAAGCACTTCTAAGGTAAACACCACAGAAATGTAAATGTGACTTAAAGCTAGAGATAGGCAATTTCTGAAAGACTAGCTTTGAAAACAGAAGATCCCCATTCCTTTCACAGAGATCTCCAAAGTTATGGCTCATATTTTGGAAGCATATAACAAGCAAAACTAATTTCAAAATGTAACATGCAAAATGGAAACGCTATATGCAAATGGCAATTTATTTAAATGTGCATTTTCCATGACGTGTGCAAACAAAAAATAAAAATATAACTATATCATTTAAAAGGGCACCCATGTGAAAAATCTACTTTTCAAGCTGTTTGGACAGACATATGTGTAGGTATAGTGTATAGACGGTCATATTGGGGTGATATAAACACACCCAGTCCTTTTTTTTTCAATTTAACATAAAACGGTGGACCAATTGGAGCGGTTTTGAGACCGACCACAACTTGACGTAGGAGTGCGGTCCCCCCGCCCACCGAATTGATTGACAGCTGCGTATTAACATGTCTCCGTAGTAATGTGTATAATCGTATAAACAAGACAGGACGTGTGCAAAGCAACCGGGAATAAAAGGTCTGTTCAGTTTGCTAGGATCATAAATCATCATCAAATGTGATCAAGAGTGAGTTTGACAAGTTTAAAATGTTTTAAAATAGTGCATGTTTGTAATGAATTACAGCGATTTACTTCAGCTTTACTTCATCACCACAGCCGTGTGTCAGTACAATTATAAAAGACGACGCTTCAATCCCGGTTTGTGGACGTTAAATCAGGTTTATTTTGTACATTAACATAACAGATATCCATACAGCAGTGGATATTAAACTGTATACGGTCACATTTGCGTGCAAAAAAAGTGCAAAGCTTAACGCGCGCACTGTCTATGTGTGTGCGTGTCCGCGCTGTGTGAACTTTGTAATGACATTGTGTGTGACTCATCGTTGCAACTCCACAACAAATGCATCAAATACTCATTGGTAAAGTTCTTACTGTAGTATCTCACAAGCGTTACGTGAGATCTTCTTCATGTCTGTCTGTTGTCTGACGCAGCCGAGGAAGGATATTGAGGCACGTTGACAGGCACGTGGAAAGGTGGACTAGCCTTAAAGACACACTTCACAAAAACTGCTACCTGATGCTCAGAGCTATAAAATAGAAACTTATGAAAGGTATAATAAATAATCTGATGGGTGTTTTGAGCTGAGATTTTACAGACACATTCTGGAGACAAATAAGACTTATATTAAATCTGGAAAAAGGTGTACCCTAGGTGCCTTTTAAATTTGCCAACCACAGTTTTAATTGTAAATTCCTTATTAAATCTTAACACTATAAAATTGCGAAATTAAACTGAAAATACTACCCTACTGCGCCACTGCGTCGGAAAACAGCAAATATTATATTTAAAAATTTAATTTTCACTTCGTGCCAAACTTTGCATATGTCTTGAAAATATTATAGAGCAGTGCACTGTGCTTTTTATATTGCTAGGCAACCAGTGTAACAATGGTCATTGATGCTGGAGCACATGATATTGGGCTCTTTGTCCAGAGAGTTTACTTTTTTCAACTCCAGCCGCGCAGAGCACTCCGTCAAAAATGCAAGGTGCAGCAGATGGTTAGAACACAAGGTGCCTGAGGCACATACACTGCTTAAAAATGCTTGCTACAAACAGAAACCATGTTAAAAAGGTGTCTCTCACTGCAAGAAAATGTGTTTGGTATAGTTGAAAATGGCAATATTATATAATTTAATTTTCATTTTGTTCCATACTTTGCATATGCTAATTGAAGACAATGACTCTTAAAGACTTTTATGACAGAGTTTGTTCTGTCATATTTGATTACCTTCCTCGATTAATAAAAGTATTAAATCTCTTTTAAAAAATTTATGACTCTCTTTTGAAAGATTGTGTAAGGCCTGTAAACATATCACCTTGAAGAAATTTTACAGTGTTGGACTGAATGGGTGAAATGGCAAGTTGCGCAATGCATACTATCAACTCAACCATCCAGGATGCAAAAGTACAACTGCTCGTAAGGTGACGAGAAAAGGAAAAGATAAAAGAAGAGCCCACTCCTACTTTCTCTACACATGCCACTGAGCTTATATGGTGTGACGGGTTTCGTAATTAGACAAGCTGTGCACTTATGTGACCGAACTACAATATGCGAGAACTCAGCGGCAAGGCAGCACATGCTGGCAAATGTGACAGGCAGAACTGAGGATTTCAATTAGTCAGTGAGTCTCTCGTTCCTCGGGACATTTGAAATGGCAGGCAACAAAACCATGGTTAAATGCTTCCGGTTCCACACGCACATGCGGCAGAAAACAGCAGCACATATGGTGTTTGGAGAGGGTCTTTATGGATGAGGGATTGGGGAATTCCGCTAGGACTATTCGATTCACAATGCTTGTCGACCATCAGATGCCTTTAAGCCACCATGTGTGGTTTCTCCCCCCTCCTCGGCTCAATCACCCTCTGCTTTTTTCGGGGAATGAAGCAAGGGCACGTTCCATGCCTACTCGTTTTAACTGGGATAGTTTCCCACTGCTCCCTCCCTCCCTCTTCAGCCTGTAGGGATGAATCACACTCTCAATAAGAGCTCAAGAAGAGAAGGGTCAATGAGGCCAGACGGTGCTCCATGAAACCCCCAACATAGTTGAGCACACAGAAATCTCCACCAGCACATTAGAGAAAATAAAAAAGGAGCCTTACCTTTTATTAAGCACCATGTTTCCAAGCTTCAAGTCTCTATGCACGATGTTCTTCTGCAATGGCAAACAACAGTGTATGGTTAAAATAAATACATGAAGATTCATGCTATATGTTGGATATCTTTCTCATGACAATCAGCAGAGAACTGGCAGCAAAATAATCCTCCTAATTCAGATGACTCACAGTTTAAAATCAACACGAAAAGGTCAGGTGCAACCAGTTTTACTTTGCATTATGACTAATTTCAAAAGTAAACAATATTTTTGTGAGGAAAAATGGCTGCGCTGCAGCCGGAGTTAGGGCATACCTGCCAACCTCCCGTTTTTTTTTGAGAGTATCCAGTATTTGAGACCCATCTCCCACCACACTCCTGTTTTGTTATATTTGCCAGAAAACTTCCATAATTTCACCCCACCCCTGGTCCTCAGCATTTCAGTACAATCTGTAACGCCAGCTTTGGTATAATATCCAATCGCAGTGGCCCCGCCCGAAACCAGGTCTATAGTACAGTTACTAAAACCACAGTGCAGTTACTAACCTGGTTCTCAACTGTGTTACTCAGACAAAGATTTACCCCCCCAGTCTCCAAGAAAGTTAGGGGCTCCATCATATCGAACATGCTTTTCAGTTATAAACGTGTGGCACACCGATTCTGCCCTTTTATTGACTTCAGAAAAGAGCAGTGGACTGTGCTTTTTATGCTGCTAGGCAACCACTGTATCAATGCTCTTGTCTAGTTTACAACTCCAGAGCACTCCATCAAAAATCCGAGGTGCAGTAGGTGGTTACAAGAGGTGCACAGAACAAATAAACAACGCAAAAATGCTTGCTGCAAAAAGAAATCTATTTTAAAAAAAGCACCTTTCACTGCAAAAAAAAAAATGTTTTGATTTACACTTCTGCGTTAAGTGATCGGCGTGACCCACGGCACCTGCATTGTGCATTGTCGTGCATTTATACTTAAATGCTAGCTGGCAGTGAGGGTTTTATTCGTGGGTGTTTTGTTTTTTTCTGAACGCTACCTTAATTTACAATTAGCTAAAACTCGCTCATTCAGAGGCAGGAACTGGCAGACATGCAACAACTTTAACCATAAGGAAAACACAAAACAACAGTTTCCATCTAGAGCTCCTTCACGGGACTTCACACTTGTAAACACTCGCTCCAACGGGTTTGCGCGGCTCTCGGTCCCACCCACACTGGTCACAGCTACCAAGCAAACCAATCATAGAGCTTGCACTATGCGTTGTTGCGACGTGCAGTTACATTTTTTGAGAGATGCACGTCAGTGTCAGCCACTGCAAGGCTATGCAACCGTGCGAAGGCTGCACCGGACCATACACATGCGCTTGACGCAAAAGTATAAATCAGCCTTTAGGTGACATCAGCAAAAACTCACCCACATAAAATATACAAAATAAAAAAAGCTAATAACAAAATAAAAATAATAAAACAACAACACAAACAAAATTAACACTAAATTCAGTAAAACATTTAAAATTCAAAAATGAAAATCAAGGTTATATGTAAACTAGTAAAAGCTAAAATACACACACATAATAAAATGTAAATTGTTTATATGTATAAAGTGCTATAATATTGCTAGCCCCATGATTTAATATTTAAGGTACATAAGTAGCGCAGTTTATTACTTTAAATCAAACAATGTAGTTTATTATTTTAAATCAAACAAAGACTGGTGCAGACTAGGAATTAATGTGCATTTCAAGAAAAATGGTCAACGCTTGAAGCTCACCTTATGCAACGCCTCCACACTCCTCACCACATCATAGAAAATAATGATGGCCTCGCGCTCGCTCAGTCGTTTTTCTTTGATGACGTAATGCTGCAGGTTGATGAGGTCGGCCGTCTTGTCACTGAAGTCGTGGGCACAGAGGCAGTCGAGCACCAGACAGATTCGTCTCTTCATTCTCCGCACCTTGTTGGCTTCCATGTCCTCGACGATCTCACAAGAGCGATCCTGAGATGGAGAAGTGAAAGAGATGATGTGTAAGAAAAGTTTGTGGCAGAAAATAATTGTAGGGACAAGACAAAGGACTTTACCTTAGCCAACCTGACAGTGCGTTTAACAGTATCGAACAAAGAAACTAATTACATAACTGCAACCCATCAGCTTTGAAAGGAGCAAAGAAGAAAATACAGTATTTAAAGAAAAAAGATGATGCTAATGGACTGGTGGTACAAAAAGGACAGTAGCGCTTTGCCATGAGCAACAGCTTGAATGAATGAAAGCCCTCCTTTGGTCACCTGAGACTGGGGTCAAATGAGGGCCACAAATCGATAGGCAGTGTGGTTTGTGTTCGCAATGACTGTGCCTCCAAACACAAGAGGCAATCCATAATTAACTGGCCCCACTCTAGAGAGAAGCTATAATAAACCAATCAATACTGCGAGCTTCAATGAATGGCCCTGACAACACAGTACAGCTTGTTCTGAAGGCGATTTTCAGCAGGAAGAAAGGAGAGGGCTAGATATAGTTAAAAAAAACAGACGCATTAGAAGCAGAGAGAGACAGAGAGAAAAGAAAGCGTCTCACACAAAGAGAAGTAAGTGGTGAGTCACTGTGAACACTTCGTGATGAAAATGAAAACAACTGAAGGAACAATGAAGGAACAAATTAAGTCGTGGGACTGAGGACAGAGTAGGGATGGGAATTTTAGGCATCTCACAAATCGATTCATAGAGTCAGCCAGATTCTATTTGAATCTGTTCTAAAACAAGCCTTTCAAATTCCAAATGCATAAATCTTTGGCGAGTTAAGGCAGCTCCCTGCTCTCATCAGACAATAGAAATTGATTTTTTTTATAGAGAAAAACAGGAGGCTCAGTATTGCGCAAAAAAATAAATAAATAAAAATAAATAAATAAATAAATAAATAAATAAATTGCCAATTTTATAATAAATATAAAAAAATTTATGGATGCATGATCAACAGGGTGATGCAAAAAATCTTAAGAGAATCATGGAATCCAATCATAAACACAGAATTAGATATATAATGCTGAATATCACTGATTTTGGCATAAACTTGAATGAATAAGATTAGACTAAATTAGCTTCAACTTTATTGTCATTACACATGTACAAGTACAAAGCAACGAAATGCAGTTTAGGTCTAACCAGGAGTGCAATAGCAGCAAGTGCCGGATACAGGTAGAAGTTATAAAGTGCAGTTATAGAAAAACTATGGTGACATTTACAGATGAATGTACTATCAACATTATATACAGGTTGTATTAGCTATGAACAGAAATCTGAGATTTACAATAGCAAGTGGTGCTGTATACTTGATTAAATCTCAATGTGGACTAGCATCTATTCATTGTGAGACAACTACAGCTGGGCAATTAATCAAAGGCAATTTTGATGCGCATTTTGTCAGTGAAGCTGGTTCTAGTTTAACTCCAAGACTTGCTTCTGATGGAGCAGCATTTTTCTACATGGAGTTCTAGTACACTGACAAGCTATGCAAAAATGACATCTAATATCGATTTAATCAGACAATAACAAACTCAAGATAACTGTTCTGTGGTAATGGCAACTGTTTGAATCATTTCTCAGTGAATTACAACTGTATTAATTGCTGCATGTGAAAACACGACGTTTAACAAGTTTTTACTCCCAACTCACTTCATAACTTCAGAGTCGAGTGTTTATTAGTGATCCTGAATCCACAAAAGAAGCTAAATCTTCTATATATACACAGCAAAGCTATTGGGAGTGCTTAGGTTTATTCACTTTTGGAGTTTCCGCACAAGAGAGTCCACTGGACTTTGAAGATTTACTACTAAAGGCACAACTGTGCTCCCCTGACAAGATGTGCAATGACAGTCACCGGTATAATCAATTGCATTTGCGATTTCATTTGTATTAATTACAGTTGAAATCAGAATTATTAGCTCCCCTGTTTAATTTTTTCCCCAATTTTTGTTTTTCCCCCAACACATTTCTAAACATAATAGTTTTAATAACTCATTTCTAATAACTGATTGATTTTATCTTTGCCATGATGACAGTAAATAATATTTTACTAGATATTTTTCAAGACACTTCTATACAGCTTAAAGTGACATTTAAAGGCTTAATTAAGTTAACTAGGCAGGTTAGGGTAATTAAGTTATTGTATAACGATGGTTTGTTCTGTAGACAATCGAAAAAAAATATATAGCTTAAAAGGGCTAATAATTTTGATCTTAAAATGGTTTTTAAAAAATTTAAAACTGCTTTTATTCTAGCCAAAATAAAACAAATAAGACTTTCTCCAGAAGAAAAAAATATTATCCGACACACTGTGAAAATTTCCTTGCTCTGTTAAACATCATTTGTGAAATACTTAAAAAAGGAAAAAAAATTTTAAAGGGGGTTAAAAAATTTGATTTCAACTGCAGGTTTTACCCTATATTTTACATTTTAACTGGGATAAAAAAAATAATTTAAGAAAAACTTATTTTTATTGGGTTCTTAACATTGAAATCTGTTACACCTTTGTAGTTAAATTAAATAGGTTTCATGATTTTCATGACTTTATTTAGGTGGACATGTTTGTGATTACTAACAGCAATTTTAACACAGATTTAAAAAATGAATTTGGGGAAAAATAGAGCACTGGATCACGTTTTTAACTGTGATGAATTCTTCATAATTATGATTATTTTTTAATTAATAAATCATATTTGTGTGGCTGAACTAAATATAATTTGAGAACAAATCAAGATGCAGCAATGAATCATATCTTCCCTGCTCTTGATGTCCAAACAAAGTGCCAAACAATTTCATCAGCTGCACAATTAATGCAACTATAATTAAGCATAATTACACAGTGCACATGAGCAACTCCTAATAGGCCTTACCTGGAAGAGGCCATGATGGTGCACCACTCCTTCTTGATTGGAAAGCAATGACAGTAGAGAATACTCTGTGTGCAGGAGCATTTTGCCTTGTCTTTCTTCTTGCGTCTCTCCTGCCGTGTCCCCTCGTTCTTCAAGGGTCAGAATCTAAAACAAAGGTCAAAGGTAAGAAGACACCACTCAATAAAATCCTATTCAAAATCTTCCTGGGATTCTCTTATCTCCACTGCGATGGCATACTAAGCCATCAACGATCCTGAGGCCATAGAGAGGGTCCATTAAAGGCTTTATCTACAGAGGAGACAGAGATAAGTCCCTCACATGTCCTTCAACACATCTGGACAGCAATCTGAGGAACACTTGATTTAGGGGCATTGAGGAATGGGGTTAAAAGGTCAGAGTTCGAATTGACGAGCACCTTTCATTCAAGTAATAAAGCTGGTCCATAAAGAGGTTTGAGGATCATCTCTGAATTAGAGTTTCGTCATGAATTGGACAGTAGAGAGTAGAGATTTGTTGAGGCGGGTCAAAGGTTCACGCAAACAGTGAGACACACTGGGGCTTTTGTGTTCAGATGAAGTCTCACTTCCCTGGTCAGGACATGTTTGAATCACATGAGAGGGTGATGATACAGAAAGACACAGTTTGCATCTGATTTAAAAGCCATTTGGGTTCATCCATTCCACAAAACAAATGTAAAATAGCAACGTTTTGCAGGCAGAATTAAAATATTAACATCTTTAACCAAAACCTTTAATATACAGTTGAAGTCAAAAGTATTAGCCCCCCTTTGAATTATTTCCCAAATTATGTTTAACTGAGCAAGGGAATTTTCACAGTATGTCTGATAACATTTTTTCTTCTGGAGAAAGGCTAATTTCTATTATTTCGGCTAGAATAAAAGCAGTTTTTAATTTTTTTATGTACCATTTTAAGGTCAAAATTATTAGCCACTTAAAGCTAATTTTTTTTGATAGTCTACAGAACAAACCATCGTTATACAATAACTTGCCTAATTACCCTAACCTGCCTAGTTAACCTAATTAACCTAGTTAAGCCTTACAATGTTACTTTAAGCTGTATAGAAGTGTCTTGAAAAATATCTAGTAAAATATTATTTGCTGTCATCATGGCAAAGATAAAATAAATCAGTTATTAGAAATGAGTTATTAAAACTATTATGTTTAGAAATGTGTTGAAAAAATCTTCTCTCCATTAAACAGAAATTGGGGAAAAAAATAAACAAAACATAATTCTGACTTCAACTGTATATATAATCTGATGAATCTTTTACTAAATTTAACAGATCTAATACTGAATAAATGCTATTGGTAAAAACAACATTTCAAAACTTTGATGTTTGAACACATTTTGAGAACCAAATGATTAATTGTAAAGGTTCTTAAAAAAATACTGAAGTAATTGCTGTGGAAAATTCAGATTTGTTATCAATTGATTAAATTTAATTAAGAAAATGTACATTTTAAGTTTTAACCCTTTCATAATATTTCAGTTTTCAATGTATTTTGATTAAACAGATGGTGCCTTGGTGAAAAATAGAGGACAAACATCTTACAAACACCAAACATTGATACTACTGAAACTGAATTATGAATTATCTGTATAAATACCAATATTTTCTGACTGAATGACCCAACAACCTCTTCCACTATGTAACTCAATAATAAACGGTCTTAGGAGACCAATTTGTGACCAAAAATAATTCGTCTCACCTGACAAGCTTATCTTAACCCCACGTAAACAAAGAGCACTCACTTTTAGCTGGTAGAAATCATCCGTCCCATCCTTCCTGGCTAGACACTGCGCTATACTCTGCACAGGAGAGTTTCCCAGTCGTGGGCCTGCACAGATGGAGAAAAATGGGAAAAATTTGTGAAAGGAGATGCAAAAGAGTACTGCAATTCCCCTTGAGGCTAATCATAAACTCTTATCACAATGCCCTGCTCTACCACGTCACACTGCCATTTCCAACTGTGACAGATGCATTTCAAAGGCAAGAGAGCAGCGTGATAGTGGCATACAGGAAAAGACCTGTGGATTCAGGAGTGGAGCAGTCAATCCAAAACATTCCTGCAATTCCTTTTCAAACAGTGCCTCAAAAACCTCCTCATTGCACAGAAACACAAAGAGACGGAGCCAGTGTTGAAGATTCACTTGCATAGCCCCTGGGCAACTTACCTAAAACAAAGGGACCAGCTCTCTTGGCATTGTTGCCAGATATCCCAGGACAAAGAAGCTTGCTGGCTCTGCCGGATGACTCTCCGGCCCCTCGTTCCGAAGCACGACGTTTGGACATTCTGCAGATCTAAAAAAGCCAAGAGAGAGAGAGAGTTTTATTGCCATATTAGCTTCTCTTGCTATGTCACGGCAAAAAAAAAAAAAAACAGATAAAGTTTACCTCATTTTATAAATACCACTTCTACACCAACCGACAAATGTCTTGTCGCTTATCCAGGTTAAGAACAACATATAACTTGACTTTTAGTTGATCATTTGGTATCAAAAGTGGCTTATACATGTATGAAAGGCAAAGGCCTCTAGATTACGCTTATTTTACCAAAATAAAATATGATCATGCCTTGATTTTTAATTATTTAATTAGGACAGTAAGGTTGCTTAGACAAAAGTCTAATCACTTAACAGAAATAATGTACAGAATAGAATATAAAGTCATGGTGCAGTGGAAATAGACTCCCATGAGCTTGGACTGCACCATACATCTCTGCAATGACTCAAATAACTTATTAATAAAGTCATCTAGAACGGCAAAGTAAGTGTTCTTGCAGGACTCCCAGAGTTCATCAAGATTCATTAGATTTATCTTCAATGCCCCCTCCTTTGTCTTACCCCAGACATGCTTAATAATTTTCATGTCTGGTGACTGGACTCGCCAATCCTAGAGCATCTTGACCTTTGCTTTCAGAAACTTTGATGTGGAGGTGTATGAGAAGAATTTGCCCTCTCCTGTGGTTTGTAATGTAATAGGCACCACAAGTGTCTTGATACCTCAGGCTGTTGATGTTGCCATCCACTCTGCAGATCTCTCACACACCCCCATACTGAACGTAACCCCAATGTATCTTGACTGATCGCTGTGAGAATCTTGGGTTCATGTGGGTTCCAATAGGTCTTCTGCAGCATCTGTGATGATTGGGATGCAGTTCAACAGATGATGCATCGGAAAAATCGACCTTCTGCCACTTTTCCAAATGATCAACTAGAAGTCAAGTTATTATTTGTTGCTCTTACAACAGGGATCTACAACAGGACTTTTGTCAGGTAGTGTATAATTACACAAATATTTTAACAATAAAAAGTCATCCACAGCAATAAATAATACATAAGATAAAATACATAAATAATAATATTATAAATGATAAAAATCTAAACCAGTTTAAGGTTTACTTTTGATAAAAAGTTTACAACTGTGGAAGGATTCACATTTAAAAATAATATATTTAATGCCTCTCCAAATAAAAATCTTCATCTGATAACATTAAAACACGGCATTACAAAATATATATGTTTAACAGTATATGTTTAAGTTTGGTTTTGTTGCAATATTGACATTTTGGGGGAATTTGTGTGAATCTTGTTCGTCCGATATGATATCTTATGTAAACAACCTTCATCATATCTTGAATTTAAAAAGATACTTTGATTTTCTTATTATTTCTGGCTGAATTTCAAAAACTTTTATTTTCTAAACGCTGATTCTAAAAGAGCCAAAACAAATGTAAAGAATTCATTAACACTGAAGACATGCATCCATGCAGATGTGACTTCTTGACTAAAAACAAAACGTTAAACATTCAAGCAATGCAGCCGTAAGGCACCCGTCAACATTCTTGCCTTGAGGGGCATTAGCCAATCCAATGAGGCTTTTTCATACACCAACAACAAGGTGTGAGTTAAAGAGGGCAAATAACAGGTGGGGGAAGGAGATTTAGCAAAAGTAAACCCCTCCCAGACACCTCGAAACAGTCAGGTGCCATTAACAGCTCTGTCCCGGCATGAATGACAACCCATCAGGTCCGTATGCATTTGCATGAGCAAAGATTAGCAGCAGGTGTGAACGGTTGATGCGACGGACAATGGAAGTCCATTCACACACAAATGGCGCCACTGACCACTATCTGTTTGAGAAAGGCAAACATTGAACACCGAAAGTGCTCAAACTGACAACATCATTTTGATCGGAGTTTCATGCTTTTCTGCCTTTTGCTATTTGTAATCCTTCCGTTCCTTAATCTGCACGGGTTTATCTGCAAATCTCTGTGGCGTAATCTGGATATTACAAGATTCTCGTACTGACTGTTTTGTAACAAAAACCTTTGATGCTAGAATTTCACATCAAGTGCATTATTTACAGGCAAACATTCAGAATAAGGACTTGTTTGTTTCAGAGGAAGAAGCCTTGTTGTTTTGTTGAGCAACGGTTCTTGTATAATCTGTTTCTGTGGCTTTTCAGAAAGGCAAGTGATGCTACGGACAGATACAGTGTGATTCACACAGGCCCTGGGGTTTGCACTGGTAGCAGTTTGTCAGAAATATGAAATGCTGCTCTTCGACACCAATGGTAGGGTGACACACGCAGCCTCCAGACATCATATCACGATGCAAACCAAAAGGGTGGGGGAGCGCGTTTAGCATCATGGACAGTTCTGAACCCCTGGGCTCTTCAAAATCAATCTCAACTCTATTTAAATTAGAGGACAATACGGAGACTGGGCATGCAATCCCAGTGATGGAAAACAACAACAAACATGCTCTAATAGCAAATGCATGAAAAAGAAGAACTAAAAAAGGCATGGCATAAAAATGAGATGTCATGTTTTGCGGTGTGCATTCAATTCAAATAAGTGTTTGATGCGAGAAAGCATCAAACTATAGGTAAAAAATACATTAAATGAAACAAATGTAAAAAATTAAACGGTACACTTATTCTGAACTGAAATACATAAAAGACTAAGGGGGCTTTCACATCTGTGGTTCGGTTCATTTGGTCTGGACCAAGGGCATCAAATGATACATTGTAGCATTTTTCTGCAGTTTTTGGGTCCTTTTCACACCACACTGATTGCTTTAGTCCGAACCAGTTGAAAAGAACCAAAATGCAGTCATGTGACAAAACCCACATCACTCATTGGCCAGATGTTATTGAACGTACTTCGTAAACTGCTTTTGGTCAGAATTAACGTGCGGGAAAATGCCAATGGAACTCCCGCAAGTAAACAAACCGGCAGACACAAAATGTCGCTTTTTACTATGGAGGGATAACTGCGCTGGCTGAACGTATCCCTGCTCATAGTACATGTATACTATATAGTTTGTATAAATCACTTTAGACAAACTATACATTTCAAGAATGAAGCACGGCTGCGACTGGATTAAAACAATGTTTTAATGCATTGCAAACGGCAAAGGTGCATCACAAGTCACTTCAGAAAGAGGCGTGAATTAGTTTTGCTAAACTGCGACATGGTCATCTTCCAGAAATATTACCAATGATACATCAGGTAATGTTTTTCCCTCTTTCTCTTTGTTCAAAATTGTTGGTAAAGCGCTGTCAACAAATATTTTTCCTCCACACCCCCTAAGATGGGACAGGGCATCAGACTACATTAGCTAGATTAGTCCAAAAAGGCACAGTACTTTTTACGGTTGGGTCAGTTTTAGTTCGGATCATGTTTTCACCAATCATCAACCTCCCGCTCTCCCTCGGGAAGCCAATACGGAAGTAACTGAAACTGCAATTCATAGAAATTCTGCTAGTCCTGACTACATATGGAGCAAATTTCTATTGAGCCCACTGTTAGAATGGTCAAATTTACAGCAGAAAAAAAAAGGTGTTTACAGCCTGGTACAATAACGATGGTTCATATAGCTAATATTACCCTTCATGACAACTGTGAGGGGGGTCAATTTTTTTATAACTCATCCGTTTCCTTTATATTAGGTTATATTAATTCTGCATAATTAAGGGCATGGCTACTTGAGTGACAGCTAGATCTCGCTGGTCGCCGTCACTTCACTTCACCTCAGCTGATTCTGGCTGATTAGCCGCTGATCTCGGCATATTCATCATTTTTTGTGTTGTTTTAGGTGGCTTTACACAGTCAGTTGCCTTTTGGAATTATTTCTTACAATTATCAGATGATATGGCATGCTGTGTGCACCTAATTGTGCTCACAAACCATTCACGTGGCCTCCATTTCCCAGGTGAGTGAAATTATATACTTATATACCATCTCTATAAATGTATTAGTTTTACTTAAGATAATTTATCATTTATATTTTTCTTTAGACATGTAAAGCACTCCAGAATCTGACAAATTGATTAGCTGTAGGCTCTAGAACAGTCATCTGAAGCGTTAGTCTTGCATTTACTAACACTGACTATATCTGAAGTGTTAGGAAGTTATTCGCGTTTTCCTCCTGTAGAAAAACGTCATATTAACAATGCTTAGTGGCTCAATGTATTACAACAGTGTTTTTAAAAGTCTAAACACTTTATTGGTATAGTATACAACCAAGCACATGTGGTCAGAACACACACGAGTCGCAGGTAATGAAGTATTCAGCATTTCTCCCATAGGAAAGCCAGTAAGCAGAATGCCAGCACGCGTCTGTAGCTCCGCCTCTTTGCCCTTATTTGGTATCCCCGGTTGTTGCGATAACGCGCGAACAAAATGGCGACGGTTGGCCAAGCCTACTGGTAGCTTCTTTTGGGTTCTTCAGAAACCTATGGGTGACGTCACGGATACTACGTCCATATCTTTTACAGTCTATGGTTCTCACCACAAACTAATCGCTACAGGGTTTGTTTGAAAGCGTACCAAGACCACCTCTTTAAGGAGGTCTTGGTACGCTTTTGGTGCGCACTCGAGTGTGACTGCTACGTTCAAACCTGCAAAAAAAACTGCACCAAGGAAAACGAAGGCAGGTGTAAAAACACCCTAAATCATAATACAACATTTTACTCTAATTAAAATGAGAAAATGTGTTGCTGACAAATAGTTAAAAAAACCCGGTGTAGTTTGACAAACTGAGGTAAAAAGTATAAAGATTGAAAATGACAAATAACTTGTGTTTTTGTGCTGCACTGTGATCCTTTTAACATGCCATTGAATGATTATCATTCTAAAAGTGCCTGATAATGCGTTTTGGTGAATAAACTCATGTTGCACTAAATGACAATTACACTCTTGCTTCTTTTAATGTGTAAAACCCTCAAAATACAGGTAAAAATGCATTTATTGTACTTAATATACTTATTCTGATCTGAAATATAGAAAAGACTAAATCATATTCCAAAATTTTACTCTATTTGAAATAAGAAAAAATGTAGTTTGAAAAACTGAGGTAAAAAGTATAAATGATCAAAAATGACAAATATTTAGTTTTTTTGTGCTGCACTGTGATCCTTTTAACATCCCATCGAATGATTATCATTCTAAATATGCCTGATAATGTGTTTTGGTGAATAAACTAGCGTTACACTGAATGACAATTACACTCTTGCTTCTTTTGATGTGTAAAACCCTCTTTGCATCTTTGACAAGCGTCCAAATTTTAAATTCAGAGCTTCAGCAGACAGTTGTGATTCATGTTTAAGCTCGGTTGTATTGTAATCTTGAATGAAACAGACATTCGAATGCATTTCTGCAACAGATCACACAGCTTGTCTCAAGGACGTGGGAGGGGGTACAGTTGGCTGTTATCGCAGATCATTTCACACATTTACAGCTTTTTGTCTTTCTGGACCCAGACTGTTGACGATGTGACAGACGGGGGTGAGAGACGCGATTGCTTTCTAATCTACCCTTTTGACATGCATTATTGGAGATCTAACATCTTAAAAGCACCATGGCGTGTGGCCGTGCGCATGTGCATTGGCACTGATGAGCTGACCTGCAACCCGAAAGACTCCACGGTTGGTGTTAAACCATATGCGATGATTTTTAGGTCATGCCAACATGCATGCAGTTTAAATACTCTTGTCAATGCTCATGCATACAAAGATGACATCAGTAAAATGAAAGCTATAATCAGCCATTCGTAGGGTCAAGCATTAGCTTATCTTGGTTTACAAATCTATATTGGGTTTAGTCCCATCATATCTACAGAATTACATTTGTAAAAAAAAAAACCTGTCCTTAGCTATGGCCTTCGGTCACAGGATATTTATGTACTGGCTGTTCCTAAAGTGCGGACTGAGATGGGGAAAAAGGCTTTTAAATACGCAGCACCTTTTGCATGGAATAATCTACAAACACAGTTACATTTTAAAGAATTGATTTCACTAAATGCTTTAATTAATTAAGAAACTGAAACACAGGCTTGTAGATGTGCTGAATAGTTTGTCAATGTGTGATTCTTGTTAACTGTTTTTTGTTTGTTGTCTGTTAGACCCATGTGACATGTATAATGCCTAATCTTGACCAGGGACTCTCCTGTAAAAAATATTTTTAATCTCAATGTGTTTTTCCTGGTAAAATAAAGGTTATAATAATCTGTTTGCTCTGCTTCATATGGTTTTATGACATCATTCTGTTGATCACAACAATTGATCCTGGTATCAGGCAGCACTCAATTTCACAGCATGAGAAAAAAGACACATAATGAAAGTGAATGCTGAGCAAGGATGTCAGTGCCTCATTCTTACTTCTCCTTTTATGTGAAAAATGAAAAATCATACTAATATGTGCATAGAGGATCGCGAAATCTTCCTTTTTCTGGGTAAACCAATCATTTATTAACATCACCCTGATGACGAAACTGATGATGATGCTTTATCATGAATAAAAACCCATACTGCACTGCATGCATCAGCTTGAATGGATCAAATGTGGTCATCTCATGCCATTATGTCTCCAGAGAAGCGAAATATCAGCCCTGCATGATTTAAACGCTCTGATCCACGGTGTTGCAGATCATTTTAATATTTTATTAGATCTAAATATACTAGCTGTCACTGCATGCAAACTTGAGAACCTGGCAACCTCCGGGCACCGGCAGGCAGCTTGATGCAAGCATATCGGATGCGCGTTTTTGCACACGTTTTGTATGATATTTGGATTGCTAAAGATTTGTGGCGTGTAAAAACAAGTGACTAATGCTTCCATTTATAGTTAATCGACAGCAGAGGGAATAGAGACACGAGCACTCCAATGTGATCAAGAAGAGTACGCGGCGTACAATGACGAATGCTGTCAAGCAGCTAACGTTAACCAAAACAAGAACAACAGTCACAAGTAAACGACTTAAATGAGCATGTGTACGAAAACAAAGCTCTTGCATTTATTAGTACGCCGAAACCGTTCGACTCGTCTCAGCATATGCAAGGAAAACTTGCTTATTTCAATCGTGTTCTTGCTTATACAGTCTATTTTACTATATAATCAAACAGTATGTTGTTAAATCAATGCAAATGCGTGTTTACCCGAAGTTTAAGATGCTATTAAAACACCACAAAGCCACAGAGTTCACCGTGTCCCTTTAACGGACTGCGAAAATCTCCTCAACCGACCGACGGGCCATTTAACAACTTACCAAAACCGCCGAGGGAATCCTCTGTCGTACACTAATTCCCACTCATTTCTGGCAGATTAAGTGTTCAGCAGGGTTGCAGCGACATTTATACTCCACCACGAAGCGGTTCGTTTCAAGCGAAGTGGAGAAATTTCACGGTTACCGACAGGGGTTTTGAGGGAAAAGCCTTCTTAGGACAACTGATCACATCTTTCCATAGCAGCACCACCTGACAACGGAAATGACGCACATGCTGTGAGTGACGGAGAGCCGCGGCCAATAGACAGCGTCCCTTGGCGTTCCCGCCCCCTTACGTGCATTCTTGAGATTTGGCATTCTTCGCTTGGTCTGGAATGATAAACGTACGCGCTATGTAAATGAGCGGCGGAGTACTGCGTTCAACTCCAGTCAAGATCTGCGAAATGTGCAGTTTTAGTGGAACACATTAATAACTGTATTTATTTACGATATAATCAATCGACGAACACAAGAAGTAGTAACAGACTCTAATGAAGGCAGTACTACTAGCAGCTGACACAATGGAGTACTATAAGAAAAATGTGCCAGAATGAATTATGTTTTTGTGCAAACTCCTGCCCCGTACATACTTGATTGTCTTGTTTTCACACAGTATGGGTGTGAGACATGATATATCTATCAGAAAATGTTCAGTGAATGTTGCATTAATTCCTGTATAGGAGAATTAAAAATCCGTTAAAATCAGGGTGCGAATTATACGTTGAAGATCGGGGTTAAAAGTCAAAGTTTGTTTTTGTATTACATTCTTCAGAAAATTAAATTTTACGTATTTATTTCAATTACATGTACTTTATTAATACAAACAGGTCTAAGTTTTCATAGAGGTAAAGTTGGTTTTATATTCGCACATTCGTTCATTTAGAAGTCTCTATATTGTTTATCATGTTACTTTGAATATTCGATCGGAATTAACATGCAAGTATGACTTCAAAACAACATTAACACTATCTAATTGACTGTAAACAATGTTGTGCTTTGATAGTCATTGGCTGCTAATATGATTTCCCTATTTAGAATTTGCAAAGAATACTTTAATGAAATTATATTATTAAGAAGAATGTCTGAATATCTGAATATAAAACCAACTTTACCTCAATTAAGTTTTCAGTGTTGTGAGGGATATTTGTATTCTACACTACAGCATCCTCTGACTAGCTCAGGGATGCCCAAACTCGGTCCTGGAGGGCCAGTGTCTTGCTAAGTTTAGTTCCAACCCCAATCAGACACACCCGGGCTAGCTAATCAAGCTCTTACTAGGCTTTCTAGAAACATCCGTGCAGGTGTGTTAAGGCAAGTTGGAGCTAAAATCTGCAGGACACCGGTGTCAGATTGTCCTACCTCCCATTCAAAAAGTAGGTAGCACATTTTGCTGATGCAATATCCATCAGATTTTGCTACCACAGTAAATTTTAATGTGGAGTAGTGTGATGAAGCTGTAATATCGCCCTAACCTACCTAATCCCTAACCCCAACCACAGAACCATTCAAATACAGTGTTGGTAGCATAATCTGATGGGTAGGATAAAATGTCAGAACACCCAGCCCTTCAGGACCGAGTTTGGGTATCCCTGGATTAGCTACAGGTCAAATTATACAAACTATGCATCTAATTTGACTTTACTTTTAGGCTGTATGTAGAAACAAACTCTTATTTGAGGAGAAAACAGGCTTTTGAACACTTCTATCGGTGGTCTACATCTGCAGTTTCAGACTGTTGAATTAATATTTTCCACAGTGGTAGCCTACAAACCATTATAGGGGTGTGATCAAATGTGTATTTATATTATCTATTATTTTAATTATTAATATTATTTAAAATACAGATCAGAGCAAACTATTTCTCAGTATTAAAGGGCTGACTCTTCAAAAGGGATAAACATTAATTGACCCCCCCCCCCAACCCACCTGCAATTCGCACCCTGATTAAAATGTTACCAAAATTAATAATAAAAAAAAAACAAGTTGCCTTATTTTCTAATAAGAGTCAATTTTTCTGATTTAACAACCACACCTAAAGACACTTCAGATGTTGTATTTCAAGGCATTTGTCAGGTTTTTATCCCCAAACAGCTCCTGTGTAGTAGTAGTAGTAGTACTAGTATCTGACACATCTCACCTAAAGCCTTTTGTTTTGATTTTTGACAGTTGTGGATTAGGAAATAACAGAAATCGCTCCGTAATGCTGTCGAGATATGCCTGTAAATATTAGCCGTGCAGTTATCTGGAAATAATTGCACACCTTACAGACCAATCAGAATCAAGCATTCAAGTGCGCCACGGTATAATTACGCACACCCACTGGCCACTTTATTAGGTACACCCGACTGTCTTGCACCAGGCTTGACCAGCTTCAGAACGGCCTTAATTCTTTGTGGCACAGAGTCAGCTTAGTGCTGGAAACATTCCTGAGATTTTGGCACATGCTGACAGTCTCACAGCTGCTGCGGATTTGTCAGCTGCACATCCACGATGCAGATCTTTTGTTCCAGCACATCCCAAAGGTAATCTAATAGACTGAAAACTGGTGACTGTGGAGGCCACTTGAGTTAACCTGCAAGAGGCGGCCATCTAAGGAGCCCAAAGTAAGACAAAAATACCTCTCACTCGATTACACAATCAGCAGCATGAACACATTTATACAAGGCAGGATGGATCCATGCTTTCATGTTGTTTACACAAAAGTCTGAACACAACATTTAAAATTTGCAGCAGAAATCAAGACTCATCAGACCATGTCACCTATATCTGATATTGTTTAGTTTTGGTGAGCCCATCCGAACTGTAGCCTTATGTTGGTTGTTGTACATGGCTGACAGGAGTGGCACTATAGAATCTACTGTTCATGTTTTGTATCCCAGATATTCTCTTTGGCTATCTTCAGTTGTAATGAATAATTATATGAGTTACTGTGGCCATTCTCCGCTGACCTCTGGTATTAAAGGGATAGTTACACTGTTAACAAGTTCAGTAGAATCTACAGTAACTTACTGTAAATAAATTACAGTAAAATACTGTATTTACATTTACAGCACCATTTATCTTGCTGTATATGTATTCAAAGCATTGCGTGTATATCTTTACAGTAAAATATACAGTAATGTTCACAATGCAACTTTAAAATACAGTAACATAACAGTCCTATAGTAAAATGCAGTTCATATTACAGTTAAATACTGTGTAATTTGCAAAAATCATTAACAGTGTAATACAAATACTGTCATCATTTAACTCACTACTTGTCACACACCAGATTGAGCTTCTTCAGTTCAACATGAGAGAAGATATTTCGTAGAATGCTGAAAACCACTGACTTCCATAGGTGTTTTTCCTATTATAAATGTCAGTGGTTACAACATTCTTCAAAGTATCTTATTTTGTGTTCAACAGAAGAAACTCGAAATATTTGGAACCACTTGAGGGCGAGTAAATAGCGAGTAAATTATTTATTTGTGGGTTAACCAGGTATATTTTCCATGTTTCCAGTTACTGCCACGTGATTGGCTAAGTAGAGATTTGCATTAGCATGCATCTTAACAGATGTACCTAATAAAGTGTTCATTTCAAACAGCCTTTGATTAATGTATGTGCAGAAATGGCGTTACTTTAAGAAACTGCACATAACAAGAGTGGAAATCGTCTCTAGGATTACTACCAGATGAAGTAAACATGACACGCGGATTACACCAAAGGCTAAAGGGTAAACCAAGAGATAAATAATGATCTACCTCTAACAGCAAACCTCGTAGGCTTTTCGCAAGACCCTTGAGATCGTATCCAATTTTAGCTCCCCCAAAACTCACCGGCTTCGCCCACAACAGCAAGTTTCAATTCAGTGGGCTGGTGCAGCGCTGCATGTCAAACAGAGAGAGTTTTTAAAGGGCAGTAACTGATTTAAGGCTCTGCCGTCTTCCTGTCTTGACTCAGCATGGCCTTTGCCTTAAACCACATGAAACACTTTTATAAGCCTGTGGCTAAACATTGGCCAGCCCACGGTGTGTGGGGTGGAAACATGTGAATCATAGTTTACTATAGTGCCCATGTCTGATAAAGCGAAGCAGAGGAATTGGAAACATACAGGACGATATCACAAGGACATACCTTACTGTAATGTCTGGAATTTACGGTCAGGCTGATTCACAAATGTCTTGATCCTGGAATAAGTGTTATAATGGAATAACAATGTTTATAATATGGTGATTTGAGGGAGTTTTAATTTAGCATTCTACTCAATCGCTAAACAATAAAGCTAATTTTATTGCACTTTTTTTCTTGTGTATGTTTTATAGCATATTATATAATACTATGTAAACTTTCTACATCATCCCAAAATGATTCATACTTTATTTCCAGAATATTTTATAAGAGTCATTCACTTTTATATCTTTTCTCCACCTCAAAAGTTAAATTTCTGATCTTATATTTGTTTGACTAGAATCCACCCATGCAGTATTATTAACATTTTGCATATTTTTCTTACTTGTTTTTTTAATATATATAAATATCATGCTATTATGTCCTGCAGCAGCATCATGTCAAAATATTTAGTGCTGTGGGAGTTTTTAAAAAAAAGCACAGGTAATGAAATTCAGCAGCTCTTTCCCACAGAGGAACAAATGTGACAGCGATTCATTCATGACTGTGTGGGTGAGAGATTCTGCTCCCACGACTATCCAAATGAACACAGAGGTTCTCAGTATTGCTCGTCTGGAAAAATCATAACAGATCAAGTCTTTAAACAGCATGTGCCAGAGAGAGACTTGGAGAGTTAAAGGGAAAATGTAACAACGGGAGCTTATTTCATAGTTTACATTACCTTCTTATAGTTATTCTCTGACTGTTAAATTCTGTGATGGTTTTTTTAAGTAATTTTTTTGTTTGCATAAATCCTGTTGCATGAGCTTATAATTACAACTTGTTTTTTGTAACACGTTATTCGAAAAACATCTTATTTGTGATAACTGTGGAGAAGTTTTTGTTCTCAACGCTTCAACAATGCTGCATTATTCTATTGCGCCATCTAGTGTTCCCCAAGATGCTATAGCTTACGTGACTTAGTGATTTTTTTTGCTTCATGATCAGTTTAGCATCAATATTGAGACACTACTGTAGCTTTAACTGTATGATCATTTATGATTTTACCTTTTTTTGGCAATTTTGTTATTTTATTTCATTTGCTATGTGCTTTTATAATGTTTAAAATAAACTTTATTCATTCATTTTCTTGTTGGCTTAGTCCCTTTATTAATCTGGGGTCGCCACAGCGGAATGAACCGCCAACTTATCCAGCACATTTTTTACGCAGCGGATGCCCTTCCAGCCGCAACCCATCTCTGGGAAACATCCATACACTCATCCACACTCATACACTACGGACAATTTAGTCTACCCAATTCACCTGTACCACATGTCTTTGGACTGTGGGGGAAACCGGAGCACCCGAAGGAAACCCAAGCGAACACGGGGAGAACATACAAAACTCCACACAAAAACGCCAACTGACCCAGCCGAGGTTCGAACTGGGTTAGTGCTGTGAGGCGACAGCACTACCTACTGCGCCACTGTGTCGCCTAAAATAAACTTGCTTTTAGAAACAAAAATATTATGAAATTTTAGTTCATTTACTGCACAGGTTGCCAGATTGAGGACAGGAGCGAGTGATTTCAACCATGTTCTAAATAAAAGCAACGGCACCCAATAGAAGGAATACTTTCCATATTAAAAGGTGTTTTTGTTTTAACCAACACCTCAAATTGATATATTAGATACAGCTTCTACTTCTCACAGGTGAACAACAGAAAACTTTGACAATGATCACCTCAGGTACACCTCATGTGCTTTATTCAGTGTTAAATTCTAATAATGTGAGTTTGAATGTCATTTTACATGACATTTATTGTCATAATACTAAAAGCAGGAGCCGATAGCTCACTTCAGATCTTGAAAATAAAATAAACCATTTGAAATTGAACTTTAGAACTAAACACATATCAGTGATTCAGCATGTACATTTAATAATGTTAAAGAGGGTTAATATGTATTAATTTATTATAAACCTTATAATTTCGTGAGTGAGTGCATATTCTGTGCTTCTGAATGGCTGTATTTAAATTTCTGTCGTGTTTCGTCTGGTGCAAACAGCCAAATTGCTCATCACTGTGTATCTCGTCATGAAGCGTATTGTTAGGACACGCAGTTACAATGTAACCTGCTCACCTAATGTTTACACTCGTAATATTTATATCATTTGCTAACTAATAACCTCATGTAGAACTAAATCCCCGTCTGATTTTGGAGTCTGCTACTGTCCACCAGAGATCGCATTTCGGTCACGGACGCATGCTTTGAGAGCCTTTATGAATGAATGAAATACTCTGTTTTCCACCAAGGCAATCCCTGGTGCTGAAATATAATTGGCTAAACTGGCATTGGGCGGGTTAAGAACCAAAACAAAGACTATCTGACTTTAGCATTGTTTTTTAGATAAACAAGAATGTTCACTTGGCATGTTTCTTAAATATTTGCAAACATATTATCGTATTTTTATGCTTTAGAAGAGTCAAACATACAGCACCTTTAACAATAAAGTAGATTTTATGATTAGTTTAAATCAAGGGTTCCCAAACTTTTTAGACTGCGACCCAGAAAATAACAATATCAGTGACTCATGACCCCCATTTTTCTCTAAGGTGGTTATCAATATACAGATGTTGCTCACATAACATTAGACTCATATAAACATGAGCATATTGATACCACAAAAAAGTGCAGCAGTCTAACAACCATATCATTTTTTATAGTCATTTATTAATTTGTTTAATTTAATATAAACCTCAAATCTCTTATTTTTATTGTATTAGAGTGCCATAAAGGTCGTCAGAAAATTGATGTGCGGTTAATCTAA
Organism: Danio kyathit; assembly: GCA_903798195.1. Taxonomy (NCBI): domain Eukaryota; kingdom Metazoa; phylum Chordata; class Actinopteri; order Cypriniformes; family Danionidae; genus Danio; species Danio kyathit. Next base: position 46,331,340 of record LR812534.1, read on the forward strand.
ACACCCCAGGGGTCACAATCCACTGGAAAAAAAAAACAGAAAGGTTGATGGATTTTTATTTGTATACTATTATTGTTTTTTTTAATGTAACTATTAACTATCTTCTGTGGGTTATGGATAAAATACGGTAATTCTAACAGTTTAATAAAATTTATTCGAATGGAAATTGTCCCGTGACCCCCACTTCGGCAACCACTGCTATAAATGAATGTCAGGTACTAAAAATAAACAAACACTTTGTTACGTTGACAACTTATTATTTGCAAAAAGATCTACTTTATTTCACATTCAAATCTATTTCGATAAAATGAAACCGTAAACAGACACAAATGAGCAGTCGGTGAATTCACGTCAAAAAAGTGCAGCAGTCTAACAACCATATAATTTTTTTATAGTCATTTATTAATTTGTTTAATATAAACCTCAAATCTCTTATTTTTAATGTATTAGAGTGACATAAAGGTTGTCAGACAATTGATGTCTGGTTAATCTAAACACCCTAGGGGTCGCAATCCAATGAAAAAAAAAATGGAAAGGTTGATGGATTTTTATTTGTATGCTGTTTTTTTTTTTTTTATGTAACTATGAACTACCTTCTGTGGGTTATGGATAAAATAAGGTAATTCAAATAGTTAATAAAATTTATTTGAGTTTTGGAAATTGTCCCGTGACCCCCACTTTGGTAAGCACTGGTATAAATGAATGTCATGTACAAAAAATAAAAATAAACAAACAATTTGTTACATTGACAACTCATTATTAGCAAAAAGATCTATTTTATTTCACATTCAAATCTATTCCCATAAAATGAAACTGTAAACAGACACAAATGAGCAGTCGGTGAATTTACGTCAATAAATAAGCTCTAATATGCTTATGAAAAAATAGAAACAATTTTGTCCACCATACATATTTGCATTGCTTTCTTTCAATGAAAATGTTTTTTTATATACATAGTTCCTTTACATCAGTGTTTCTCAACCACGTTCCTGGAGGACCACCAGCTCTGCACATTTTCCATGTCTCCTAAACCAAACACACCTAATTAAGATCATCAGCACTGACAGAAAGACCTGTAGTAGGTGTGACGGACAAAGGAGACATCCAAAACATGCAGTGCTGGTGCTCCTCCAGTAACGTGGTTGAGAAACACTGCTTTATATAATGCACAATTTGCAGACTAAAACATTATATTTGATGTTCCTGACAGAAATACCTGACCCGTTGCACTCCCTTTGAATAAAGACACAAACAAACAAACACATCATTTGTCCTGGCGCTTCCTGTAAACCAGTTATGGGATCTGTGCTAAATAATACAGCAAGTGCACTTCGGTTTCCTCAAACAGCGCTTGTTATGTGGATAAACATCCCGCACCAGTCGAAACGTCACATCAAAACGAATTTCAATGAATTCCATGTGTACAGAATGTCCTCTTGGACAACTAAGACAGTCCAGAGGAGGCGTTTCATTCTGTCCACTGATCTAAATGTCACAGAAGTGTGCGCAGCATCAAAGCCTCATAGACGCCTCTGTGAAGTTCGCAGTGATATGGACTGTTATGGTTCTCACAGTACGAACGCGGAAAGTAAACATGGCCTCATTCAAGACGCATATCAAATTTCAATACCTGTGTTCGGTGAGAAAAACTGAAGGAATTTCTGGTTGAGCTTAACCGGAGCTTTACGTATTTAAAGGTTGTCACTGTGGTCACCTGATAAAGGCCTCTTTTGCTGGGTAAAACGTTGTAGCACTTTATCCTGCTTAACCGCTTGGTAGCTCTGCTCAGTCAAAGGGAACATGGAGTTGAAGTCACAGTCCGTCCATCATGGCCAGAAGATCATCACCTTTGCTGCTGGAACTAGGAGAGGCTTCTCCAGTCTCTCCAAACTCCCCCATGATCTTCGCCAGCTCAGCATTCGTCTGTTTGTCCTGAAATCAGCCAATGAGAGATGTGCTGTTACTCGCCCATCTCTTTGACAGGTTAAAATTAACCTGATGCTAAATTCCAGACACTGATAATATCAAGCGGAAACAAGGCCTTTTATCTCTAGACACTTGCACCCATTTTGCACATTTGCACCAGACATGTTCTTACAATCACTACATATGTCTAGAAAAAAAACATTCAGTGAGTGGGTTTGACAAACCCCCTGTAGTAACATTCTACTCTGGTCTGAGAGCGTACTCAGACTATGTACAGTTGCCTTGAACCGGGCCGAAGCACGCTTGTCCCCCCTCCTGTCTCCCCCGACGGCCCGCACTCGCATTGCATTCGGGCCTGAGCGCGCTTACGTCATTGACGATGCGCTGTTCAGAAGCGCTCTCGCTCAGCACAGTGGAGATTTCTTTATATCGTTTTAGTCGTTTAATATGCGGTGACACGCAGTCAAATATTTCGCTGAACAGATCAGCCAACTTTGACACTCATAAACAATCATAAAGTCCTCGTGCTGCAGAAATTAGAAGGTTTGCTGAAGGTGCAGCTGTCGTGCAGTGAGGGGTTTGCGTCTATAATAATCTACGACAGTTTACATTCATTGAACAGTAAGAATGATTAATAAATCCATATTAAACAGTCCCTTAAAGTCACGTCTTGTCTTCAGTTTCGGGCTCAGCCGCGCTTTGCACTCACACTACAAGCGTACCGCACCCAAGAGAACCGTGCTCTAGCACACCTCTTCCAACCGGGCCAGGGCCGGCCAACTGAACCGTGCCTGAGCCCAATTCAGACCATTCACACTTCTCAAACGATCCAGGAAAAGGGCCTGGGCACGGTTCGGATAGCATGGTGTAAGTACGCCCTCACTTGCACCAGACACTTTACTTAATTACATCTTACAAGGGCTCAATAAGGAAAACAATGTTTACCTGTGAATGCACCACAAATTATGTTGCTCTACTTGTTTTCTTCAACCTTAAAAAACCTCTTTTGCAAAATATCTTGCACAATATTGTTTCGTCTTATGTAAAATTACTTGTATAGTCTGTCTTAGGTTATGTGTATAGTTTAAGTACTTATTTCTAGTATATGTATAGTTAGTATTGTTAGATTACAGCTTCAGTTACTGTATGTATAGGTTAAAAATAGCTCTTGCGTCCTGTGTTGTGTTCATATTTATGATTATGTTTATTTATGTAGTTCCACTGCATGTCCACCACACATGTAGCGGACTGATAATAAAGTACTCGATTGTCCAGATTTACTAACAGCCTGCATCAGCACAAGCCCTATTTTGGTGGTAAAAGGGATAGTTTACCCAAAAATGTAAATACTGTCATCATTTACTCACAGATGGTCCTAAGCCTGTTTGAGTTTTTTTTCCCTTCTGTTGAACAAAAAAGAAGATATTTTGAAGAATGTTGGAAACCGGTAGCCATTGACATTCCTTAGTAAAAAAAAATGGCTACAGTTTTCTTGCATTTTCATTCAAAATATCTTCAAAGCGTAGGGAGAGTAAATGAAGATTGAATTTTACCTTAACTCATAGTTGCTAAAAGAAAACAAAGGCTGAGGACAAAGAACACATAGAAGAAGATAGAATATTCATAGAATTCTAGAAGACCATGTTATCTGGACATGTTAAATAGCAAGCCCCATTATTTTAAATGTGCATTTCTTTTGACAGATTTATTTGTTCATCATTGGCAACAAGCTTAACAGGCACTTAAAGGTAGTAATATTGTAAATATTGTTTAGGGTTTTTTGCACATACTATTTTTTTATTAAAGAGTGATGGACATTAAAAATGACTATTTCAGCTAAAAAAAAAAAAAGAATAGTCCCCTGCTGAGAAAAAAAAACAGCAAACTTTCATTTTTTTGATTAACTAAATTTGCTTAATGCCAGTAGATCGACTGCAGAAATTCTATCTGCACTTTTATAGGATTTTGCTCCAACGCTCATTCACCCGGTTTAGTAAATCTGGCCCAAAAAGCAAATCTGTCAAGAACCAATTAGACAAGCTGAGAGCTGCGTCTCAGTGTGGGAGGATAACTGCTAATCAGGCATTACAATGTTTTCTGAGGCCAAGGATCAAATGGCATTGTGCTGAAACAGCCAAAGTATATTATTGTGCGAGCATCAAACAAACTGTAAACTTTACCTTTGTTGCCTGGATATTAATAACTTCATAGGAAAGCTCATCCGGTCTTGATATAAAAGCTTCCCTGTGGAGATAATCGTAATACAGTATTTGAATGAAATTTCATGCAAAGTGTATAGCATCTGTTTCACTGACATCCCAAGCTGTATTTTCTGAATGTAGTCATGTTTTGTAGATAACCTACCTACATAATATGAGGTGTCACATTTTACCATTATAATATATACCTTTCAAAAGTTTGGGGTTAGAAAGGATTTTTAATGTTTTTGTCTCCAATTTAATTGTAATATTTAGATTTTTTTGAAAGCAACAATTTTATAAAAAAATATTCCTGTGACTGAATTATTGATTCTTCCAAATTAAAAATCCATCATTCAGTGTCACACAATCCACCAGTAGCTAGTGTTGGGGGTAATGCATTAGAAAGTAGCTTGAGTTATGTAATCTGATTATCTTTTTCAAGTAACTAGTAAAATAATGCATTACTTTTTAATTTCCAAGAAAATATCTAAGTTAGTTTTTCACAAAAGTAATGTGAGTTACTAAGGTACTAAGCGTAGAAAGTAATTGGCAGAAAGTGCAGATACATTTTGTACAATGTGTTGATAATACTTTCTGTAGTTCTAGGTTTATTTTTGAACATACAGTTGAAGTCAGAATTGTTAGCTCCCCTCTTTGAAATTTTTTTTATTTTATTTTTATTTCCCAAATGATGTTTAACAGAGCAAGGACATTTTCACAGTAAGTGTGATAATATTTCCTCTTCTGGAGAAAGTCTTATTTGTTTTATATCCGCTAGAATAAAAGCAGTTTTTCATTTTTTAAAAACCATTTTAAGCTCAAAATTATTAGCCCCTTTAAGCTATATATGTTTTCGATAGTCTACAGAACAAACCATCATTATACAATAACTTGCCTAATTACCCTAACCTACCTAGTTAACCTAATTAACCTAGTTAAGCCTTTAAATTTCACTTTAAGCTACAATATAGTAGTGTAACATAAGTATAGAAGTTTCTTGAAAAATATCTAGTCAAAATACTATTTAATGTCATCATGGCAAAGATAAAAGAAATCAGTTATCAGAAATGAGTATTAAAACTATTATGTTTAGTAATGTGCTGAAAAAAATCTTCTCTACATTAAACAGAAATTGGGAGAAAAAAACAGGGGGGCTAATAATTCTGACTTCAAATGTATATACAGTACTCATGTCAGTTGCACAAAAACCTATTCAGTATCCCTTAAAATGAATAAAAACTCTGAAACACGAAATATTCATTGTTGAATAATTGTTTGATGCATCCTATTCTTCATGTAATTTAAAAAGATTTGTTTGAGCTGTGTCTTAACTATACAGACGTGAATTTACTTTTCCTTCAGCCTGAGGTTTGTTTACTTAACATTTCACTTTTGGTGTAAAAGGGCCATATACACTCACCAGCCACTTTATTAGGTACACCTGTCCAACTGCTCATTAATGTGTGTAATGGTGTGGGGGATATTTTCTTGGCACACTTTGGGCCCATTAGTACCAATTGAGTATCGTGGCAACGCCACAGCCTACCTGAGTATTGTTGCTGTCCATCCCTTTAAGACCACAGTGTACCCATCTTCTGATGGGTACTTCCAGCAGGATAACGCACCGTGTCATAAAGCGCGAATCATCTCAGACTGGTTTCTTGAACATGACAATGAGTTCACTGTACTCAAATGGCCTCCACACTCACCATATCTCAATCCAATAGAGCACCTTGAGAATGTGGTGGAACGGGAGATTTGCATTATGGATGTGCAGCCGGCAAATCTGCATCAACTGCGTGATGCTATCATGTCAATATGGATCAAAATCTTTGAGGAATATTTCCAGCACCTTGTTGAATCTATGCCATGAAGGATTAAGGCAGTTCTGAAGGCAAAACGGAGTGCAACCTGTTACTAGTAAGATGTATCTAATGAAGTGGTCGGTCAGTGTATGTGTCAAAAATATTTTTGTTTGTTTGTTTATTTTTTTTAAAACAAGTAAGCCCACCTCAGATGAAAAAACAACACAAAAGTAACCTAACACTCTATAACTTTGCTTAAAGTAACTACGTAACGTATTTTTAAATGTAGATTTTAAATTTATTACTTTTAAAAGTAAATTTCCCCATACACTGTCAGTAATTATACTAATATTCTCATAATATCCTGCTTAATCATTATTTGGACGCAATGATATATTTTACATTTCCTGGAAGTTCATAGAAAGTTCGAAAGAACATAATTTATTTGAATAAAACTTTTACTAAAATAAATCTCTTCATTGTCCAATTTTTTTTGCCAAATTGATTTGATGCTTGCTGAATGAAAGCAAAAATCTTACTGACCTCAAATGGTAGTTTTTTCTTTTAAAAAAATGTTATGTAAGACATTCAATAAGACTCTAAGCAGAATCATTATTAAGCATGATTAGTAAATAATGCCCAGACATAAATAACACTAATGGCACCACTTAATATTTATTTTAAGGTTAAACACCACCTATGTTTCACTGAGATGCAACCTTTATTTTATTAGTGACAGTCTAGTTTTTTTATCAATCTATAAAGAATCCAAACTCACTCTTCCTCCTCATCAGTGGCGAAGAGGTTAACACGAAAGCCAGAGTCAGTGCTGGGGGGTTTCTGCACCTCCAGCCCACCCATCAGTCTAGCAAGCAGATTCAACTCTTCTTTTGCCAAAGGATTGGGAGTTGTGTTTACCTTCAGAAGAGCATGAAATTAGTACATGCTATACATGCATTTTTGATATATTTAATAACTTCATAATATTTTGAAAAAGACTTTTATATATGAAAAAGAATGCAATTTATAACTCAATCCTGACCTTACCTTGGTGTGCTGTGAAGAGTTTTTAGAGGTTCCAGACATGTGTGTCTCAACAGGACGACTCACACTGTACCTGAAACAACAAACAGGACAAACGTTCAGCTGATGCTCCAGTGAAAGGCAATCTGTCTCGGGTTAACTGCTAAATTATTCACAAATCAATTAGAGATGATGCTTTGCTACAGATAAAACTTAACACCTGATCAATTACACCCGTGAGTACATGATTCCACTACTAGTAGGAATAGTTTGAAATAGGCTGATGCTCACATGTTTGTGCCCAGTTTGATGACTCGATCGCCATACATTTCAAAAGATCCCTCTCGAAGAGCAGTGTTGTAATTGCCACCATCTCTGAACTGAGATCTTCTCACTTCCTCACCGCTACAGCTAAAAATCCTGGGAACACAATCAAAAATAATACATTCTTATTGTAAATTCATTCCAATGAGTTGGTAAACCTCACAGTACTTTCAAAATCTGCATTCTATTTTTTTTTTTTTCATTTTGACCTGGAGCCGGTTACACAAGCAGTGCGTAAGTTAAAATGTAGCCTAGTTGTGACTTAAAGGGAAATGAAGTTAAAACCTACACATTACTAGATATTTGTGTAATGCTGTGTTGCACCACTGAACTGAGTTTAAATGTAATGCTATGTTCCAACTAAATTTCTTCATGACTGAGTTTTTTCCCCTGCTCTTTTCTCTTTCATGTATAAGATATTACAAAAAGAAATGAAGTTTAATGTTTTGATAACTTCATATGTATTTTGTGTGCATTCACGCCTCACAATGTAGTTATGTGAGTTGTCTGTTGTTAGTGACTGGCTGTAAGGTAATGTACTTTAAAATGTAATTTGTCATTTAATTTTTATAGGAGTTATATATACAGGGAGTGCAGAATTATTAGGGAAGTTGTATTTTTGAGGATTAATTTTATTATTGAACAACAACCATGTTCCCAATGAACCCAAAAAACTCATTAATATCAAAGCTGAATATTTTTGGAAGTAGTTTTTAGTTTGTTTTTAGTTTTAGCTATTTTAGGAGGATATCTGTGTGTGCAGGTGACTATTACTGTGCATAATTATTAGGCAACTTAACAAAAAACAAATATATACCCATTTCAATTATTTATTTTCACCAGTGAAACCAATATAACATCTCAACATTCACAAATATACATTTCTGACATTCAAAAACAAAACAAAAACAAATCAGTGACCAATATAGCCACCTTTCTTTGCAAGGACACTCAAAAGCCTGCCATCCATGGTGAACGGATGAAAACACTGACAGAATCCATCAACATTGCGTGCAGCAGCAACCACAGCCTCCCAGACACTGTTCAGAGAGGTGTACTGTTTTCCCTCCTTGTAAATCACACATTTGATGATGGACCAAAGGTTCTCTATGGGGTTCAGATCAGGTGAACAAGGACGCCATGTCATTAGTTTTTCTTCTTTTAGACTCTTTCTTGCCAGCCACGCTGTGGAGTACTTGGACGCGTGTGATGGAGAATTGTCCTGCATGAAAATCATGTTTTTCTTGAAGGATGCAGACTTCTTCCTGTACCACTGCTTGAAGGTGTCTTCCAGAAACTGGCAGTAGGACTGGGAGTTGAGCTTGACTCCATCCTCAACCCGAAAAGGCCCCACAAGCTCATCTTTGATGATACCAGCCCAAACCAGTACTCCACCTCCACCTTGCTGGCGTCTGAGTCGGACTGGAGCTCTCTGCCCTTTACCGGTCCAGCCACGGGCCCATCAAGACTCACTCTCATTTCATCAGTCCATAAAACCTTAGAAAAATCAGTCTTGAGATATTTTTTGGCCCAGTCTTGACGTTTCAGCTTGTGTGTCTTGTTCAGTGGTGGTCGTTTTTCAGCCTTTCTTACCTTGGCCATGTCTCTGAGTATTGCACACCTTGTGCTTTTGGGCACTCCAGTGATGTTGCAGCTCTGAAATATGGCAAAACTGGTGGCAAGTGGCATCTTGGCAGCTGCACGCTTGACTTTTCTCAGTTCATGGGCAGTTTATTTTGCGCCTTGGTTTTTCCACACGCTTCTTGCGACCCTGTTGACTATTTTGAATGAAACGCTTGATTGTTCGATGATCACGCTTCAGAAGCTTGGCAATTTTAAGAGTACTGCATCCCTCTGCAAGATATCTCACTATTTTTGACTTTTGGAGCCTGTCAAGTCCTTCTTTTGACCCATTTTGCCAAATTTTGCCACCTGATATAGGGTGTTGATGTCATTAGACCACACCCCTTCTCATTACAGAGATGCACATCACCTAATATGCTTAATTGGTAGTAGGCTTTTGAGCCTATACAGCTTTGGAGTAAGACAACATGCATAAAGAGGATGATGTGGTCAAAATACTCATTTGCCTAATAATTCTGCACTCCCTGTAGATGCATTAGTTGCAGATGCATTAGTTTGCCTTAAGAACGTGTGGTGCAACCGAAGAACAAATTTAGTTACAACCAGTGGTGTAAAGTAACAAATTACAAATACTCAAATTACTGTAATTGAGTAGTTTTTCTCAGGAATTGCAAATTAGTTGAAAAAGTAGTTTTAATTAAAGTATTGGTACTTTTACTCCACTACTTTCCTTCAACCTGCTGTCACTAATTTATTTTTTCCTGTCTATGGGGATTGGAAAAATCAGTCCTGCGAGTCCAATCAAATCAAACAAAGAAGGTAAATCGCATTATAATGAACTACCTCAAGACATGGGCGATTTATAATTGCAGCAAACTGTTAAAGTATCCAAGAAGATGTCCAAAATCTTTACACGCATTGACCAAAAGAGTGTTTAGATGCATGTCACTGATGAGAAGATGATGGATGTTTAATGTATGATGACTGAAAAGGCTTTAAACACCCAGTAGGCACAAGACGTCAACATGACGTCAGGCTGACGTTGTACCCCATCGTCATAGGGACGTTGCAATTTGTTTAGAAATGAACATTGGTTTGACTTCAGAACCCAATATCAGGTTGACGTCAGTGTCCAATGTCCAACCTAAAATCAACATCTAATGATGTTATAGTTTGACGTTGTGTGGACGTTATCACTATGACGTCTATCAGACGTTAGATTTTGGTTGCCATACGTGACAAATAAATGTCAGTATTTGACGTCAATATGACGTTGGATTTTGGTCACTTTCTAACACAACCTAAAATCGATCTAAAATCAACGTCATTTGGCGTTGTTATTGGTAATCAAAATAACGTTATCCTTAGACGCTGGCTAGACATTGAATTTTGGTCACCTGACATCACAACCTAAATCTAACCTAATATTAACATCTTATGACTTGTGCCTGCTGGGCAATAACTAAATGCACTACAGAATGTTACATTTACACACATCCACAAATTACATGTAAATATATAAATATAAATGCATCAGCTTTGTACAGCGTAATACTCACTACTCACTACTGTTGAGTACTTTTGAAAGGGCTACTTTTTACTCATACTTTGAGTAATATTTACAACAGATACTTTTACTCTACTTGCACTACATTTTTCGGCAAGTAATGGTACTTTTTCCATTGTTACTCTTACCATCACTGGTTACGACTAGCTAGTAGTCCCTTAGCCCCTAGTGCGAATTTAGTTACAAAAGAGTTTTCTATATGGAGAAATTTTAATATACAGTTTACAATATTTTTTGACACAGAAAATGTACAAAAAGTGGGTTCTGACAGTTGAACTCCATATATTGTCGGTTCCAAAAGTAAATGGTTATATCTCTCAAAACAGTAAACAAGGATGCATTTTCTGAGGGTCTAAAAGCACTTCTAAAGTTTTGTTCACTTACTAAAAACGATGCAGTTAAGGAATGATTGCTATTATGACTATTAAAAATATCTTTGTTTTCACATGATATGTCTTCATCTTAAAAGAAGTTTAAGTTTAAACAGAAATTGGTCATGAACATTTTGCCAACTTAAATGCTATTAGAATAACTGCTTTAAGTCACAGCCTAAACACTGACTATATTTAGAAAAGCTTTCTTATATGCCCAAGTCTCTTGTTAATGCAATTAACTATAAACCCTCATGATCAGACTCTGTCAGCGCGAAATCAAGGAAGGGAAGTGACTTCAGAGCAAACATACACACCACTTTAACACTGAATTGTTCTAATCCTGCCCCTCTCAACCTTATAAATGATTTGGTGAAGTATTTTTCTCTCCCTCAAGTATGTAATCTATAGTAACATTTGCAGAATCTTATTCAACTGACCTTATGAGTCCTGGGGTTTGTGTCCCATAAGGAACAGGGCCTAATGTGGGGAGAACGAATCGTCCATTGGAGTTTTGCACTTTGTCCTTCAAGAAAATTGATACCTAAAAACAAGTTATTAGTATGAATACGTTACAATACATTTTGTTTTATGCACATAAAATATTTTCTGAATGCTCATAAAAATCAGAGACCATATTCAGAAATTCCATATATTGTCATTGACTAACTTGTTTCTTAATTCATTGTTTCTCATGTATTTGTAATCGTCAGACAAATAAATCTACGGAAGTCCTAAGAGGCCATGCATTAAAATATTTTTTCTCTCTTGTTATGTCGTGATCACGACTTAATTATCTCGTGATCTCGACATAACAAAAACTTGTTATGTCGTGATCACGACTTATTTTTTTTGCTTTAATTTATTTATTTATGTATTAATTATTATTATTATTATTATTAGTAGTAGTATAGTAGTATTAGTATTAATATCTGGCAAATGTCAGGACACCGGCCTTGCGAACAGGGAGAGAATAACTGCAGACGCGCATTCGTGCAACACATTAAAGGCGTTCAGAACAGCCATAATATGAGAGCAAACGCTCGTGCTCCTGATTAATGTACATTCATGATTATGTTCATGTATATGATCATTATTTACAATAATTTGCATCAACTGTTACCATTTTAAAGCAACTCTATGGCGCATTTTTAAAGTTGTAAATAATTTGCGGAAAGGATCAAAGCAAGTGCAGGATCTTCATCATTCTTCATAATTTAATTCATACATGCAGCAACTTATTTTGCACCATATAGAGTTGCCTTAAAATGGTAACAGTTGAGGGAATATTATTGTAAATAATAGTATATAATCAAATACGTGAATATAATCATAAATGTACATTAATCATGAACACGAGCGTTTGCTCTCATATTATGGCTGTTCTGAACGCCTTTAATGTGTTGCACAAATGCGTGTCTGCAGCATATTTTACAGTCTATGGTCTGCAGTTGGGCTTTTCTCTCCCTGTTCGCAGGGCCGGTGTAGACTCTCTGGCCAGACATTTGCCAGATATTAATACATAATAATAATAATAATTAATACATAAATAAATAAAAGCAAAAAAAAAATAAGTCGTGATCACGACATAACAACTTTTTGTTATGTCGAGATCACGAGAAAATTAAGTCGTTATCACGACATAACAACTTTATTAAGTCGTGATCATGACATAACAACTTTTTGTTATGTCGAGATCACGAGAAAACGAGTTGTTATGTCGAGATCACGAGATAATTAAGTCGTGATCACGACATAACAAGAGAGAAAAAATATTTTAATGCATGGCCTCTTAGGACTTCCGTATAAATCAGTAACATTATAATAATAATATAATGTAATAATTAATCTAATGAAAATAAAATCAGTAACATTATTTAATTGAAAAATATAATTATTCTGCAAAATATCTGAATAAAAAACAAATACAGTTTCTTTGCTTTTCTGAATTTATAACATATATTATAATGAACCAATTTCTGATACAATTAAATGTTTCTTAAAACACACGTGAACCAAAAGTTGGAAGAACAATGATGTTTTTCCAAATGAAACAGAATATCAAGTAGGGGTGGAGTTTAATTTTTGGTTTGATGGCCGTGGCTAAGCACACTTCACCCAAGCCATCAAAATGACAGAAGCACACATTGCAGGAGCAAACAGTTTGATTTTGTCTAAAGATCACCAAAAAAAAAAAGTTTCTTTTTTTTCAATAAAAAACTTTCTTAATTAACAGTTCAATGTGTGCTAGCAAAATAAACATTAGACTTATTAGCATAGAATTATTCTGCAAATTGTATTTGTATAGCAAAATACAAATACTCTGCTTCTCTGAATTGATTTATACAAAACTGCTGAATTTATTTGAAGTACTTTAAGGTATTATAATAACTGTAATTAAATTACCCAAAAATGTACAGTAATCCCTTGCTTAACTATCAGTGGACAAGTAATTTAATTACAGTAACTGGTATTCACCCAACAGTGGATATACTGAAGACAAAGCAAAAAAATTCAAATAAATAAATAAAAACCACATTTAGAACAAGAATCATTTGATGAAAAAAATATACAGTCAAGCAATTTCGGTGTTGACTGAATTAATTGTATTAATACATTTTAAAATATTTATATTTGATATTATCCTAGGTTTTGCACTATTCTAAGAAAAAAAGGGTTTCAATCATTTATATGTACATGTAAATATGATACATAAAACAACAAGAGATTGTGCAATTTTGTATTTTAATAAGTACAGATCAGAGTAAGACTATTGTTTCAATTTAACATAAATGTATCTGCTACACTGAATGATGACAGAACCCATTGAGACAAAGTTTGATATTTTACTTGCCTTTCAAGAGTTCACACTTAGCTGATGATTGATTATAAAGCTCGTTTGGCATGCTGTCCCGGGAGAGAGCCCTGAGCTCAAAAGATCCTCGAGCCCGGGGCTCCCTCCCGTTGCAAGGCGAAAAGGGAGTTTGAGCTCAGGTAGAACTCGAGAACTCCCCTGCTGTAGAAGCTAATAAACAGATAGTGATTGCTCTTAAGAGATAACTACTTACTAAGTGTATGTCTATGGTGCTGATTTTGATTAGTCAATTAACTTAAGTTGCATGTTTTTGAACGGTGGGAGGAAACTGGGGGACCGGAGGGAAACTCACACGAGCACGAGGAAAATGTGCAAAGTCCGCACAGAAACGTCGGCTGGTTTGTTATTGACCAGAACCAAAGACATTCTTGCTGTGAGGCAACAGTGCTAACCACTGGGCCACCGTGCCACCCATCTAGGAAAGGAGGATAAGTAGGGGTGGATGGGGGGATTCTTCAAAACGAAGATGACTGTGGTATGAAACCTAGGGCATTTATAGTGCCTTAGGAGCTGCTGATTGGTGAATGATAAATTGGATAATGCGGAGCCAGCTGCAAGCAATCATAAGCATGTGATCCTCTCGAAATTAGTTTATAAATAAACTTCACTTAATATGCATTCTAAATGCAGTCAAGCCTGAAATTATTCATATCCCAGGAAAATTCTGACTTAAAGTTACCTTTATTCAATCAGCTAGTTTTTGTTTTTTGTTTTTTACCGAAAATGACACAGGTTTCTCCTAAAAGATAATAAGAGGAAATACAAGAGGCATCATTGTGGAAAAAAATACTTCTCAGCTTTTATTTACATTTGAACAAAAACGTTAAGTCAGAGTTTGTCAGGGGTATAAAATAACTTTAAACCAAGAAAATACTTACTCTTATATGCATATCTTGAAAGAAGATAAGGAGTGTTTGTCTAATTAGTTGAAACTCTCCACCGGATAAAGAGGTATATATCTAAGAGATATAGAGGGGAAAAAAATATTTAGAAAAAACAAAATTTAACAAACAAAAATAATCTGAAAATGTATCATTGAAAACAGCCGTGTGTTTACACCGATATTGAAGAGATCGTACTACACCTCTATGAGTTGTTTGTTTGTTTCATCCACTTGACTTAGGATGCTGGGAGTATCTTTTACAAAGTCCCTGATGGCATCCATGTGGTTGAAGGACACAAGGAGAATGTCTTTAGGACGAGGACACAACAGGACTTGATACTTGAACGCCATTGTCATCAAATCATAGAGCTGCGAATGGACAAAAACAGCAGGAGTAAAGGGACAGTTCACCCAAAAATGAAAACTCACTACCCATTTAACTCTTAAAACTTGGTGTTTCTTTCTTCTGCTGAACACAAATGAAGATGTTCTGAAGAATGTTGGAAACTTTTGAATTCCATAGTCACAATGGAAATCAATGGCTACCGGTTTCTAACATTCTTCAAAATATCCTCCTTTTGTGTTCAACAAAAGAAACTCAACTCATCTACTCATCCCTTCAGGTGACGGATGAGTGGATGATGACGCAATTTTCATGTTTGGATGAAGACATTACATATTTCGTCATATCACACAGCAGAGGGAGCCATTCTACAATATTTAGCCCAAAATGTAAATAGGCTTGAAGAGTTTCAAGTTAAAGATTTAAATAAAATAATACCAGAAATCTAAAATTGGTGAATTAAAAAAAAGGAACTGGTTCATAAGAACTGATATGAATACAGATAGATTTGTAGAAAATAAATTAATAATGGTAACACTTTAGTTGAAAGGGGGTGTTCATGACTGTCATGAAACCTTTATATTTATGACATGACGCATAAATATGAATGAGATTTTACACATGCTTACGACAACTGTCATTTAGTGTCATTTGCTCAGTCATGTTACTTTAAATGCAAAGATGATATTGTTTGAGATGTCTTTAATATGAACACTTGACATAAAATACATCATGATATACATCAACCTGTCTTTGTCATAATATTTTATATCATACATTTTCATTTAAAGCACTTTATTTTTGCATTGATATTTAATATATCTTGAACAGCAGCTACGCTAGTTGTTTTCTATATTCATTTATACATTTCTTTATTTCTTTATACATTTCCACCTGGGGATACTCATCTCGAGGCCTCTACAGATTGTGGAGCACCATTGATCCAATACCTGTGAAGAGATTATGCCAACCATCGAAGACCTCAAGAAATACACATACGAAGAGATGATGCCAACCATAGAGGACTTCTAGAGGACTTCATTATCCTGGACCAGGCCGTATCCTGAGTTGATGCTGTGGTGGTCATGGAGGAGTGGAGTGCATGAGACAGATTCCTGAAAGACCCCAGTGACAGACGAGTCTTCATATTGATCCCGTGGGCCAGCCTGATCACCCGCTGGTGATATCCCACCTGCAGCTTCTCTACGATGGACGTCCAGTGTTCTCCAGCCAGCGTCTAGACTGCAACTCGGCACAGAAAGTTTGGCCAGTGGAGAAATGGTCGTGCCCAACTGAGCCTGGTTTCTCTCAAGGTTTTTTCCTTTTACTTTCGCCAATTGGTGAAGTTTGTTCCTCGCCACTGACTTGCTTGGTTTGGGACTTGTGGAGCTGCGCATCGATGGATTTGTTCTTCAGTGTTTGAACTTCCAGCAGTGAAATTTAAACCACACTGAACTGAACTAAAGTGTAGTTCAACTCTGAACTTCTATGTTAAGCTGCTTTGATAATGTATATTGTGTCAAAGCGCTATAGAAATAAAGATGAATTGAATTGAATAATACATGACATTATCGAGACAACAAAACCTGTCATAAATCTGTCATAAACAACATGATAATAATAAAATAAATATTACAAAAGTGTCCTTATTTTTCTATACTAACTATAGTGATACGAATTGAATTTGTCATTAAAAATGTCATTAAATGAGATTTGAACCAGATCCTATATTAATTGTATTTGGATTTTCCGAATCATTTTTGAGACTTACACGGGTACAGCAACAGTTTTTCATATGGGTTGATCTCTGCCTAAAAACGTATCCTTTTGTTTTGGAAGAAAAAAAGAAGTTCCAACTCTTAAATTATGGCTGACAGAGTTAACAGGTACATTACTTCTGGAAAAAAAAAAATCAGGTATACCCTAATAGACAAGGTTTTGTTATTTGAAAAAAATGGTCCCCTTTTATTTCCTTTCCACAGACTTGTGATTAATATGTTTAATATGTCTTTAGTACCTACTTTTACCATTGGATAGCACTGGTGGGTGGGTGAATGCATGTTTATTATTTTGTTATTTATTATGACTACTGGTTGTTGTTTTTTTTCTTTTTTAAATGTCTAATTGTTAAAATGTAAGTTTTATGTTTATATTTTTTTAAAAAGTGTATTTACAAGAGAATATCAGATAAAATGTCTAATAATAAAAATATTTAAACCACATAAAAATGTCATTAAATGTTAATGATGCTGTTATAAAATTACTTGACAGAGTATTGATACTTAATGAGAAATTTTAAAATGTCAAAATTAATTTTGCTCTACTAAAAAAAAGTGATCATAAAACATTAATGTCATTTATAATGGCCTCATGACAATCATGTTTATGACAAGTTATGTTGTCCTGATTGTGTCAACTTGTGATGTATTTGTTTATGTCAAGTAGTCAAATTTGCATTTAAATTGCCCTGCATGCAGACAAACTCCATATTCATAACGTGTCATGTCATGATAATAAAGGTGTCATGACAGTCTTATGAACCTTTTTTCATAATCCAAGAAAATGATATTAGACTTCACCTTGTCCATACTAGCTTGGTTGAGTCTCATGATGGAGGCGTGAGCCAGTCGGTCAAACACCGTCCGCAAGGCTTTCTTGGAGTACAGTTCTTGTGGCTTGAACAACTCCTCCAGAAACTTCTTATTGAACATGGTGGTAATAATATCATTCATAACTAGTGCAAAAACAAACACACAAGAGCAAAGAGCTGCAGTTAAAAACAATTCCGTGAAAAAAACACAACTAAAACAAGCAAGCAGAATGCTGTCTGTGCTGTAGAAAGCTGTTGTGGCAAAAAAAAAAAAAAAAAAAAAAAAATCAAGCTTTATTCTATGCGCAGATGTTTTCACAGAGAAGGATCTGTAAACAGTCAACAGACATGCTGACTGAGGAAAACACAAATGCTAAAAACCTATCTCGAAACATTAAGTATTTCTATCATATCTCAGTATGCTAAAAACAGCTGTCTAAGCTTCCTGAATCTTCATATTATCATTCAAAATGTGAAATTGCAATTAAAATAGCACATAAATCCCATCTCCCTCTATGCAGCAAGTGTCTATGAGAGCTGGCATGTGTACACGCACACTACTTTTCTTTACGGCCAGCAGTCGAAGCGAGCAGAATGTTAGCAATACCTCTTTTTCTGTCCTCCTCTAGCCAATCTTCTACAGTGGCTACAAAGATTGCAAAAATATATATATTGAATATGTTCCTTAGTGGAAGTTAAATATATAGCAGGTATGGCATCAGATGTCTATAATACACACACACACACACACACACCACACATCACACATCACACACATCACATCTGCAAGCAATAAGCAGCTTATTTACAATGTTTTTTTTTATTTATTTTTTTACCTATGTTGCATTTGATACCAAAGTCAGTGCAATGTTAAGCATTTCAGAATGTGAAAAAGACAGGAAACCCTGATACAGCAGCGTATATTAGACAGGAAACCATGATAATGGCATGCCACTGAGCAAACGAAATCAAGTCACAGTGTTGCCTGCAAATGATGCACGGTCCGTGAAAGTTTTCATGAAGAGAAAAGTAGTTAAAGTTTCTTTGTGATATTTAGATGTTAATATATAATGGTTCTAAAAACAATTGGGCATAACATATCTTTTTTTGAGAAGGTCTGCACATTATATCTGCATCAGCAACAGTCGCATTGCAATATATAATGTCAAATAGTGATCATAGTTGACCAAAGCTCAGAATGCATGTGATTTGGGGATTAATTGCAAAAGTTAACAAATACATAAAAAGCTTAATAATATACCAGGATTCCCACTCTTTTATGAACTGCAGATTCAAGGACTTTTTAAAGCACCATTAATTTAATATCAAGCCCTTTGTAATTCACACCCGCAGCACATGTTGTTCGCCAAGACCTTACTGTACTTAACATTTCACTTGCACTTAATATTGACATAAAAATTTCAGAGTAATGATGATGTTTTGAACTGTCATTTGTCAAACTTATACTGTTTTAAACAGTCATGTTCAAAGAATTTCAATCAAATTTGTTGAATTCAATACTGGTAATTATTTAAATGTGGTTTCTGAAATATTGCTAAAATACAGTATGTGTTATTTGTCATAGTTCTTGTACAAGATTCAAATTTTGTATTTTTAAATTGAGAATTTATCATTTTTTGTTCAGCTTTTGACGACAGCACAGTGCAATTGTTGAAATAACATATTTCATTACCATAAACAAAAAAAAGAAAGAAAAAAAAAGCCATAAACAAATTTAATTTTAAATATAAATTCAAGCACTTTCAAGGATTTGTGTTTGTTTTTAAGTACTTTCCAGGCCTTGAACCAATATGTCTAAATTCAAGTACTTTCAAGAGCTTTTTTAAAGAAGCATGGAAACCCTAATATACTGAAACTTTATCATTTGCATGTGCTTTTAAAGCCTGTTACTTTGAAAACATTGCAAGAGTTTTTAAAGGCCTCAAGACAAAATTAATAAAATTTAATTTAAACAGTACATTTACATTTATGCATTTGGCAGATGCTTTTATCCAAAGTGACCTGCAATGCATTGAAAGTACATATAACAGTTCTTGCTTTCCCTTGAAATTTAACCTATTACACTAAAAAAAAGACTTTTTGCTGCTTGTGCAAACTACTTATTTGAAATGAGTTGGAAACAACACAATTTTTAATTTTTTGGGGGGGGATAACTTAATTATTTTATGTTTAATTCACTTAAATTTGTAAAAAAAAAAAATTAATAAATAAATAAAAGATTAAGTTAACTTAATTTATTTTTGTTGGGACAACATGAAGGAATTGTGTGGAACCCAGTATTTGTTTTACAGTGTAGGATGGTTAACAGTAAAGACTGCATGCATTGTTATTTTACGTCTGATTATTCAATAACTGTAGATCAGGGGTGTCCAAACTCAGTCCTGGAGGTGTCCGGTGTCCTGCTGAGTTTAGCTCCAACTTGCTTCAACACACCTGCCAGGAAGTTTCTAGGGCTGCGTCCAAAACCGCATACTTCCATACTATACAGTACGCTAAAATCAGTATGCGAGCCGAGTAGTATGTCCGAATTCATAGAATTCGAAAATCAGTATGCGAGAAGTACCCGGATGACTTACTACTTCCGGCGAGATTCGGAAGTGCGCATTCCATGCACGCTGCGCTATCCCATGATGCCCCGCGAGAGAATTCATGAATGGTAGTGAAGCGACTCAACTGACGCAGATAGGTAACGTAACCATGACAAAATGGCGGATGTAGTACGTCCGAATTCCATTCATACTACTGACATTCATACTGTATAGAACGCACTTTTCTAACGGCCGAGTAGTACGTTTAAATTCAAATGCAGTACCTACTGAGTAGTAGGCGGTTTTGGACGCAGCCTAGAATATCTAGAGCTTGATTAGGTTCAGGTGTGTTTGATTAGGGCTGGAGCTAAACTCTCTAGGACACTGGCCCTCCAGGACTGAGTTTGGACACCCCTGCTATCAATGAAAACTATTGGACTCCCCAAAAACATAAATCACTATTTTTTTTTAAATATGGACCTTTGTTGTGTTGTATTTATTGCTGCTAGTAATTGGTTTACTATATTATACGCAGATCCATTGCATTTCCTTATACAATCACCCCAATCATTTTGAAATAATACATTCTTTCCAAACAGAGCTATTCAAGTCATATGGTGAAAATTATGTTAAATCATAACATGATAATTAGATCGCTATCAGTTTTTTTAATGTTATACTTGTATAAGCGCAAGCAAAAGAAGTTCATTTAACAGCCATCCGTGTCACTAGTAACAAAGGTTCTGTTAATAATTACTCATCTTCATTTTGTTCCAACCCCCCTGAAACCTTCATTTTTTTTAGAAACACACATTTTAGTTATTTTAAATGAAATCCAAGAGTTCCCTCATCCTTATAATGACGCTCATGAGACATTCAAAGTGCAGAAAAGAAAAGAAAAACGTTGGCTAAACGTTCCATGTTACATGAGATGTTTTTACAATTTTTTTAGTTTGTGGAGCATCATATGATTTTGGTTGAAACACTGAAGTCACATGGAATGTTTTGACAATGTTTTGGTTCCTTTTCTGGACTTTGATCTCATGGCCACTGCTGACTGTCTATAGAGGATGGTTTTTACCTAAAATGTTTTTTTTATATTACTTAATTGGTGTTTTAAAGATGAACAAGAGTCTTAGGGGATTGAGATGACATGATGAAGAGTAATTAATAACAGAATTTTCAACTTATCCTTTAAAATAAAGGGCTGTGCAATACTGATCTACAGTAATATCATAGTTTTTTTATACAATGTGCGAATTTACATAATAAAGAATGTCACTATGAAAACATTTAATAAAATGTCTTGAGGGTTCAAAAGCAGTCACTGCAAGATGAAGCCTATTAGAATACTGTTTGAATGATCCAAAAATCGAGATATTTATGAAAAGCTATAGAGTTGAGTAACATCACTCAAGCAAGAGTGTCTTTGATATCATGAGTGTGGTCGCAAATCTGATACTGTTTTTATCCAACAGTTTAACAAAAAAAAAAGAATTAATTTTAAATTAAGTTACACTTTGAGCCAAATAGTCTTTTTTTTTCTCCAAAGAACATCGTTTTAAACAAAGACAGGGCAGAAGCTAAGTCCCTAATAATAAATACAATTTTTAACTAATCAAGTGAACTAATGATTCATTCATTCATGACAGTTTGTTTCCTTTCATTGATAGCCTTTGATTGATATTGAGTAGCCTTTCATTGAATCATTCATTCAAACAATTTATTGATTTATTTAGGCTGAATCACTGAGAGACAAAACAAGGTACCGTCACAGTAACTTGTTTTGTCTCTCAATGATTCAGCCTAAACAATTTAATAAATCGTTTGAATTAACGCATTAAAAGTGTATCTGATCTGTTAAATGTTTAAGCATATAATCGTGATAAACATGATGAATTAAAATTATTTGACATTTATTATTATTTTTAAATTTATAATTATCTGAAATATATATTATTGTGCAAATTTAGATTTGTTCTGGCAAATATTTACCCATTTTTCCTAGTAATCCATTGATGTACCTTGATTTTTTAAATCAACAAGTTGGTTTTGGCTAAATGTGTTATTAGAAAATGTGGTGTGCTAAATGCTAAATTTGCTTCCTTTCTAATGCCATGACATTCACATTTTGGGGAGGCTCTGTTTGTTTCCATTGACAAGTTATGCTTTACATCAATAAAAAATACAATAATAAATGTTTAAAAATGTAATCCATAATAAATGAAAATGATTTGACATTTATTATTATTATTACTTTACAATTATCCTTAAAAATATATTTTGTGCAGATTTATATTTGACTTGGCAAATATTTACCCATTTTTCTAGTAATACATTGCTGTACCTCGATTATTAAATCAACAAGTTGGTTCGGTCATACACCGCGGTAAAGTTAGTTTGATGTTTGACATTCATTAGACATTGGATTTCAAACCAATTAAATTCTTTGCTCCTGTTATAGTTTGAGCCCAAAATATGTCATATAGGCATAAATATGTGCCATTTATGTTGCACAAGGCTTAATTTCTTGATTAAAACAAACAAACTAACCATACAAATGAATAAAACAATTCAACCATATGGAATTACACAATAAAACCAGTACCAAAATGTTCAGAAAAACATCCCGTATATTGCACAAGACTCTGTTTTTGGAATTAGCACTTTGTTTATTTTATAATATATTTAAAATAACTTTTAATTTAAAAATGGTAAAAGTCAATTAAACTCTGACACCATTTGAGATGAAATATTCAAATCAACTGTAGAATTGTCTAAATATTATTCTCTATGATGCACAAGCTTTGTTTTTTACAGTTATTACTTTGTTGATTTTATATACAGAAATTAATCCATATTTTCAGTATATCAAAAACACTGTAAACCCCTTAATGAATTAAACTCACCATTTAGAAAATGTGGTGTGCTAAATGTATATTTGCTTCCTTTCTAATGCCATGACATTCACATTTTGGGGAGGCTCTGTTTGTTTCCATTGACAAGTTATGCTTTACATCAATAAAAAATACAATAATAAATGTTTAAAAATGTAATTCATGATAGTTTGAGTCAAAAATATGTCATATAGGCATAAATATGTGCCATTTATGTTGCACAAGGCTTAATTTCTTGATTAAAACAAACAAACTAACCATACAAATGAATAAAACAATTCAACCATATGGAATTACACAATAAAACCAGTACCAAAATGTTCAGAAAAACATCCCGTATATTGCACAAGACTCTGTTTTTGGAATTAGCACTTTGTTTATTTTATAATATATTTAAAATAACCTTTAAAAATGTAAAAGTCAATTAAACTCTGACACCATTTGAGATAAAATATTCAAATCAACTGTAGAATTGTCTAAATATTATTCTCTATGATAGACAAGCTTTGTTTTTTACAGTTCTTCATTTGTTGATTTTATATACAGTAATTAATCCATATTTTCAGTATATCGAATACACTGTAAACCCCTTAATAAATTAAACTCTGACACCATTTAGAAAATGTGGTGTGCTAAATGTATATTTGCTTCCTTTCTAATGCCATGACATTCACATTTTGGGGAGGCTCTGTTTGTTTCCATTGACAAGTTATGCTTTAAAATACAATAATAAATGACTTTTGCATTGTAACTGATCTGGTCTGATCTGCAACGGTAACTGATCTGGGCCACCGCAGGGCTGCATTGAAACAAACAGGCTAACTGGCTAATTATAAGCATTAGCAGAACATCCGACAGCTTCTTTACTACAATACCTATAACGATTATACCACAACCCGATTCTCTAGAATATGCTTGCAGGCAATTATAGCTGCCATCTACCTTTCTTCGCTTTATCTGCTGGGATATTCTGAGCCCGCAGTCGCTGGTCCAAGATGTACAGCATTTCTCCACCCAGGTTAATAAAGAGCAGCGGCAGCGTTCGCGTCGACATCCTCACTGAAGACGGATGAAGAGCAGCTAGTGTCGAGAAAAAGTCTCAAAATGTCTATAAAAAGACGCGTCCTCCGTTCTCGGGAAGATCCTGCAGAATAAATAAGCGTCTGTAAGCCCTCTCTCGGTTGCCAGGTCACCGCCAACAACAGCCAATTAGAGACACTCGTACTGCTGTGAGGTGATGACGCAAGACGTCGCGCCATTAAAAGCAGAAAAAAAACCAAACGAGGACCAGCGGTGGGGCCAAGGTGGAGTACTCACTCTGGTCCCCTGGGCTCTGCACTGGTTGGGGAAATTCTAAATTGAACCAAAACAACCCATTACAATTGGCTTAAGATTGGCAACCGAAATTCGGGACGTTGCAACCTGCAGAACCTGGGTAGTTAAAAAAAAAAGCAAACGAGTGTACTTATTTACCAATGTTTATTATTCACTGTGGAACCTCAGAAATGTATTGGCAGGTTAGCAACTAAATTTTGCAGGGCACCGGCCCTCCATGATAGACTTTGTCCTTTAGATGAACCTTTGCATTCAGTTACTCTGTATCTCCCTTTCAAGACCATCAAGTGGGCTCAATCCAGATGCACATCAAACTCAGTTCCTGGAGGGCCGCAGCAGGTTTAACTTGGTTAATTAGGTTAACTAGGCAGGTTAGGGTTATTAGGCAAGTTATTGTATAACGATGGTTTGTTCTGTAGACTATTGAAAAAAATATAGCTTAAAGGGGCTAATAATTTTGACCTTAAAATGGGTTTTAAAAATTTTTAAACTGCTTTTATTCTAGCCAAAATAAAACAAATGAGACTTTCTCCAGGAACTTTTTTTTTTTTTTTTTTATCGGACATACCGTAAAAATTTCCTTGCTCTGTTAAACATCAGATCCACACCCATCTCAAATTCCATTGGTCACCAACTTATTACGTTTTTTGTGATATTTTATTTAAAACAATTTAAAGGGTTTTTTTGTCAGCCAAAAACTGGTTTGTTGCCTGAGGGCAACACTATGCCATATAGGGTTAAGTTCATATTGCTTTTCCAAGGATAATATGAGTTGTAATTTGCATCTTAAGGATGTTATTTGTTATTTTGAAGTCCAAAGCAAGTCGTTGGAAGCTACTGTGAACTTTCTTATACTTGCTGGGAAATTTTACTTCACAAACAGGTTTTTTATAGCAGGCCCGTAGGCAAGGGGATTTAGGTGGTTTGAAAAACACCTCACTGACAAAGATCCAGAATTTGTCCCATACATAAATTGACTGCTATATGACATCATAAATTGTGACAATAACCCATCGATAAAGACTTTAAGATCAAGTGGAATCCTCTGTTTGCTGTTGTGACTTCAGCTAATCAGTTTTGACCAATGCTAACAATTCTTTTTCATGATTCCAACATTCAGCTGTGCAAGAAAATATACAATCAGATGTAAGTGAAGTTATCTTTCACTGCTGATCTACTGTATTGTTGTTAAAGAGAAAATATTATACAAGTAACTTTTATTCTAAATCTAGAACCTTATTCTTGAAACAAAAAATGAGCAATAAAAAGCTGTGAAGCACCAAAGTGACCGATATTGATTTAATTTGAATACTAAATTGGCTATTGTTAAGCATGACTTTTCATATTACAAGAGAGGCTAGAAAAATCACAAAGCTCTACATTATTATTATTATTATTATGTATTCAAATGGCCAAATTCTGACTGAGGAAAGTTGTATGTGCTGGCCAGGTTGTTATTTGCCTAATAAATGTCAATAGACTACAATTTTTAACTTAAAGCTTTAACAGATTCTTATTGTTTTCTAATGATGTAATAAATTAGCATTTAAAAATAAGTATTTTTTAATATTTCTTTATTCTAAATCTTTAGAAAAATGTTTTTGGTACATCACAATTGTGGTTATGATGACCACCCAAGAAGCTAATTCAGCTAAAAATAGTGCTTAAAATATTGAATAGCTGCAAAAGGGTCCACTTTTTGAGAAAAAAAGAACCACCCCTTTCACCAGGCTGGCTAAAGGCCTGTATAGACTTCTTATGTGAAATAAAACATTTAATGAATTCACTTAGATTAACTGATAATAAGAAATTTGCTTCTTTCTTTGGTAAACATGATGAGATCTTTCACGCTACTTGAATTTTTATCTATTTTTGTAATCCATTATTATTATTTTTATTATTATTTTTATTATTATTATTATTATGTACTTAATTTTTTTGATTTTGCACTTTAGGCTGTTATTCTAATGTGGATATTGTGTAAAAGAATGGTTCTCTTTTACTGTATTCTAAATAATATTATACAGTTTCTTGGAATTAATAAAAAAAAAAAAAAATATATATATATATATATATATATATATATATATTTATTTATTTATTCTAGCAAGCTTGTATGCATGATATTCGTTTGTGAAGCATAAAACAAAATTACAAGTGTTTCAGAATCTGGAAAAAGCGAGTTAACACATCAAAAGATGATGGTATGATTTATTTTGTATTAATAGGTCTATGAATGATTCCACTGTATGGTTTGAATGATTATTAAATATGACAAACAGTACAGTAACATATTAATGCTGCAGGTTGAGACATGTGGAGTGTTTCAGCTGTCAGCACATTCAGTGCATTAATGAATGCTGTAAGAATTAGTCATATACACATATTCAAGATTTTTACATTGTATTATTTCATGTAAAAAAAAAACACTTTTAGTAAACAGTTTTGGTGACTGTTTTTACGATACTCCTTTTTAATTTCATAAAAAACATTGAATTTTGGATTTAATTTTCCTGTCTTAGACTACATTATACTTTTAAATGAATATACTTTGAATTAACCCACATGGAAAGAATCTATATGAGGATGTATGCTCATATATGAAACCTATATGAAGTATATATGCACATATATGAGAATATATATGCTGGATTTATGTGTATATATGCCACATAAAGGCTAAATTGAGGTGCATATATGTACATATACAGGCCATACAGGTCTCCTGTATTGCTTCTTTATATCCACAGATAAGCCCTATATGTACATACAAAATAACTAATAAAAAAATGCAAAAAACATATGTATGTGCGAACACTTGAAATTGGAATCACATGTAATTGGCATGTTATGGAATTTAACTATGGCAAATAAGTGAGAGGAGATGGAAAGCTATGATGTCTACACGTTTTCCTGAAACATTTATAAGGTCAATTCTTTCTTGTATGAAGACAGTGGAAAAAAAGGAAATAACAAAATGGTTTGTAGTTTTTGCCTTATTTTTGTTTTTGTACTATATTTTTTCTTGTACTATTTGATTGTTCTAAAGTAAATAAAAAATGATAATTTATTTAATGTTGTCAAGCAGCTATGGATTTTAATAAGTTTACTAATATATAGGTAAACATATAGGTGAACATATGTGCACATATACAGTTGAAGTCAGAATTATTAGCCCCCCTTTGAACTTTTTTTCTTTTTTAAACATTTCCCAAATGATGTTTAACAGAGCAAGGAAATTTTCACAGTATGTCTGATAATATTTTTTCTTCTGGAGAAAGTCTTGTTTGCTTTATTTCGACTAGAATAAAAGCAGTTTTAAATTTTTTAAAAGCCATTTTAAGGACAAAATGATTAGCCCCTTTAGGCAATTTTTTTTTTTCAATAGTCTACAGAACAAACCATCGTTATACAATAACTTGCCTAATTACCCTAACCTGCCTAGTTAACCTAATTAACCTAGTTAAGCCTTTAAATGTCACTTTAAGTTGTATAGAAGTGTCTTGAAAAAATATCTAGTCAAATATTATTTACTGTCATCAAGGCAAAGATAAAAGAAATCAGTTATTAGAAATGAGTTAATAAAACTATTATGTTTAGAAATGTGTTGAAAAAAGAGAAGATTTTTTCAACACATTTCTAAATGATAGTTTTAATAACTCTACAGCTTAAAGTGACATTTAAAGGCTTAACTAGATTAATTAGGTTAACTAGGCAGGTTAGGGTAATTAGGCAAGTTATTGTATAATGACGGTTTGTTCTGTAGACTATCAAAAACATATAAAGCTTAAAGGGGCTATTAATTTTGATCTTAAAATGTTTTTAAAAAAAATTCAAACTGCTTTTATTTTAGCCAAAATAAAACAAATAAGACTTTCTCCAGAAGAAAATATATTATCAGACATACTGTGAAAATTTCCTTGCTCTGTTAAAGAGAATTAGGGAAATATTTAAAAAAGGAAAAAAAAAGTCAAAGGGCGGCTAATAATTTTGACTTCAACTGTATGTACATATAATATAGAAAAACTGTGAATTTTATATATGTCACAAATAATAAAAACATGATCAAAACATGTTTATATAGGTTCTTTCCATGTGGGAAATTACATGCTGATTTACTGAATTTAAGCACTTATGAAAATATAATATAATGTTAGGTCTGGAACTGTAATTATGTCTCTCCATTCCTGATACGTATTTCTCTTGCCATTCGACAGGTTTCAAACATTCCGCAGCAACAGGTCATCAAAGCATCATTACATATTGTGCCCTGCAGAAGGGGAAAAAAATTATAAAATTATGAAATAAATACAAAATAAGGGGAAACTATAATTAATGCATAGATTGCAGCTCATCATTTTTTAAATACATTACCTGTATTCCATAAGTCAGTCGCATATGTGTCCTCATTGCAGCCATTCCTCCAGGTACACATGCTAGGCAGACATTTTCACCATACTTGTTTGCAGTGTAACAGCCAAGAGCTATTGGGCAGAAAAAGCCAAGGGCACCTAGATAGACGCACACAAAAGAGATCACGCATTTGCTTAGTCACTGATTAAAGCAGTAAACTAATTAACGTTATGATTTCTGCTTTGATCATTTTTTAAACCACAGGTAAAATATCCCAATAAAATGTATCTTTGAAGTTGTGAATAATATGCTGAGTTCTGTCAGAACTTACAGACAAGTAGGTCACTGCAGCAAGAACAAAGACCCGTGCTCCACTCTCCAGTCTGCACATTTGTACCATAAGATCCGGCACCAGGCTGAGTGATGACTGGGTTTGACATCTTTATCGCAACGAACAGGCCAGCGAGGAAGCTGAGAAAATGGATAGAGACGTTTTCGTCCTATTGAGTGACAAATAAGAAAATACACTCATTTTATGTTACTTTTATAAACATTTTGTTATTAAAGAAATAGTTTGGAAAAAATGAAAATTCTGTCATTATTTACTCACCCTTCACTTGTTTGAAACCTATTTGAGTTTCTTTCTTCTGTTGAACACCAAAGAAGATATTTTGAATAAAGCTGTAACCATTGACTTCTAATATTTTTCTTCTTTTGTGTTCAACAGACGATAGACACTCATAAAGGTTTAAAACCACATGAGAGAGAATAAATGAGGTCATTTTCAGTTTTGGGCGAAATATCCCTTTATAAAGGAACAGTTCATCTTCTCCCATCACCACCAAAAAAAAGATATATATTTATATAATTATTTTTATAACAACGACATTTACTCAAAAAAAAAAAAAAAAGAAAAAAAAAAAGATTTATATATATATATATATATATATATATATATATATATATATATATATATATATATATATATATATATATATATATATATATATATATATATATACACATACATAAGATATATACATAGGCATTCAGTCAGTGCTATTTTGTGGGCCATTGACTTTAGCTGTATGGAACACTAACAGCTTTATAAAATACCTTCTTTTATGTTCTGCTGAAGAAAATAAAGGAGAGCTGAGGATTAGTTAATAATAAAAGTCCTCAAAATTAAATTCTGTCATTATTTATTCACCCTTCACTTGTTCGAAACTTATTTCTTTCTTTTGTTGAACACAAAAGAAAATATTTTGAATAAACCTGTAACCACTGACTTCTATAATATTTTTCTTAGGTGTTCAACAGAAGAAGAAAAAACTCATGAAGTTTAAAACCACATGAGGGACAGTAAATGATGAGGTAATTTTCCTATTGGGGTGAAATATCCCTTTAAAGGAACTGTTCATCCCTCCAAAAAAGAGATTATTTTATAATGATGACATTGACAGAATCAAAAAATGACATTTAAAAAAGAAAAACAGAAGAAAGTAATATATAATTTCTGTTTATCCAACAAATGTGGAAGGCATCCAGTCAGTGCCATTTTGGACTCCACTGACTTTAGTTGTATGGCAACATTCGAAACACTAACAGCTTTATAAAATAGCTTCTTTAATGTTTGCTAAAAAAAAAAAAAATAAAGGAGGGCTGAGGTTTAGTTAATAATAAAAGTCCTCAAAATAAAATTCACTTTCACTTGTTCAAAACCTATTTGAGTTTTTTTCTTCTGTTGAACACCAAAGATATTTTGAATAAACCTGTAACCATTGACTTCTATAATATTTTTTTTCTTTTGTGCTCAACAGAAGGAAAAAAACTCATGAAATTTAAAACCCCATGAGCGAGAATAAATGAGGTAATTTTCCTTTTTGGGTGAAATATTCCTTTAAATGAACCGTTCAACCCTCCAAAAAAGAGATTATTTTATAATGATGACATTGAGAGAAGCAAAAGATGACATTTAAAAAAGAAATTTCTGTTTATCCAACAAATGTGAAATGCATGCAGTCAGTGGCTTTTTAGAAGCCATTGACTTTCGTTGTATGGGAACATTCGAAACACTAACAGCTTTATGAAATATTGTCCAAAACACATTTGAAAATAGCTTCTTTTATATTCTGCTGAAAAAATTCAGGAGTGCTGTGGTTCAAATAATAATAATAGTCCTAAAAAGGACGAGTAAATGACCTTTTTTCATTTTATGTGAACTAACCCTTTTACACAACAGAATTTTGAACATTCACAAACTTTGATATGCAAAACTATCACTAAAATGCTGTGTAAATAATTGACAATTTCACAATCAGCTGATTAAAACTTGAACTCTTAAACTGAATTTTAAAAAGTATAGCAACTTAAATTGTACTTTACTTTTAAAACGTACTCTATTTTTATTTAGTTCTAAAGAAAATCAGCTTGTACCAGCTCTGCTCACACTGGTTTATCAGATTGTCCTATAACCAACCAACATGACACAGTAAACTAAATAAATCTAAAACATAAAAGGATCATTTAAAGAAACATCGGCATTTTCACATTATAAAAATGTTCTGTAAAATAAAGCAAGAAGCAAACTGCTAGAAAAGTACCTCGTGTTCTTCTGAGCCTCTTGATTTTGCAGCTGAAAAGGAAGTTGTGACACACACACCAACACCGCTTATGCACCGTTTCCGATTTACGCATACAAACTTAACTCTGCGTCAGGGGGCGGTCGGTTGGTCGGTGTTGTAATAGAAAATGTGACCAACCAGAATTCCTCACAATCAATCAATAATCTCACACGAGTATAAGACCGATAGTTTGACCTCAGATCATCCACATGATTGTCATCCATTTCTTGTAAAATTTCACAGTTCAGGAAACGAACCATTCGCTCAAGCCGCACAACCACAATGCATCAATCAGTCTCAGCATATGACAAACACAGGATTTCATCAGCTGCCAATCCAAAACCCCTGAGTGTGTGAAACTAATGTCTTCAAAGGAGTTCTGTGAAGTTATTCTGATATAATTAGCAGTATTCTGAAGAACGATAGCCAAACAATTCATTTCAGGATCTTTTATTTGGCTCAGCCTCAAAAGACATGAGTAAATTAATGAGAACATGCAGATGATTTGATGGTGCTGTTTAGTTTTTCTCTGAACGTGACGTGTGATTCAAAACAGACATGTATCAGATTGTTCTTCTGGACGTGACGCAGCTGGCTGAACATCTCTACGCTGCAGTTTCTTGTGGGTTTGTAGAGGATGAAGACTCTTTTCTTTCAGCCTCCTCTGCTTTCTGTTTCTCTCTCTCTGCTGCCTTTAGTCTCTGGACTTCTTTAAAGACCTGAGAGGGGGAAAAAAAACTATGTAAACAACAGTTGAAACACAAACTCTGAAATTTACAATGCGTTGTCACAACAGGGTTTCTGCACGTTTCACCAAGTCAAATTTAAGACTTTTTAAGAACATTATGAATGAATTGTCAGACTTATACAATATTAAAGTCTAAGGATTTTTTTTAATGGCCCCGTTGGCCCAGCAGAAAAGACTTTTACTTGCTCCATCAAAAAAATTGCCATATCTTAGCCACATGTTTTAAATGCGGCAAAACAAGCAAACCCTAGTTATACACATACACAATTTTTTCAGCATAACTAAAATGTTGACAAGTTTTAAAAACTGCAATAAACTAAATGTACAACATTCTGTCCAGGTGAAAATCCTCACCACATATGATCTATAAATACATGAAGAACTTTATCTATTATTTTTATTATTTTATTTTTATTTAACAAATGCTATCGTAAGGAAGATAATTAAATGATATTGGTAAAAAGAGTTATTAAAAGAGTTGTTAAAATAAAAGTTATTGCAATAGACTGTTAGGCCCCATTTCCACTAATACGTTTTAGTTTTAAAACGCATACATTTTGCTACGGTTACGCCATCTGTCCACACTACCCTGGAGTTTTCGAGACCCGAAAACAGAGCGATTTGGAAATGCCGAAGAGGCCCTTTTCATTTTAAAATGCTGCTGCTCCGTGTCAGTGTGGATGGGTGAAAACAGAGACATCTGAAAACGGAGGCATGGCTGCAGACTGATTTGGGCTTTTACTCAATATTAATAGTTCAGACTTTGTAAGTTTGATATGGAAAACAAATCCCCGAGGACACATTGGGTAAATCTGTCAATGGAAACAGTGTACCTTATAACGTCATTTACATCACCCTGGCTACGTAGTTTCACTTTCCTAACAATAAAATGAATACATGATATAAGGAACTGCCTATTTTCATTTTGATATTAGCAACTTAACAGACACCAGAAATGTTGAGGCGTTGTGTAGCTGCATATTTATATGAACGTCATCTTCACTGTATGCATATTTATAACAAAACAGAGCCTATAACATCACTGCCTCCTTTAATTTTCAGCAAAAAAATATATAAAACATACCCTCTCTTTTGCTGAATATCAGTTTTAATAATCAATAACGGGCATTATAAAAGCATAACCTACAATAAGTTTCTATAATATAGGAAATGAAAACAAGCAATCAGTCATATGTGCAGAATCAGTGTACGTGGTTACATAAATTAATATATTAACTTTTCTTTGCGCCAAAACACATTACCCGAGAACAAGCAATAGATACAAAAGACAGAAGAGTCGTTAGATAAAGACAAGATGAATTAAACATCACGTTTAACAACTATAGTGAGATGAAATTCAGCGGTATATCCTTGATGAGCCGTCTGAAGTGCGCTGCTCTCACCTGGGGAGGTGCCCACAGAGCCTGGAGCTCAGACGTCTACATACGCTGCAGCGCATGACAGAGTGTGTGTGGTCACGTGATGTGCGTTTTCAGGGGTATAGTGTGGACGGAAAGCTGTTCAGAAACGCTGGGTGAAACGCCAGTGTGGACGTGGATCGTTTTCGTTCTAAAATGCCGTTTTAAAAACAAAAACGCATTATTGTAAACGGCACCTAAGTGATTGGATGGGTGTTGGCCAGATTGAGTAGCTTTACATGGACATAGAAAAATTAAGACCGTTTAAAAATCCTTTATGGCATACAACATGTTATATTTCAGTGAATTTAAGAGTTTAAGGCCTAAAATTGAGCTTTTTAAGATATTCTTAAGACCCGCAGAGAACCTACACAATAGTAGACTTCCTAATTTTTCTTTGATACTTACAAAAAAATATTGATACTTGTTATCATTTTTGATAACAGAGAAATATAGCATGTAGCATTAATTAAAATAACAATATTGTATGCATGTCTCCTTTCTTCATTAGCCAGAGTTAAAGCCTTAGTGGGATAGCTCACCAAAAAAAAAAAAATATCACTGCATCATTTACACTCCCTCATGTGGTTTTTAACCTTTATGAGTTTCTGTCTTCTGTTGAACACAAAAGAAGATATTCTGAAGCAAGCTGGTTGCTCTGAAACATTGGCTTCCATAGTAGGAAAAAAAGATATACTATGGAAGTCAATGGGTGCCAGCAAGTAACATTTTTCAAAATACTTTCTTTTGTGTTCAGAGGAAAAAAACTCAAATAGGCCTCAAACAGGGTGAGTAAATGAGGACAGGATTTTCATTTTTGGGTGAACTGTGCCTTTAATCATGGATTCAGTTTTAAAGATTTTTACTACTGGTTTATTGGGCCATATTATTTTGTTGTTTGTTATTCCTCTGACATTGTAATAAACTATTGCACTGTAATACATTTTATAATTTGAAATCAAATTTCTGTATTTGAGAATCGACTACTACATTTACAATTAGTCATTTAGCAGATGCGTTTGTCCAAAGTGACTTACAATTGAGCCTACTTGACCTACTAGCCTAACTTATAAAAAATAAACACAAATAAAAACAAATTGAATAAATAGCTCATTGTTCAGAGAGAGCACAGAAGTATCGATATTGCAGAAAAACAATGTTAGCAATGACAATGCAGTTTATCATTTCAAATACTTCAGTATCAATGCGTATCAAAATGGATGCTTTTGACAACACTAATGCAGACAGATTAGAGTGAACTGAAATTACCTTATTACAGAAGGCCTTTTTGGCCAGCCAACGTCGAGTGACCCGTCTGTAGTATTCAGGAGGGAACGTGTATGTGATTCCAAGCTCCTTGCACACTTTCTCAAATGAATCATAACGGGTTCTTCTGAGAAACTTCAACTTCTTCTTCCTTTTGTCGATGGTCATCAGCATCCATCTTTTGTTGGCTTTATCCTGATGAATATCATAAAAGAAGTTTAGAGTCTGTAAAAGGCTAATTGACTCATTTCTTAAGGGGACAGTTCACTCAAAAAAAGAAAAAAAAAAGACTCACTATTTACTCAAACTCAAAAACAACTTGGTGGTCTTCTGTTGAACACAAAAGAAGATATTTTGAAGAAAGCTGAAAACCTGTAACAATTGACATCCATAATAGGAAAAACAATGGAAGCCAATAGTTCCCGTTTCTTCAAAATATCTTCTTTTGCATTCAACAAAAGAAAGAAAGCTTTTAGAAACAAGTAAAGGGTGAGTAAATGATGTCAGATCATTAGCTGGGTTTCCATCCTAAAGTGAAGCCAATCCTTTCAATGTTTGCAAAAAAAAGAAGGGAAAAACATCCCAAATGCAAATTAAGTGATTTCAGAAGTTTTTTGAGTAACCGACTGTAGTATTGGTAACCTAGTAACCAACAGTAAACAAGCATAATGTAGACAGCTGATTAGTCATGCGAGTGTATAATGTTCCGGTCAATTATTTGGTAAAAGTCATTAACCCCCTTTCATCCAAATGACCTCAATTAAGGGATTTTTATTCAAAATTAGTTGTTTCCATTACTTGTTTCCCATGCGATACTTCAAAATGCACATTAACACAGGGTGATGAAAACCAAAATAATAACTAACTCTCTTTTATTCAGCTTCAGAACACAGATGAAGATGTTTTTTTATATATATATTTTCACATAACCAAAACTTTCACAGTAAAAAAAAAAAAAGGACAGCACTGAAATGATCAGAATCCAAAAATTAAAGGGATGGTTACCTACAAGCAGGGCCAGACGGAATCTGCGGACGTTTTTTGCTATTTCTGCGGAGAATTTTGGAAAAAATCTGCGGATTTCTGCGGAATTATTTCATAACTAAAACCTTAATATGTTAAATAAAAAATAATATCTTTTTAACAAATCCAATTAGATTAACTGTAAATAGTTAACTTTAAGTAAATAAACAGAATTAATGATGGGCTAAAAATCTGCGGAAAATCTGCAGAAAATCTGCGGAATTCGTGTGGGCCTACCTATAAGTATTAAACATCTGTTATAATTTACTCACCCTTTACTTGTTCAAAGCCTATTCAACTTTCTTCTAAACACTAAAGATGATATTTTGATGACAGCTGGAAACCAGTAACCATTGGCTTCCACTGTATTTGTTTTTCCTACTATGGAAATCAGTGGTTACAGCTTTCCAGCGTTCTTCAAATAACTTCTTTAGTGTTCAACAGAAAAAAGAAACTCCCTTAAAGGTTTGGAAGCACTTGAGTAAATTAGTGTAAATTGTTTAGTGAATAGTGAGTACTATGTGTGAACTATCCCTTTAAGTACTTGTGATATAATTGTGAAATACCAATAGTCAGATTACAATTACTTCTTACAGTAACTTAAATGTTATGTGGGTTTGGAACAAGACAATGATAGATATTCTGAAGATGACATTTCCATGTGGGTGAACTATCACTTGAAATAACGTTGACGTAAAGCCATTTACAATATATTCATATAACCCAGCTTGTGTGATGATGATTCATATATGCACTAAGAATGAAATCAAGTGCTAATAAAGAAACATTTTCATAGAGATTTTCCCACAGCTAACTTCCCTATTTTAGCCTTTTGGTGCAATAACGCTTACCACCCAAATCATTTTTTTTTTGGATGTATGAAACAATTTCCTCACAAGTTCACTATAGGGGTAGTTCCTTTTATATATATATATATATATATATATATATATATATATATATATATATATATATATATATATATATATATATATATATATATATATATATATATATATATATATATATATATATACACATACTACCGGTCAAAAGTTTGGGGTCAGTTTTTTTTTTTTTTCATGTTTTTTGTTTTTAAAAAAATGATTCTGTTCATCAAGGCGGCATTTATTAAATGTAAAAAAAAAAAAAAAAAAAAAAAGGTTAAATTGTTTATTATTAATTAAAATTCTATATAACTGCTTAATTATTGTATGTGGTTTCAAATGAAATGATTACTCCAGATATTATTTCTTTTATTACTATTAATAATAATAATATTAATAATAATAATTAATATTAGAGTGATTTCTGAAGGATCGTGTGACTCTGAAGACTTGAGTAATGAAGCTGAAAATTCATCTTTAAAATCACTGGAATAAATGATTAAATTAAATTTATGATGAAATTTATGATGAAATAAATGCAGCCTTGGTGAGCAGGAGTAGCTTATTTTAAAACATTTAAAAATCATACTGACCCCAAACTTTTGACTGGTAGTGTATATATATATATATATATATATATATATATATATATATATATATATATATATATATATATATATATATATATATATATATATAACATTTTCACTAAAAGTAGAAGATCAGAGTGTCTAAACCAATTTTGTCATTATTTTGAACAATAAAACTGACTTTTTGTGTTCCTTTTTGGTGTTAAAAAAGTTTGCTGTTTTTCCCCTAGTAAATGATAATTTTAATGTAAATTTTGTATCTATTTTTGGAAGATCTTATGCTTTCCAAGGCTGCATTTACAGGGAGTGCAGAATTATTAGGCAAGTTGTATTTTTGAGGATTAATTTTATTATTGAACAACAACCATGTTCTCAATGAACCCAAAAAACTCATTAATATCAAAGGTGAATATTTTTGGAAGTAGTTTTTAGTTTGTTTTTAGTTTTAGCTATTTTAGGATGATATCTGTGTGTGCAGGTGACTATTACTGTGCATAATTATTAGGCAACTTAACAAAAAACAAATATATACCCATTTCAATTATTTATTTTCACCAGTGAAACCAATATAACATCTCAACATTCACAAATATACATTTCTGACATTCAAAAACAAAACAAAAACAAATCAGTGACCAATATAGCCACCTTTCTTTGCAAGGACACTCAAAAACCTGCTATCCATGGATTCTGTCAGTGTTTTGATCTGTTCACCATCAACATTGCGTGCAGCAGCAACCACAGCCTCCCAGACACTGTTCAGAGAGGTGTACTGTTTTCCCTCCTTGTAAATCTCACATTTGATGATGGACCACAGGTTCTCTATGGGGTTCAGTCAGGTGAACAAGGAGGCCATGTCATTAGTTTTTCTTCTTTTAGACCCTTTCTTGCCAGCCAAGCTGTGGAGTACTTGGACGCATGTGATGGAGCATTGTCCTGCAAGAAAATCATGTTTTTCTTGAAGGATGCAGACTTCTTCCTGTACCACTGCTTGAAGAAGGTGTCTGGCAGTAGGACTGGGAGTTGAGCTTGACTCCATCCTCAACCCGAAAAGGCCCCACAAGCTCATCTTTGATGATACCAGCCCAAACCAGTACTCCACCTCTGAGTCGGACTGGAGCTCTCTGCCCTTTACCGATCCAGCCACGGGCCCATCAAGACTCACTCTCATTTCATCAGTCCATAAAACCTTAGAAAAATCAGTCTTGAGATATTTCTTGGCCCAGTCTTGACGTTTCAGCTTGTGTGTCTTGTTCAGTGGTGGTTGTTTTTCAGCCTTTCTTACCTTGGCCATGTCTCTGAGTATTGCGCACCTTGTGCTTTTGGACACTCCAGTGATGTTGCAGCTCTGAAATATGGCAAAACTGGTGGCAAGTGGCATCTTGGCAGCTGCACGCTTGACTTTTCTCAGTTCATGGGCAGTTTATTTTGCACCTTGGTTTTTCCACACGCTTCGTGCGACCCTGTTGACTATTTTGAATGAAACGCTTGACTGTTCAACGATCACGCTTCAGAAGCTTGGCAATTTTAAGAGTGCTGCATCCGTCTGCAAGAGATATCTCACTATTTTTGACTTTTCGGAGCCTGTCAAGTCCTTCTTTTGACCCATTTTGCCAAAGGAAAGGAAGTTGCCTAATAATTATGCACACCTGATATAGGGTGTTGATGTCATTAGACCACACCCCTTCTCATTACAGAGATACACATCACCTAATATGCTTAATTGGTAGTAGGCCTTTGAGCCTATACAGCTTGGAGTAAGACAACATGCATAAGGAGGATGATGTGGGCAAAATACTCATTTGCCTAATAATTCTGCACTCCCTGTATGTAAAAAAAATACAGTAAAAAAATACAGTAGTTTGTTAGAAATACTTATATGCTTTCATAAGATTTTTGCATCTTGTGTTTAAATATGGTCAGCAGCTACGCTAATTATTTTATTTACTATTTCCACCTGGAGATCCTCATCCCGAGGCCTCTAGAAATTATGCAGCGCCATTGATGCGATCCAAGACCTGTGAAGAAATGATGCCAAGGTATCCATAATCCTGGACCAGGCCGTATCCAGAGCTGATGCTGTGGTTATCATAGAGGAGTGGAGAGCATGAGACTGATTCCTGAAAGAACCCAGTGACAGACGAGTCCCCGGATTGATCCTGTGGGCCAGCCTGATCACCCCTTGGTGACCTACTGACACCTGTAGTTCTCCACGATGGACGTCCGGCGCCAAGACTGCAGCTCCACACAGGAAGTTTGGCCAGAAGAAAAATGGTCGTGCCCAACTGAGCCTGGTGTCTCTCAAGGTTTTTTTCCTTCACTTCGGCAGTTGGTGAAGTTTTGTTCCTCGCCACTGGCTTGCTTGTTTTGGGACTTGTGGAGCTGTGCATCGATGGAGTTGCTCTTCAGTGTTTGAACTT
Organism: Danio kyathit; assembly: GCA_903798195.1. Lineage (NCBI taxonomy): Eukaryota > Metazoa > Chordata > Actinopteri > Cypriniformes > Danionidae > Danio > Danio kyathit. Next base: position 46,370,942 of record LR812534.1, read on the forward strand.
CCAGCAGTGAAATTTAAACCACACTGAAGTAAACTAAACTGAACTGAACTTTAACTCTGAAACCTGGACTTTACTAGAACTTCTATGTTAAGGGGCTTTGTACATTGTAAAAACCGCTATATAAATAAACATAAATTGAATTGAATAAAAACAGTAATATATGCATTACTTTTATGATTTAAAACAGGATTTTTAAAAAAAAAAATTTTGTTGTTGTAAATATAAATATTGCAGTTACAATATTTGTCGAAAATCCTCCTAATATGCTCATTTACTACTTAAGAACTAAATATTAGTATTATTATCTGCTTAATTTGATTTTAATTCACATTTATTTTAGCATTCTTTAATGAACAGAATAACCTCAAATAGTATTTAAATGTATAAGCTCAAATAGAATTTATTTATATAAAAGAAATGTTTATTTTATGGTTTTTACTATCCCTTTTAATCAATTCAATACGTCCCTACAGAATGAAAGTATTCATTCCTTCTTAAAAAATGAACACTATACAGCTGAACACATGAGCTTGTGCACAGGATTTCCTGTGTCTCTGTGGGTGTTAATCAAATGGAGTTGGACAAATGTTCTGACACCTTTACTGAGGGCTGAAAAAAAACACACTAGTGAGCTGCTGCTGCTGTTTACCTTGGGGTGTTTGTGCAAGTGCTCCTGGAAGTTGCGAATGCGCGCTGTCAAAATCGCCACTGTAACGGATCAAGAACATTCAACATCATGGAGTCATTTTCTGAGATTCCAGTATTGTTAAAACCACAACTTTGTCAATCGTTTAAGAAAGACTAAAAAGAGAACTTGCCCTTGACTTCGGTTGAACTGCGGTCATTCTCATCCCTCTGGACCTTAGCAATAAGCTGTTCCTCTTTCAAACGCAGTTTTTCACTCTAAAAAAACCATTGTGTTAATATGGTTAAACATATTTTTTTTTAGATCTTAGGTCAACACTGAAAGCACCTATTATAGGTTCAAACTATTTTTAAATTATGAAAATATATACAGAGGAACCAAAGGAAATGAAAACCGTACATGATTTGCAAACTCCAACGTAAGCAGTTTCTTCACCACATCATCAACCCTGCAAACATATGACATAACACTGTTACTGTTCTGCAGTCAGGCACACAATAGGAAGTCTGAAGAAATCATGCACTTCCTAATAGAAAATACACAATCATGGTTTTTTCGTAAGGATTAGTGGGTGGATGAAAGCACGGAAAGCACAGAAGCAAAAACCTACGATTGTGCAAGTGGGACAGTCGCATATTCGTGCTTCAGCATTGATGTTTGCAGATCTTCAAGCTGACTTGGGAATTCTGGGAAGAAAGTAGAAGCCAATGAGTCCTAGCAGGAAAACTGGCGGGATGTTAAATGTAGTGGCTTATTATTCTTCTCTTACCTTGTCTCTTTCTAGAAGGTCGAGCATATTGCCTCACTGGTTGGTTGAGGAGAGTTTCATGACCTGAAACAAACATAACAGAGATATACATTGCTAAAGTCACATTAAAATTGCTTAAACATAAAACTGCATTGCTCGATCCTCAAAAAATGTGTTTTTTTTTAATAAAATATATTAACAGATTATGTGTTTATATTTAGTGTCAGTTGCGGCTCAACTTTGATGTTAGTCATTAACATGCCAAATAACACAACTAGAAATGTTTGAGGCCACAAAGCTTTTCACCCATAACTAAAGCTCAAGAACATTTGAAACATGTCAATGGTGACAAAGTGTCACCAGGGGTGGGGGTGATTTGGTTGGCCACATCCTTCCCGAACACCCACACTCAAAACAAAAATGTCTGAGAGATCATCATCATCATCATCATAGCCAGGTAACACGAAGCGTACATGTGACGCATTTTCACACGTTTACATTTTTGATGTTGCACTGCATCTCACCATGCAGCTTTAGAAAGACAAACACTGGATAGATCCAAACATGATAAGAAGTGCTTTACATTCGCTATATATTTTAAAGGTGTAGTTCACCCAAAAATGCAAATTCGGTCATTGTTTAATAGCATTTCACAAACCAAAGAAGATATTTTGAAGAAAGCTAAAAACCTGCAACCGTTGACATCCATAGTAGACCAAACCAATACTAGGACGTCAATGGTTATAGGTTTAACAAGAAGAAGGCCTACTTAACCATTAATGCTGAGTTCAGACTGCATGATTTTAGCCCTGATTTTGACTCACCCACAGGTTTTGATAAATCGCAGACAAATGCCTGAAGTCACAGGTAAATCGGTGCTCATTCACGTGAGTAACAATCACACAGTGTGAACTATTAAAGACACGTTCTGAGAGAATTAGAGATAAGTCACCGACAACCGTCATATATTTGGCATGCTAAATATCTGGATCTGTCGGCGATTCAAAATCATGCCATGATGAGTTCTGACTGAAAATAACATCGCTTGATCACCTACAGCCACTGAGAGAGCAGTATCCACTAGTATGGGTATCTGCAGGCCAGCGAGGGGTTGAGGAGAAGTTAAAAGCACTCATTTTCAGTTTATTTGGACCCAAGAAATGGAGGAAAAACTAGTGAAAATTTGGCAGGAGCACCCGTGTCTGAGCAATACCACAACCGAGTCAAAAAGGAAAATGTTGAAGGAAAATTGCTAATTCCCTTCAAACTAAGGTGAGCAAAACAAGTAGATTTTCTACCCCACTAAAGGCTTCTTTCTCATTATGTAGTTAATGACAAAAGATATACTACGTGACCTTGGGTTGCTTCCATGTCAGTCTCGCGTGTGTTTGGTTGTGAGACGTAGTTTGAGCAAGGTTGTCAGCGATTCTTCCTATTTTAAAGTCACGAAACTCCCTGTCGCCGATCCATCTTGCAGTGTAATCAAAGCAGCGACGAAACGCTAGCCCAGATAGTCATGCAATGTAAAAACACCTGCGACACGACTACTTTGAAAATCATGCAGTCTGAACTCGGCATAAGTAAGTATGCATTGATGATCTGGCCTTCCTTATCCCCTATTGATTAAATGGTAGTATTGCAGTCAGACATGATTTTAGTACTCAATTACGATGTACAAAAAGTACTTTAAGAACAAAATAAAAATGACAAGCTACAGGACTGTGTTTGAGCTGCTCACCAATAGTTCTGTGGCACATTGGAAACTATTGACATTCTATAATACAGTATTTTTAGGCATTTTTGTGGATCCATGTGATTGAGTATCCTTTTGACCAGAGATGCCCAAAGTAGGGCCCGTGGGCCAAAAGTTGGCCCATTGTAACCTTAGATTTGGCCCACCATCTCATCTAAGAAGAGAGTGAGAATGATGGAGAGAGTTGGGGAGAATGCCTTTAACAGAGATCGTCATTTCTAATATAACGTAACCTTTTTTGTTTGTTTGTTTTATTGCTGAGCTACAAAAAAGCAAAGTGAAATTAAATGTTGTAAATGAATCGGAGTTTTTAAAATGTAAATACTGTTACTCGATTGATAGAGGACTATAAAGAAGACATCAGCGAGCAATACAAAGCAAAACTAGCATAACTCCATTCTTTTATAAATTGTTTTTACTGTAATAAGTTGATTATAAAATGCAAAAAAATATATAGTGTATTAGTTAATATAAAGCAAGGTTTTCTAGTTATTTTTAAAAATTATTTATTAAATTAGGAAATTACCCATGGAAACTATTTACCTTTGGCCCACTAGTCTCAATCATGTTTGGTTTTTGGACATTCCTAAGAAAAGGTTTGGGCACCCTTGCTGTTAACCATGTTATTATGTTGTTGTGTAAATGTACTCCAAGTTTTACACTGACCCAAAAATAAAATTCAGTAATCATTGTTTGCTCAATGCGAAAACCTCAGAATCAATGGTGAATCAATTTCTCAAACAACATCATTTATTTATAAAGCACATTTAAACAATAGAAACTGATCCAAAGTGCTGTAGTACAATCAGATTTAGACCTTTATAAACAACCACAAGCATACCAAGGCTAAAGATTAACAAATAATGTTTAAAGTCCCCATGGAATCAAAACAAACCATATGATTTTGTTAGCTCACATAGCTAGTTTTGTGGTGAACAATTCATCAGTGCATATAATTAAGAAAAAGAATAGTTTGCCCTTCTAAGCTTTAATTGAAATTTGAAAATGCACCTCCTGTCTTTTTTTTCCAGTTAAATTATGTATATCTTAGGAATTGGGCATGGCTAACATATTAGTCTGTTTTGACAACAAAAAATAATGAGGAGGAGCTGTGTTAGGTTGTATTAACTCTCCTGATAACCCTTTTCCCAACCATTTAGAATGAAATGCCTACTTTACTACAGCCAATCAGCTCGCAGAAGAAAAAACAAGCCACGCCCACTGTTCTGTCATTTAATATTCAGTTTCTAAAAAAACAGTCGCAGCTTCAGGTTCATGTGGACTTTAAGTCTAGATCCTACAGGATAGCGGAGAATTTCCAAAGCTTAAGGAATTTCTCAAATGATTTTTCCAAATCTGTACAAAACTACAGAAAACAAAAATGCTGGTAAGCAAAAAAAAAAATCTTACTCAAAAAGTATCTTACTCAACAGTGCCAAAATAGGTTAAACCAGTGACCTAGTTACCATTGATTACTAAGAAAAAGACTTTCAGTAAATTGCTGAGCATTTTTACTGATGCTTTTGTTGTACGAGTGTGCAAATGTGACAGACCTGTAGTTATAAGTTCACAGTGAGGAAAATCTGTATTGTGTGTAATAAACTTTTCTTAGGGCAATATACGGCATACGCCCACACTTTCAGAGTTCACAAGGCTTTGCAGAAACAGCTAATTCAACACATTTCTCCCACACTTTACTTATTTGCCCTATGAACAAGAAAACTTGTAGTGGGAACAGAGCAGTTAGCATAGTAAAAAAAAGAAAAAAAGAATGAGCGTTAAAAAAGGCCATTAACAATATACTGTACCACCACATTCTGTGGGACTGTCCCCGTTTTACAGATACCGTGTTGATGCAATATTCTGATAAATAACTTTGGGGTTGGTGAGATTTTACTCATAAGAGATCTTTTATGTGGCTGCATTTGTTCAATTGTTCATCTTAAGTTATTGTTTTAACTAAAATGTTAAAATGTTATTTATTTCTATGAGGGGAAAACTGCATTTTCAGCAACATTTCCTGCTCAAAACCCATTTCTTACTATTATCAATGCTGAAAAGGGTTGTTTAAATGTCTTTAACTTTGCTTTTTTTAAATAATTTGATTAATAACTTAATTTAGTGTAACATCATTAACACTAATTGAAAGGAGGTCTGTAACAATGACCATAAATAAAATACATTGAACAGTACTATACCGTTTAAACATTACTGGTGGTGGTGGGGCTCAGTAGTGGTGTGAGATAGGGCTGGGAGCTATGACATAAAATGTGTACTGTAAAATATTTTTTTATTTTGTGTATATCGTGAAATGTAAATAAGTGGGCAGGGCTAACACAGGCAGCATACAGAAGGCTGAGAAAGATGGTCCATGGGAGACTGGCAGTGTTGCAACAAGAAGTGATCATTTAGGGTGCTTTCACACTTGGGTCAATTGCTTGTCACCAAGGTACAGTACGTGATACACAGAAACATACAAACAAATAACCATAATGAAAAGGATAGTTTGTTGTACTGTTGGCAGTTCACTTCCGTTATTTGGTACGATTGCATTCACACCAGAAGTGAACTGGACCAGAGTTCGCGCAAAACCGTACCACAGACCACCTCTTTCAGGTGGATTTGGGTATAGTTTAAGGGTGCGCACCAGAGTTCAGAGAACAGAGTTCACACTAGCTAAACGTACTGAACTCTGACGTCAAACGAACCTGGGTGCGGACCAAAAGTGCTAGTGTGAAAGCACTATTAGTTTCAATATTTATACAACAGTTGTTATTTTAATTTTTTTATTTTTGCAAAGAAAAAACAGTTTAAAATTTCATTAAAGTGTTTACATGTTTATATTTTCATATTTATGTTTTTTTTAATTTCTGCTAGTTGGGATATATTTAAGATCTGTTAGATGATGCTGATGGAGAAATGTATATAATATGGTCTGTTCTCATAAAACTGTGAAACATGACACAGTTGAATTTGTTAAGTCATATTTTTGTTTATTATATCTAGAAATTTAAAAATAAATTACAAAACAATCCAATAAGATCAAGTCTTTTTTGTAAATATTCAAGCTTATTTATTATATAAAGCCCTTTTGTACATTTTCTGGAATAACTACCTTTAGAAAAAACTATATTGTAAAAAATGTTGTTACCCTGAAATAAAGTTTCTCACACAGTGAAATAAAATTTTGGTCACAGCACCCAGTCTTGGTGTAAATTAAAGACCAAAAATGTGTTTTTTTAAATATCTAAATTAAAGGCTAAGTAAACAAGATTTAGCCAAGTGGGTTTTTGAGCTGCAACAGGTCTGCAATGAGTTGTAACGAGTCATTCATTTATTTGTGTTTCCAAAGGGAGTGTCATACTTAAAAATGTCATCTGGCATGCTGTTAAAGCAGCAATCACGATAAAGATCACACACACACTAATTCCGTGGTTTAAGACTAGGTCAACAACCCAGATGTTTTACGCTGAAATCACAGGAGGAGGAGAATAATTTATCAAACAAAATTTCTCAGCGACCCTAATTTGTTCCAAGGGAATGTTCCTGTAGTAAATGTAGTCAATTTGAATTAGAAAGCAAAAGGACAATAATTAGCAAAAGGACAATAATTAGTAACAACCCACAATGGAAACTTAGATCAAAATCTATAATAAGTGGTTATAACATGTCCGGCATGCTACACATTACATGCTGTCTAATAAAAAAGAGAAGTGCATGTAATATTTTTAAATAGCGACTACTTTAGAATGCAGCAGTACCAAAAGTACTGCTTGTGAACAGCTAACAGAAATGTGAAATGCGTGTATGACTTTTACATGTAAACCATGAGTAACAACTAAGGTTGTTACTCAATGTATAGTTTCAGCATCAATATCGCAATGTGCGCATTCGGAATAGTCACATCGCAAGACATGCAACGTTGAGCTGGAATCATAGTAATTTAACCAATAAATAAAGCAGCCCAGCGGCTACATCATAAACAAGAACGGATACAAGCTACAGAGCAACTGGAAAATTCTATATCTTTTTGGCAGCATGGTCTGAGCCAAATTTGGTGGAAATTAAACTAACGATCTATGGAGAGTTCAAAACAACAGATTTTCAAACGAATTCAAGATGGTGGACAGGAAGTTGTGTAAATTAGGGAATAAAGTATATTAATGTTCTCTGTATGATACAAGAAATCAAACAAGACCAGTCTCATGACAATAGACAAATCTAATAAAAAGTCTTTAGAAATTTTTTGCATGATTTCTATTGATAAAATTTAATTGCTTGCCAATTTACCCAGAAGGTGGCGCAAACTGACGTAGTATAGTCAATGTCAGGTCAAGATCACACACATTAAGTTTGGTTTCAATATTTTAAACAATTGCAGTGATTCAGCCTGTAATGTCCTTTGACAGCATTACATCAAGTTTTCCCATATGCTAAATGACAACAGTTTTGTCTATCAACATGAATGCCAGAACTTTTGGTCTACATGGTCTGAAGATGATCAGAGTCAAATTTGGTGAAGATTGGCCCAACGGTCTAAGAGGAGTTTTTGGTTTGAACAAAGATAGGACATTTGGCAGATTATGGCATAATTGGTATCTGTGTTGTCAGCATGACCCAAGGAATAATTTGAGACCAATTTATTCAAAATAAGCAGAGGTACAGCCTCAGATGTAGTTTGGCATCATGCCATCACATTTGTCGGTGCAGTAAACAAAAAACGTTACATCTATCGACACAAATTCAATAACTTTTTGTCAGCATGGTCTGAAGATGATCTGAGTCAAATTTGGTACAAATCAGCCAAATGATGAAGGAGGAGTTCGAAAAAGTAGGTTTTTGACTTAAGGCTAGATGGCGGACAGGAAGTTCAGTTAATTAAGGCATAATTTGGTATCGATATTCTCAGGACAACCCAAGGAATGTATCAAGACAAGTTTCATAATAATAGGCAAAATTAGTCAAAATTTGGTAGCATTTTTAGAAAGATCGTTATAACGTTTGACCAAAAGGTGGCGCTGTGACGGAACTTTTTGAGCACCGTCTCGAAGACACATACCGACTTTCATAACAATTCGCCAAAAATTCGTTTGTAAAATATAGCAATTTTTGACAATTCAAAATGGCCGACAGCCAAAATGGCTGACCTGGGAAAATCAGACATCATTCGACTAATGACTCGACCAATTTTATGAATTTTGGACAAAGGGTTGAGAAGTTATAAGCAAAAAATAAATTTTTTTGTATCTACGGACCAGACTGTCCTCTATTAGTGTGCCAAAGTTTGCGCAAATGCCGCAAACGGTTCATAGGGCTGCCATAGACTCCTAGAGCGGAAGAAGTCGAAAGAAGAATAAAAACCGGAACGGATATAATCGGTGCCTATGCACCTTCAGTAATAAATAAATATAATAAATATATGGCTAAATATAGAAGAAGAAAATATAAAATGAATACTAAAAGTCTCTATTTCTCCCTTTTGAAATTCTAGTCAGCAGGTCCTGAAATGATAAGGGTCTCAATGACAGACAGTATGGGACAGGAGTTCAGTGATCCTTTAAATCAATGTCTCAGTTTCTCAAGATAGATGCAACGTAGAACCTCTCCAATCCAGTGTTCTGATGATGGAGGGGACATGTTTCAATTTGAGGAGAACTGCACGCCTGGTGAGGAAGGTTATAAAGGCAATGACACAGCGTGTTGATGTTTGTGTAGTTGGGGTTGGAAGAAAAGTGCAGTCAGAGGGTCAGGAGTGATGATTATATTGAGGGCTTGAGAAAGAATTAAAAAAATATTAGACCAGTAGTTTGTTCATTTTGAACATGACCAAAACATGTGAAGGTAATCGGCCGATGACTGCTTACATCAATTACAGGCATCGTTTCTGTCTGAAAATATTTGAGAAAGTTTGGCACCTGTAAAATAGATCTTATGTAGTACTTTAGATTGTAATGGCCTGTCAACTGTCAGAGTTTAAAACATTTGGGCAGAAATGATGATGTTTGGAGGTGTAACACATCATCAGTTATCATTTTTGTCTTGTTTTTAGTTCAAATATCTACATTTAAAAAAACAACAACTAGATTTTACATATCCCATTGGCAGATATTGTTGTTTGTTTTAAGGAAAAACCCACTTAATTTTGACTTATTTGGTTTGAAGGTGAAAACCAAACAATATTTTACTCAATATTAACTGGATTTTAAGATATTTGAACTTGAAACTAGACAAAGTGAGGACAGCATTTTTTTGCATTGTGATCATTCAATTTTTGTACCCTACTGTTAGACTCCACAAAAACAACTAGAAATGGTCTTCACAAGATGGTCTTCATCAAATAGACCATCTTGTGAAACTGTATTCATATTACAATATTTATCAAACAAAAATAAATGATCAATATCAGATTGCAATATCAGATTTTTCCAATATCCTAGTAACAACAACAAAAGGTAAATGTACGGCTTCTCTGAACAATAAGAGAAATATTACTGTTAGGATTATAGTCATCCTTTATCAAGTAGGGGAAGACTGAAACCATAACGAAAACTGCGAATTTACACCAGCCCCCCTAAAACAACATCAATCAGACCCACAATGGTTAGTTTTCTCACATTGCTGGAACACGACCAGTCACACTTACTCATTTCACTACTCTCACACATATTCGTGGCCACCATCTTTGTTTTCCTCACTCAATTCACTCTCTTTTAGCTTCACTATATAAATTTACTTTCTGGTGGTCTTCACAAACAGAAATGACACACACAGGCACAACCTCATTAATGGATGTATGTCTTAAAATAAGGGAAGCCAGATTATACTATGTCGTTGCATCAGATGTTTAATTATTTATTAAACTTTATTTTATTTATAAATGCTTTCATTTTTCAAATGCATCAATAATAGATTTAATCTGCCTGATTTATTGATTTTTAAGGTGCCATAGAATACACTGATACTACAATAGTAAATTGTTCTCTGATTTCTACATAGAATCTATGTGTTAAGAAGGTAAGAAATAGTTTACATGTCTATTTAAAGGTGCTGTATGTACGTTTTTGACTGTTCTAAAGCATAAAAATACCATAATATGTTTGCAGATATTTAAGAAACATGCTTCAATGATGAAGTCAAATATTCTGCTTGAAAATGTGTCTTCCGTGCAAAAACGCTGTATTTGTTTTGGTAATTTTAACCTGCCCAATGCCAGTTTAGCCTATTATCTTTCAGCACCCCTTGTCAGAAAACCACATATTTCATTCAGAAAGGCTCTCAAAGTTTCCTGACCGAAATGCGACCTCCGGTGGACAGTAGCAAACTCCGAAATGAGACGCAGATTCACAGTTCCAAATGAGGTTATTAATTAGTAAATAATATAAATATTACGAATGTAAACATTAGGTGAGCAGGTTATATTATACCCCGTGTCCTAACAACACGCTTCGTGACAAGATACGCAGTGATGAGCAATTTGGCTGTTTGCACCAGACAAAACACGACAGGAATTAATATACAGACATTCAGAAGCACAGAACATGCACTCACTCACGAAATGGTAAGGTTTATAATGTAATACATATTATACCACTTGAATCACTCCTATGTGCTTAGTTCTAAAGTAAAATTTTAAATGGATCTGAGGTGAACTATCTGCTGCTGCTTTCAGTAGTCTGGCAATACATGTCATGTAAAAATGCCATTCAAACTCACATTATTAGCATTTAACACTGAATACAGCACATGAGGTGTACCTGAGGTGATCATTGTCAGTTTTCTGTTGTTCACCTGTGAGAGCCGTTTCTAATTTATCAATTTGAGGTGTTGGTTAGGACAAAAACAATTTTTTTCCAAAACACTAGTGGAAATACATACATATCTTTAAAGTATGAGGAGGATATGGCTTAACATCAAGGTTATATGGCAAAACTGACGATTTGATGCCTATTTAGAAAGGAAATAGAGTGGGGTTTTGTAGCCCTCTAGAGGCTAAAATTGGAACTACTGATAAAATGCTGTCCATTAAAAAAATCCCTGAACTAAGATGTATAATAAAATTTAACAAACAATTAAAAGACATATAACGGGGTTACTTTAAAGAAAAAGGCCTCAAATAGGAATGATTAACCATGTCCAACTTGATTAACTTACTAATATAAAAAGCACTATAACATTCTTGGTCGTTGTCGAATACACATAACGTTACAAAAACACGTAACAAAATTTAATCCATGCATAACTGACGGATTCATAACTCGAATGTCAAAATACATATATTACCAACCTTTAAATTGATGGCTGAACGTCCAGTTCGCGTAAGAGCTGCACTGAGACTGGCTGAAGGCTGGTAATGTTGTCCTACTCTGCCTTGCAACTGAAAATACACTCCATGTCCGTAAACCCCACATCGTTGATCGAAAAACGCTTTTTAAAACCATTATTATTGTATATAGGAAAAGACTTTAGCTTGTATGTGCTCTTGAAGAACGCATTTGCCCCCTTAGCTTTAGTGAGTCGCCATCTTTGAACAGACATAAGTAATCTGTGCAACAAGGATGTCAAGTGAAACAATCGAGTGACGATAGAATCGATGTTGTGTTCGTTTCTTCTTCTTCTTCTTTACTTTAACCTAGAATACAAACATAGTAATAAATCAAGTACAAAACATTCAGCATTAAACCTAGGGGTTCATATTACAGGTAAGGCAAAAAATAAAAATAAATAAAGCTCAAAATACAATAAATTTGTGAATGTCCGATGATATTTTTGGGTACGACACTTTTTAAGTAATTTTAGTGAGAAGTAATAAAGTTTAAGTTCGTTTCGGAAATGTTTAAAGCACGGGGGACAGTCTTTCCATTTACAGCAGTGTATATGTTATTTAGCAAGTAGGAAAACAATATTCACAATGTCTGATATTGACTTGTCTAATCCATCAACTTCATTCATTCATTCATTTTCTTTTCGGCTAGTCCCTTTATTAATCAGGGGTCGCCACAGCGGAATGAACCGCCTACTTATCCAGCACGTTTTTACGCAGCGGATGCCCTTCCAGCCGCAACCCATGGGAAATGTACACACACACTCATACACGACAGACAATTTAGCTTACCCAATTCTCCTGTACCGCATGTCTTTGGACTGTGGGGGAAACCGGAGCACCCGGAGGAAACCCACGCGAACACACAGAGAACATGCAAACTCCACACAGAAACGTCAACTGACCCAGCCGAGGCTCGAACCAGCGACCTTCTTTCTGTGAGGCGACAGCACTACCTACTGCACCACTGCGTCGCCTAAATCAACTTGTCTAATCAATTCAAATCAATATTGAATGTCTAATCCACCAATCCATAAAAGAGAATACACTGAATGTTAAAGACAGGGATGTTTGACATTTTTAATGCCAGCCATTCTCTAACATCACTCCAGAATCTGCATGACATGGGGCAAGTACAAAATAAGTGTTCTAAAGTTTCATTCGTAAATGCACAGAATGGTACACGCTGCCTCATCAAATTTAAATCGCTTATGCAGAAAATTAGAAACAGGACAAATCTTGTGACAAATTGTGAAATGCGTTTCTTTGACTTTAGGTGGAATTGGCCATTAGAGAAGGCTTTTTCCATCATGCCAAAATGGTTTACAGCAGGAGTGTCCAAACTCGGACCTGAAGGGCCGGTGTCCTTGAGAGTTTAGCTCCAACCCTAATCAAACACACCTGAAGCAGCTAATCAAGCTCTTAATAGATAAACTAGAAACTACCTGGCCGGTGTGTTAAAGCAAGTTGGAACTAAACTCTGCAGGACATCCCTAGTTTACAGCATGGTTCTCAAACTCAATTCCTGGAGGGCCCCAGCTCTGCACAGTTTTGCTCCAACCCTAATCCAACACAGTGATCCAAAGAAAGCTGCGGCCACAGTAGAGCTTAAGCATGCGAAATAAAACAAGATGATTAGACATTTAAAAAAGCGAGCGATTGGTCCATGTTTTAAATTTCTGTCCAGAGAGGTCATGTTTTGATCCTCGATTGGTCTCACGCAGTCAAGTGATGCGATTTCCCAGGTCAGAGTTCACCAAGCTTGGACTTTGCACCGCAGCGACCTACAAAACTTGACGCATGACCTTGCGTTTCTGGTCTGACGCATTCTCGTGCGTATGAATGGAAGTCTATGGGGAGAAAAGTCCAGTGTGACCGCAGCTTAATCAAGGTGTTTAAAAGATTCTCGAGCACCTTGATTAGTTGGATCAGGTGTGTTTAATTAGGGTTGGAGCAAAACTGTGCAGAGCTGCGGCCCTCCAGGAATTGAGTTTGAGACCCATGGTTTACAGGCACATTGTGTTTATCATAATCATGGAACAATTTATCTTTAAAAGCATCTGTAACTACATTATTCTTGAGTTTTTTATCAAGTAATTTGTGATTACTAATTGATAAATTTGGCAATAATGGAGTAACATCAGAATAGGTCAAAGTATTTTTGAATTAGGTGAATCAAAGCTATAGGAATAGTTTTACAGATTTTTAAGTACTCTCTTTGAGTACAGTTTACATTAGAGCGCTCAACAAATCTAATATGAGCCATTAAAACACTTTTACCATCCACCAAGTCAGTAGAGAATACCCCTTTCAAACCATTCAGTTTTAAATATTGATTTCCTGAACTATGTGGAGTAAAGTTATGTGTGAATATCATCTTCCAAAAGTGTAGTAGTTCATGTAAGTGGCACAAATCTGAACTGAAAAGATCAGATTCCATGTGGTTTGGGCAGTTCACAATGTCATTACCTTAGTCACATGTTGGCCAAAAAATCAGATTCGGGCTACATTTGGCTGCAGTGTGATCGTAGCCTATGGAATTTAGACAATGAAAGTGGAATTTTCTTAATAGCAAAGTCAAATCTGAGTAAAAAATCCTAACCACCAAGCTTCCCAAAAATAGTCCTCGGTATGTGAAACCACAGGTATAACAAGCAAAAATGGTTTAACCAATGAATTCTAAAGGAACCTATCAGAACAAGAATCTAAGGCTTTTAAACCTGTTGTGTTCATTTCAGTGATATTAGATTGTGAACTTTTTTTGTTTAGATGTGTTTTTTTACTTTATGACCTTGAAAAAAATAATAGAACATTGATTACTGTTCGTGTCTTTAGCTGATAAACCTACAATGTGGCCTTCTGACATTTGAAGGACAGGACACTGTGTCTCTTCAGAGTTTTTTTTCCTTCCAGTTACATCTGCCATGTTACATCTGCCATGTGATTACATGTAAATGTCTCATGGAAAAAAGGTAGATGCATTAGAAGCAAAGAAAGAACACGTGATCCCTGCAAAAAAAAACAAAAAAAAAACAATTAATGCATTCATTCATTATTAAACTAAATGACTGCACTTGATGTTCAGAGATAGATTTTAAAGGAGACCTATTATGCCAATTTTAACAAGATGTAAAATAAGTCTCTGATGTCTCTAGAGTGTGTATGTGAAATTTCAGCTCAAAATATCACACAAATAATATTTTATAATTCTTTGGAGCGGCCCCTTTTAGGTTTTGATCCAAATTATGTCGTTTTGGTGACTGTTGCTTTAAATTTAAATGTGATCTTTTCAAAAGTGGGCAGAGCTACAAATACCTGTGCAACAGCATAGTGGGAGATTCAAAAAGGAAAACCGATATCTCTATGAAAAACTGAACATCTCAAAACAAGTGTATCAAAGGAAGGCAGTATAGAGACTACAGTGTTCATTTGCACATCCTTAACCTCAACATTTATAATGTCTCTTAGTTGCCAGTGTTGGGCAGTAGCATCGCTAGTGACGCTACTAGCCTAACTACATTTCTCAGTAGTGAGGTGGTAGCATCGCTACTTTCTAAATCAAATACCTTTTCAGTACCGAAGTGATTATTTGAGCAAGTAGCGGAGTCGCGTACACTCAAGCTACATTTACCGATCACGGATCATTATGTCACCGCCATTCACGGAGCTGTGAAGCAGGTGTTTGGCCGATGAAAGTAAATCCATATGATAGCAAGAATGGCGAATTCTTCGTGTTTTATGGTGGTCAAAAACAAACGTTTTGGTGAGTTATTGCCACCTCTCGCTCTGGTTAGTGATGTCACCAATCAATCATTGGGCTGACACGAGAAACTTGCTTGATGGAAAGATAAAAGTAAAGGAATTCTACCTTGAAGTACATGTCTTAAAGTTAATGTTTGACTAAAACTCTTGTTAGAGTTGAATTGGTTTAAAATCCAAGTGCACTTCCATGAAAAAGATAATCTAGTAGTTTAATGTAAATACAGCATTAAAATAATTAAAACAGTGTTTTTGAATAATATTATATGGAAGTAATTGAATTAATTTGCTGTGGTACTTTTATAATTGCAATACAACAACTATAGTAATACATATTAGTTCATGATAGTTTCTAATACTGTAATAATTTCATTCATTCATTTTCTTTTCGGCTTAGTCCCTTCATTAATCCGGGGTCGCCACAGCAGAATGAATCGCCAACCTATCCAGCACATGTTTTATGCAGCGGATGCTCTTCCAGCCACAACCCATCTCTGGGAAACATCCATACACACTCATTCACACACATACACTACGGACAATTTAGCTTACCCAATTCACCTATACCGCATGTCTTTGGACTGTGGGGGAAACCGGATCACCCGGAGGAAACCCACACGATTACGGGGAGAACATGCAAACTCCACACAGAAACGCCAACTGACCCAGCCGAGGCTCGAACCAGCGACCTTCTTACTGTGAGGCGACAGCACTACCTACTGCGCCACTGCATCACCTCTAATAATACATACTGTATATATATATATATATATATATATATATATATATATATATATATATATATATATATATATATATATATATTATTATTATTATTATTATTATTATTATATATATATATATATATATATATATATATATATATATATATATATATATATATATATATATATATATGAAACTCTAACAAGAGTTTTAGTCAAACATTAACTTTAAGACATGTACTTCAAGGTAGAATTCCTTTACTTTTATCTTTCCATCAAGCAAGTTTCTCGTGTCAGCCCAATGATTGATTGGTGACATCACTAACCAGAGCGAGAGGTGGCAATAACTCACCAAAACGTTTGTTTTTGACCACCATAAAACACGAAGAATTCGCCATTCTTGCTATCATATGGATTTACTTTCAAAATGGCTGCCGTCGCGTCATCCAGGTAAGTGCTGCACACTGGTGGTGGATGAGGAGATTCCCCCCCTATGTGTAAAGCACTTTGAGTGCCCAGAAAAGCGCTATATAGATGTAAGGAATTATATATATATATATATATATATATATATATATATATATATATATATATATAAATATATATTCCTTTACTATACATTACTATAGTATTTTAAATGTGCAACACAGGGTTTTTTGAATTTGTAGTTTTTGCTGTCTAGTAAAATTTGTTTCTGTTTGGAACAGCATATTAATTTCAGTAAATAACTGAACTTAACAATTATGCCTCATATGTTTCATTGGCAGTTTTATTGATCACTGAGACAGAACTGACTTGGATTGAAGTTGATTTGATTTAAAAATGAAAAAAAAAAAAAGCTTAGATGTAGTTAAGCTACTTTTGCCATGTAGTTTTTAGCTTAGCTTGCTACATTTCCCAGAGGGTTGCTTTTAGGGCGTACTCACACTAT
Organism: Danio kyathit; assembly: GCA_903798195.1. Lineage (NCBI taxonomy): Eukaryota > Metazoa > Chordata > Actinopteri > Cypriniformes > Danionidae > Danio > Danio kyathit. The sequence goes on from LR812534.1 coordinate 46,387,824, forward strand.
GCTATCCGAACCGTGCCCAGGCCCGTTTCCCAGATAGTTTGAGAAGTGTGAGTGGTCTGAATCGGGCTCAGGCACGGTTCACTTGGCCGGCCCTTGCCCGGTTGGAAGAGGTGGGCCAGAGCGCAGTTCACTTGGGTTCACACGCTTGTGTGTGAGTGCAAAACGCGCCTGAGCCCAAAACTGAAAGCGAGACATGACTTTTAAGGGACTGTTTCATATCATTTGTACTGTTCAATGAACGCAAAATTGTCGTAGTTTATTAAATACGCAAACCCCTCACTGCACCACAGCTGCGCCTTCAGCAAACCTCCTAAGTCCTGCAGCACGAGGACTTTATGATTGTTTATGAGCGTCAAAAGTGGCTGATCTGTTCGGCGAAATATTTGACTGCGTGTCACCGCATATCAAACGACTAAAACGATATAACTAAAGAAATCTCCACTGTGCTGGGCGAGAGCGCTTACTGAACAGTGCATCATCGATGACATAAGTGTGCCCAGGCCCGAATGTAATGTGAGTGCGGGCCGTCGGGGGGACGGGAGGGGGGACAAGCGTGTTTTGGCCCGGTTCAAGGCAACTGTACATAGTGTGAGTATGCCCTTAGGCCCCGTTTACGCTAATGCGTTTTCATTTTAAAACACATAAGTTTTGCTACGGTTACGACATCCGTCCACACTACGCCGGAGTTTTCGAGCCCCAAAAACGGAAACGCTGGAGAGGCCGTTTTCATTCTAAAACACTGCTGCTCCGTCTCAGTGTGGATGGGGGAAAACGGAGACATCTGAAAACAGAGGCGTGGCTGCAGACATTCGCTACCTGATTGGGGCTTTTGGATCATTGCGTATCCTTCCCTTATTTGTCAAGCCCCTATGACATGACTATAACGCTGCCGGAAGACGACAGACCAGCCTTCACTGTAAACAACAACATGAACACAGAAATGGGAGCGTTGTTTGCACTATTGTCCGTTTTAGGCCCATTGTGCAGTTAAACTCTGCCTTTTTTACTACAGCAGCTGCATATATTTGCAAGAGGTAAGTTATTGTTCGAGCACTCGCTAATTCGCTCGCGTTCATCGTTCAACCAGCGTTTGTTGACTAACAATAACCAAATGCCGAGCAAGACACATGCTTCCTGTTTATACTTGGACGCACATGCCCAGAGTACGCGTATGGTCACGTGATATAAGTTTTTGGTAGAGTAGTGTGGACGGAGATAAGTTTAGAAACGCTAGATGAAATGCTAGTGTGGACGCGGATCGTTTTTGATCTAAAACGCCGTTTCAAAACAAAAACGCATTAGTGTAAACGGGGCCTTAGTGTAGTTACATTTTAAGTACTAATAGCTTATCTCACTACATTTTCCAAGCTTGCCCAACACTGTCAGCTTCTGACACCATCTTCAGCAGGTATGGTGTGAAAACACTAATGGCGGATGGCTGCTTCTCACCCAGGGCTGTCAATGCTAATAAAGGAGAGATCACTAATGGGCGGGACCTTCCCCCTCTCATGACACGTACAGAGGGAGAATATCAATCAAAGTGTTTCTGCACTGTGATTACAAAAAAATATATAATTGATTCATTTTTACCATTAGTGGCTGGCAATATTCAGACACTGTTGCCACACAACTGTGTATAAACCCCTTATAAAAGAGATTTTTGCATAATAGGTCCCGTTTAAGCTTTTAAAAGCATCAAGAACAGTCCCTGACCTGAACGTTCTGAAGGGGCATAATAACCATCCTGAACAGTTTGACAAACAGTTCAAACAGTGTTTATGTGACAGAACGAATCTGAGGTCGTTTAGAATAATTAATGTTAACGGATAACTTGAATAAAGCATTTTACTTGCAGCCAAATGCATATGCAGAGAACGGTGCATATTTCAAGAGAACACTTGTTTATGTGTCAACTAATAGCGTGATGAATATTATGGGCAATCCAACTGTATAATGAGATTATTAACGCACTAATCTCAAGGTCAGAGGATTAGTATTAGGTTGAGTCTTCATTCAAAAAATAAACAAATGAATAAATAAATAAATAAATAAATACAAAATAAAACTGATAGTTGCCTTGATGAAATCAAAATAATATAAATTTATATCTAATCAATATATATTTCACTTTAAATTTGGCTAATAGGTGGCAAATACTGTATATATGGATTTGTCATAATCTCTTATTTTGCAATGCAGTAATTTCACATTATATTGTCAGCTCATAATATGTATATTGTAGCATTTATAGATTTGAAATGCTGCTCTATGAATCTGCAAGTTCAGTTGACCTTTAAACACAGATCAAATCACACTGTTTCTTTTATAATTTGACATATTGATAATTTGATGTCACAAGTCAGTTTTGGGAAGGTTAACCGAGCTGTCTGGCATATCTAATCTCATATACTGTTCATTTAACTCTCCGCCTTGAGAATGTTTTGGCAATGGAGATAACTGCAAGGAGTACAAAGATAATAATGAAAACCTTCTCAAGGGATCATTCCAAACAACAAGGTTCTCTTATTTCGAAAAGATGATTTTTAATGCTTAATAAATTGTGTGTGCTGGGATATAATGGCCTTTAAAAGTAAGAAGGTTAGCATTTGCTCATGTTTAGATTAACTTCCATAAATTCTTCAAATTAATTAATAATTGAATGTAATTGTACACGATTTTAATAAGAGGGTCGCAATGTGATTTGACCACATTTTTTATTTAATTAATTTTGTTTTTACAATCTATGGGTTTGACGGATGTGGGCGTTCCATAATAAAAATATTTATGTCAATTTAAATAATAACAACAACAAGAACAACAAAAAGATATATAATGAATTATAAATATATGTATGTTCATCTTTCATCTTTTAAATCAAAAAGGTCTATTTTAAAAAGGTCTAACAGTGCTTATACGATTTATCTTTTGTGCTTTAGCACTTTTTATTTAAGGAATTGTAGCCTAGAACATTCTTATAAAAAGGAGAAATGATGGTCAATGGGGTTTGACATATGGGACAAAACTTTCATTCATTCATTTTCTTGTCGGCTTTGTCCCTTGCGGGGTTGCCACAGCGGAATGAACCGCCAACTTATCCAGCGCGATTTTACACAGCGGATGCCCTTCCAGCTGCAACCCATCTCTGGGAACTTCCACACACACATTCACACTCATACACTATGGACAATTTAGCTTACCCAATTCACCTGTACTGCATGTCTTTGGACTGTAGGGGAAACCGGAGCACCCGGAGGAAACCCACGCGAACGCAGGGAGAACATGCAAACTCCACACAGAAACACCAACTGACCCAGCCCAGCTGAGGTTCGAACCTGCGACCCAGTGACGTTCTTGCTGTGAGGCAACAGCACTACCTACTGCGCCACTGCGTTGCCGGGACAAAACTTAAATTATAAAATATTTTTTGTTATTATTATTAATAATGAGTATTATTGTTGTTATTATTATAAATAACAATTGTTATTATTTAAACACTACATAATTAAATGTATTGTTTTCCAGAAACAGAAGACATTTTTAAGATATTTTACTTGTTTATGTAATTGTAGATCATTTTAATAATGGGAAGATATAACGGTAGTTGGACACATGGGGGCAGTCATAAATAAAATGAATGTATAATTATATTATATTATGTTATATTATATTATATTGTATTATATTATATTATATTATATTATATTATATTATATTATATTATATTATATTATATTATATTATATTATATTATATTATATTATATTATATTATATTATATTATTCATTTATTCATTTATTCACTTTCTTTTCGGCTTTTTCCCTTTATTAATCAGGGGTCGCCACAGCCGAATAAACCACCAACTTATCCGGCATATGTTTTACGCAGCAGATGCCCGTCCAGCTGCAACCCATCACTTGGAAACACCCAGACACTCTCATTCACACACATACACTACGGACAATTTTAGCTTACCCAATTCACCTATAGCGCATATCTTTGGACTGTGGGGGAAACCGGAGCACCCGGTGGAAACCCACATGAACACGGGGAGAACATGCAAACTCCACACAGAAATGCCAACTGACCCAGCCGAGGCTCGAACCAGCGACCTTCTTGCTGTGAGGTGATAACGCTACCTACTGCGCCACTGCATCGCTTATTATATTATATTATATTATATTATATTATATTATATTATATTATATTATATTATATTATATTATATTATATTATATTATATTATATTATATTATATTATATTATAGCCAGGGGCAGATTTAACCGATAAGTGAGGCAAGCAGCTGCATATGGCCCCAGGATTTCCTGGGGGCCTATTAAAAATCTAGAAGTATAAATTATACCTATAAACTATATAATATACAAATTTTATATCACTGAAATCTTTAAATCCACCTAAAGCATCACTGGCTTCAAGATCTGATGTTATATCTAGACTTGGAAAAAAAGTAATATATTCAACTAGAGATTCTAGCAAATTCTCATGTTTGGCAACCCTTATTATCATATTTCTCAGCTATAAATGTACTTCCTGGGAACTAATGTGACTGTCTTGAATGTAACTATAATCTTTTTTTTTTTCTGTAATTCTTTTGTCTTTTCTTTCTCTGTCCAGATCCTTATGCTTAGTCTAGTCTACCATTGTAAGATAGCACAGCATTATCCCGGATTGTATCACCCATTATTGTTGTCTATTTGTTTATTTATTTATTATTATTTTATTTATTTATTTATTTTTCTTACTTTTACTTTATAAAATTTAGATTTCCCCCCCAATTATTATTAATTTTAATATTACTTTTCTTTTTTACTATCTTTCTTTAGGCAGTGTATTTAGGGTTTGTTGAAGTATGTTTATATAAAGAAATCTCTGTCATTTGTATTTAGCATAAAAATAAAGGGAAAAAACTATATAATATCCTTTTCTGTCATATTTTGTACAATGAGAATTAAACAAATACAATTTTAATGTAATTAAATATGATTTAGTATACAATTAAATATAATATTATTGGAGCAGTTCAGCAGTCAAAATATTTTTTTAATTGTTTTTAGTTGTACATTAATTTTAAGAAAACTAATCATTTAAAATGTAGAGATTGCATATTTTAAATTGTAAAATAGATTGAGTTATATAAAAAAACAGCAATATAAATAAAAATGTATTAAAATTAGAAAAGATGCATTTCAGGTCTTGGGCCCCATGGCTGGAATTGCTTTAAAACCCCAAAATCACTAAATCTGCCCCTGATTCTAGCCTATTATAAATGACAATCTATATTTAATATTTAATTTTTTTTATCAAGACGCAAACAAAAGAGAAATAGAAATAGGAACAGACACAAGGTAAAGGTTACATGAGAAAAAAGGTAATAAAGTCAGGCTATAGATAGTGCGTGTGTGGAAATGTAACTGTAGGCTAATCACGTATCACGACGTATCAGCTATTAATTTTATGAGTGACTCAACAGGCATCATTTTGAGTGGAAAGACAAATCTACACTTCTCAGGTGCGTCAATAAAGCTCACTGCTCATTCTTTAGACTGAAAGCTTCTGTCATTTTCGAAGAATCTGACATGAATTGGCGACAAGTGTTGAGCTGGATCGCGGAGGGGGCGGGACTCGCTTCACCTTGTCTTCACAGCTCCCATTCGGCACAGCTGTGTGTGTGTGAGAGAGTGTGAGTGTTTTTGTGTGCGGGGATTCAGACACGCGCGGGGGGCTCCTCGTTTCTCTCTTTAAATGAGGAATCCGGTCAGTGTGAGAGAA